>VYZX01014692.1:796-15338 GCA_013401335.1 Brachypteracias leptosomus
CTGGCACGGCTCCGCACGCCCCCGCGGGCTCAGCCCTGCTGTGCCCCGGCCCCCGCCGCGCCTCCCGCCGCCGCCCCGCAGCCGCCCGCCCTCGGCGTCCATTCCCGCAGGCAGGCTGCGTTTCCTATGGGAAGGACCCTGGCTAGCGCACGCATAGAGCCTATATGCCCTCCCTACACACACAGGCGCGCGCTGCCGCCCTCGTTGTCCTCCTTATTGCCATTGTGCTGCTGCAGCTCCCTCCTCTCCGCACCCCTCCTTCCTCTCCTCCCTCCCTCCCTCCTCCCCTCCCTCCCTGCCGCGGCTCGCCCTGCGCGGTGATGCTCGGTGCGGGCAGCCCCGCGGCTAGCAGGGCACCGTGGGCAGACCTTGCTGGCCGCGACTGAGGCGGGGGAGACTGACCCAAAAGTCACAAGGAACACCCTCCTCCAGCCCTGGGAGGTAATCCCTCCCGAGCCCGCTGCCTGACGTGTGGACACCAGACATGTCGGGTACTGTAGAGGTTACCATTCCCTTCCCATCTAGCCTTGCCAGGAAGCACGCTGCGCTCTGAGGTGAAGTCGAGTCCCCGGGTACCACCAGCCCTGCGCATCCCGAGCCATCGCAGCAGCTACAGCCGCACTGCGATAGCAGGAGAGAGGCTTTTGGGGGCAAGTTTGTCACGGGGATTCAGAGGAGAGACAGCCTGCTGGGCAAGGGACTTAAAATAGCAGAGCCCTCACGACTTCCACGCTTTTGGTGGAAAACTCAGTGTTTCCCTCAGAAAGCAAAAAAAGGACTTACGTGTCTCTTCCCCCGCCCCCCATCTCCACCTCGCTCGTGGCTTGGCTGGGGGTTTTGGGTTGGTTTTTTTTTTCCTTAATTTTTCTCTGTCATCTCTGATTACATCTCCCCGCAGTCGCGGGGCTCCCCCGAGGCCGAGGCGCGGAGCCCCGGGGAGCGGCACCGGGGCCGGGCCGCAGGTGCGGGCGGGGAACGCGGAGGGCTCTGCACAGGGCTGGGGGGTCGGTGAGCGGGCCTGCGGGGAGAAGAGCCTCCTCTTAGCAGGGAAGGAGAGCTACCATGGTTGTGTCGTAGCAAGGGCATGTCAGCTTGGGTTTTTTACACCCATATCGGTGTAGCCTGAGAAGCACACGCGCATCTGGTGATGAAAGGGCCCATTTGTAAGTGCGCAGGGGTGGCTACACCCCTACAGCTGAATCTCATCGTTTTCCTAAGCTAAGGTTTACATGCAGAATCTTTGGATAACTGTATTTAGGTTTTAAATACCAAGGTTTGGCTTTTCTCTCTGTTAAAGCTACCCTCCCTATGTTAGATCCTGGGCAGCCTCACTGACAGTGAAGGCGACTATGTGGCACATATATCATGGAAGGTGTTTTCAAACTTTGTGAAGGCAATTTATCTGGAAAAACACCCTCATCATCTTGTCCAGCCTTTGGGATGACACAAAGAAAGGGCCCGGTGCTTCTCCCACTGAAGACAAAAACAACACTTGCTTTAATCGAGGCAGAATGTATATAAATCCTGTACNCTGCATAAATTAGAAACATTTTACAAAAAGACCAGTGCGAAAAAAAAAATTTGGGAGACTGGTGATTCATTGGCCTAATTATCCTCCATAAGACATTAGGGTATGGGTTTAATGTTGTGGGTTGGATTCTCCCTCCTCCAGCCTGTGTCTCGTCAACGTGCATTATCCATGGGGAAAAGGAGATGCAGGTCATGTTTAAGCAGCGTTAATGAGAGCACAGTATTTCTCCTGAAGGTTAAGTTAGCCAGGTTAGCAAATTTCAGGTAAAATATGCTTGAAAACCTTCCATTTCTTCTACTTCCTTGCTGGTAGCAGTTTCTAACGAGACTTGAAACATTAGAGAAACACAGAATTCAAGCATCAGATGAACCCACTACTGTCAATAAGGGAGTACAATTTCAGCTTGACAGGAGTATTACAAGAATATACCCGCTAACGAGCAGCCTTAATTGGCCTGCATATTGTGGCTGTCACTGTTAAAACCTGTTCCTATACAATCCTGTTTTATACATCTTTCAAACGTATAGTTCTCTAAAGCAGTTAAGGAGACAATACTCACTGAGCTTTTGATTTTGGGTGGGAAAGAAATGGGAAGAAAAGGAAATGAAAAGGAAATAGGAAAGCCTATTAAGAATATGGTATCAGTGACTGAAAAACTACGTGGAAGTCAAATGTATAGTAAGAAAACAACAGACTTTTTCAGTTTTGGTGCACTTTGTCAGGTTTAAACATAAATTATTATTTATCTAAAGATTGCAATAGCTGCAGAGGTTCACTGGCATTTACTATACTCGAATCCTTTAATATGTAGAGTGTTCTTTAACAGATCTCACCTTTTCCTCTGCAGGACACTTTGTCTTAAAAGTTATTTTTAATTTAGTGATTTGCAGGAGTTCACTGCTCGTCCTGGCAAATCCCTCACACAGTAGAGTTTAATGCGTGGCTTCAGTTTCCAGTACAGGGTCATGTTCATAAAGAATACAGATGAAAGAGAAGATATTGAAAAAAAAAAAAAAGTTACTGCGCATGTGCTGTTGGCAGTTATTAAATGATAACAATGGAACTTGTAGATAATAAAAGTCAAAATCCCAAATAGGGCAGAGCAGATGATACCCTAATGCTATGTAAAGTGCCTTACTTTAAAGAAGTTACTCCTAGTCTGATTTTAAACCACCTAACCCACAAACTTGAATATAACATCCTGTTGCAACTGAAGACTGCAAAAGTCATTTATATGTATAATGAAACCTTAAAAATATCTTGCAGATCAAGTTTCAATCAATAACAAGCTTCCTATTGTCAAACTCCAGAAAGTGTGGGCTTGTAGTACAGGCGCAGGAGGGGACCCCAGGCACAATAGTGCTGGTGAGGGCAAGCGTACTTTTGAGGTGGTGAGCTGGATGCGTTATTTGCACAGAAGGAAGATGCATGAAAGCATTTCGCTTTTTTACTACGAGAAGAAAAAGTCTGGCTAAGTATGGCAGCACCCATGCTGTCCCTCACGTTCCCAGAGGCAAACGACTGGGCTGCGAGCAAGTACTGTTTGAGCTGCGCTGCCCCGCGGATGGCCCCGAGAGAAGGCACCGCGGGCCGGGGCCGCTCTGGGGAGCAGCAGCCCCTGCGTGTGGAGCTGCGGGGCCTCCCCGGAGCCAGCCGCGCAGGCAGCGCCCGGATGGGAGGAGCAGGGCCTGTCCCGCTGCCGGGGCCCGGGGGTGGCGGGCGCGGGCAGGGACAGGGACAGCTCCCGGTGCTGAACGGCCCCGCGGGCGCCCGCCCGGCACCGCCGCCTCTGCGCGGCACCGAGGGGGGAGGCGGGCGCCCGGGCTGAATAGCGCTGTCTGCAGAACAATGGCAGCCAGCTCCAAATCCCGCTATAATCACATTAATGAGATTAATCAGCGAATTAGCAGCAGTCAAATGTCAGGGTGGCAAGGAGGAATCCAACCAGGCTCCGTAATTAACTTTCGGGGGGCAGGGGAAGGGAGGCGATGCTGTTATCTGTTAGGCTTTTCCCGAAGTTTAGCAGGTTTTATTCGCCAGCCTTTGGAAGACTCTGACAACTCAAGTGGAGGGGGGAGGGGGCAAGACGGAGACCTTAACCTTTGCGTGCTGTAAGACAGCCTGCTAGCACACAGCATCCCGGTACTTCCAGCTGAAGTCCATTGAGGAAACCAGCGCTGTTTCCAACCTCCCACCCCAGCTGCCAGAGCTGCTCTGAACTCTGAGTCTGAAATTAGTTCTGTGACCCAACTTCCACCGCAAATTCCAGTAGGCTTGATAAATATGGCGGATGCCAAAGAAGCATTAAATTTTGCTACTTTAAAAAAATCTACAAGAAAGGTATTCTTTCTGAAATCAGAAGGGTAGAAGAAAAAGCACCCTTTAGATAACTGTCAGCAATAGATTATCACGACAAGCTAATGCTAAATATGTTGCAGAGTGTTTTCTAAAACCAAACAACAAAAAAAGGGGAATTTTAAACAAGTAATTTAAAGTTACTTAACAGAGACAAGTCAGAGATCTAGTCTCGAGCTGACCTCAATAAAAGTGAAACTTCTCTCCACCTGAAATTCAACACTCACAACCACTTCTCCATTGCAAGTACAAAATATAAAGAGATTCCCCGAAGATTATAAATAAAACCCAAATGTATTTATTTTCAAGGAGAGTACTGCATATCTCCTGTCCTATCTTTAAAAGGAGTATTGTCAACCATGCAAAGCACTGAGTATCTAAAAACTCTACTTTTATGCACTCATTTCTTATGCAGAAAACAACGTTTTTAAAAACCTCCTCTTTACCAAGAAAAGGCTGTGCACGTTGTTCAGCGCTTGGAAGAAAATGGCATTCTTCTGTTCCATTAAGTTTAGTCTTTGTTAGAGACAAATAAGAAGCAAACCTGTGTAGTAACGCCTCTTCCATAAGAGACTAAGTTGTTCCTTTTTTACTAGTATAAGTAATTTTCTTTTATACTCTTCTGTCACTTTTTAGCACTAAATTAATAAGATCAACAAATTTGCACTAAAGGTACATGGACTACAGTCATACTTATCTGAACTATTTTAAAATTAAACTATAGACTATGTTTTTGATGTTTTCAGAGTTAACTGATTTAAGCATCCCTTATTTACAAATCTTTTCCTCTTTAAAGAAAAACTGTTACAGTTACAAAACATTTGAGATAGTGTTCTTTCAAAATGCTATTCTTATGAGTACAAATCTAATGTTTTCAAATCTCATTTTAGTGTAAAAAGATATTATCTTATAATCTTTTATTTAATTGTACTCGACTGTCATCGAGCATTCCAATCTGTGAAGTTTTTGTCTTGCGTTCTCCATATCAAACAAGTACCGTCCAACATGCAGCAAGTTTATATAAACAACAACATGCTTAATGCATGCAACATTATGCGTTCATATAGTAAACACACACTTTAGGATTTTTTATCAGCTATTCTCCAGCCCAATACAATCTCGGCTGCACAGCAATATTGCCAGAAGAACTTGAAAAGAGCAAACAAAGGACATTTAAGTACAAGCTACAGAACGACTGCAAAGATCACAATCATCTTTCCACTTAGCTACAAGAATCACCCCCCACCCTGCACAAAACACAGCCCACACCTGATCTGTTAACCATTTACAAGTTAAACATAAGCAAGACATTTCGGCATGGTTAAGAAACACCCTGGCTTACTACAACTTTGAAAGGATGAGGAGTAAGAAGCATACCACAGAGACCCAGAAAAGGCTGCTTTTTTCTTCATTGAACATTGAAAAGATACCCCATGTTCCAGGGAATTCAAAATATATATATATATATATTAAAGTACACCCACCAACACTGAGTAAAAAAAACAGGGGGGCTTCAAGAAGACTGCAGGGAAAAAGCTCTCACTCTCTTTAGTGTGCAGAAGCTTAGGGGGAAAAAAATGTCGCCCTGGCAGGAATGACAAATGCAGTAGGATAGGCTAGCAGGCCTGAGGGATCTGTTTTACTTCCACATACATCCTCTAATGCACGCACTCCCACTCATCCTCTCGAGATGCCTTTTTTTTTCCTCCACTTTTTTTTTTTTTTTTTCACGAGCTCCAAATCCCCGGCATATGACCTTCTGTTAAATAGATAAAAAAAAATTTGCTTATCAGTCATGCAAATGAGGCTGAATTCATTTTCCACAACAGATGGCCTCATAGATAATGATGATGGAAGAGAGAAAATTGAATGTCTCTCACAAGGTGGTCATGGCAACCGAGAGCAGAATAATATCAATAATAAGCTCACTGCATAATAAGGTTGTCAATCCCACAAATCAAAGTCTCCAGCTAAATCAGGTATCCCACCCCCATCTAGTTATCAGGTAAATAGAGAAATAGAGAGCGTCCTTTTTCTTTTTAAACGAGGAGCTGTGAAAAGAAATGGTAGCTCCAGCGACTCCAGGGTATGAGGGGAAGGAAGGAGCAGAAGAGATTTTTCTTCGCTAATTGTGTTTTATTTAATGATTCGGGGAGGGGAGGTGTTGGGGTTTTCCTCTTTTTTTTTTTTTTTTCCTTTTTAAAAAAAATTATTTCCACAAAGATTTTATATGTTGGAGGGGGGTGCTGGCTTGTTTTTTTAACAGCGAGGCTGGTATTTTGAACTCATTCTGCTGCCGAAGCCTTGCCTCCCCTCCCTGTGTCTGATGTGGAGTGCTGCATTGATGCAATAGCAGCTCGCCTCAGGCTTCCACCTTGGCTCCCAGGGGGCCATCCCGCAAAATGAATCAGCAGCCATCCTGAGCAGACTGATTAAAATGAAAATGGCAAGGCACATGTCTGGGCGGAACTAGAGCTGAGCTGCGCTGCCTGTCTGGCAAGCATGCTCAATATAGCTTTTGCTAATAATGGCTTACTGCCTTTCGGTTTTTTAAAGGTATTAACGTCGCCCCTTCCCCCACCCCCAAAACAGATCGCGGTGCTGGGGGGTTTCCCCCCCTTCGTTGTATACTGCTCACAGCTAGAGATTGCCAGACTGACATGCAGTGATTGTGAAAAGACACACTTGTTTTGCAGGGATTTTCTTCGCAGATGTGCTGAAATACCAAGACAACATATTAACATGCAGCTATAAATTATTCCCAGATATTAGCTGGGAAAGAAGCCTCAGAGGAAGAAGAAAGCTCGGTCCCTACCAGAAACATCATTTTTCCCCTTGTTTTTACACCTCTGCTTGCAATGGCACCTTGTGCATTATGCATCACGAGAAAATGACTGCCGGTAAACGCTGAGCAGCTTCCTGGAGCTCTCTATACGCTGTGTTTGACGGGCTCCGAGCTATATTTCTACCCCCCCATTCCCCTTCCCCAAGCAGATAAGTGCGTGCGTAGAGAAAGAGCCATTTAAAGCGCGCATCTCCTCTAGTCCAGAAACATTTTGCAGACAGCTTCGGTGTGCAAAAATGGCATCGAGAAAACACCGACCCATGCAAGCCCAGGATCTGAGACCTGGGCAAGACTTGTTTCGTGAGGTGTGGGGATTGCTCTGCCTGCGGATTTCTGTTGTTGGGTTTGGTGGGGTTTTTTTAAGCACACGGCTCAGCGGCATATCTCTGGGTACCAGCATCTGTGTGCTGTACATATGCACATACACCCCGATGTGCCTCCGGTCAATTCCTGTTTTAAAGACACTGGGGTTATTTCCACCACACCCCACACCCCACCACCCCCGCCTTTTTCTCCCCCCTCCCCGCCCTGCACTCTAGCCCTGCTACTGCAGCGTGAACCAGAAATCAATAGGGCTGCTCTAATGGAGGTTCCTGCTGCAGTTGGCTGTGCAGACACACACACACGCACACACACACACGCACACACACTGACGTCTGTGCAGCCTTCTCAGCCGATTGGGCACCACATCGGATGTTCTATGGAGCAAAGAATAGGAATCATTTACAGTCTGCTAAAAAAATAATGAAATAATTTTAAAATGGTACCTTGCCTTTCCCCGTCTCCAGGCGCGTCAGGCTGGGCTGGCTGCAGTGCGGGAGCGCTGCTCGGGGTGCGCCCGCCCGCCCCGGGGTACCGGAGGACACCCCGACATTAGCACAGAGGCTGCCGGGGCACAGAGCCCCCGCGACTCGTGTGAGATGTTTTCATGAGGTTACCAACTCATATCGTGCAAGATAAGGATGCGAACATAGGAAAATAGACACGCCAAATCAAAGTGGTTTAATCGATAGATTAATAGAGCTCTTGTGCCCTTTGATGTGTTTGCAAGTATTTCTGAGCTCTGAAGAGTATTTTAATGAAAGCTTTATTTTTAAGGGCTTTGTTAAAAATTATGCACAGAACATTTAATATTTCTATGTAAGTTGCTCGCTTGCTTCCCCTTCCTTCAACAGATAAATATTAAATTTGTTGAAGATTAGCTTCAGGTTTAATTTCCTATGGACTTTATGTATTTTTGTATATATACCTGTGTAAAGCTACTCTTTGTTACTAACACGTTTGTGTTTTTCCCCTTTTCAACAATAAACTCCAGGCTCTTTTGGTTACCTGATATTGTAGCTGTTTATCTCTGAAACAAGAAACAACCGTGTTGGTGAATGTATAAAAAAAATCTCATTCTCTGCTCCCAAGATAAGGTATTCCTGGGATCTGCAGCACTGCAGAACACCTCCCCCACCACCCTGTCAATGTATTTCAACTTCAGTGTATTGACAGCAACTGCCCCAGCCTGGGTCTGGCTCCAGTGAAGCATTTATATTCCTTCCACTCAGCCCTGTGGATCTCTGCAGGGCTCAGGATGCCAACTCAGGACCCAGTCTGGAGAACTAAAGTCTGGAAAAATAAATGTATCATAAAGCCACATTGCACGACAGAGTCACATCCCAGCCTGTGTTCTACAGTTCATTCTTATGCAAGCTTTTAAGAAAAAAAGTGGTTTAAAACCTAGAAAAGATGGCATATGGCAGGCTACTAAGTGAGGGGCTGTAGGAAACCCTAGAACAAAAGGGGCCAGGAAGCACAGAAGTCCACCTCTCAACACTAGCAATTACATCATCACCATACCCCCTCCCCAAATATTTATCTAATCTCTGCTTTAATTATTTATACTAGTTGCCTTTTTTCTGCTGTCCTTGGCAGTTTGGAGTACAAATTAACTGTTCTCTGTTTCTCTGTGTGGAGACATTCTGCCTAGGGTTTTTTCCCTTCCTCCTGCCCAATCCTTATTAAGTTTTAACCCCTTTTCTACTGGACAGAAAGCTCAGGCTCTGTGAGGACTGTAATTGCTGTCCATTTAAAATATCTGTGCTTTTAAGAGCTACAAGGTATATTCCCCAGCCTAGCAGCAGACTGTTTACTGGACTGATAGACATAGCATCATAGGCAAAAGTTAAAGCACACGGTCCAACTATTGTCCTGGAATATGAAATTAGAGTCTGAACTCTAACCTATACACTAAAATGGGTTTCTTTTGTTTTTTTCTTAGGAAAGAAGCAGATTTCCACATAATGAAGCTATTGAGGTGCTACTGCTTGGTCCACACTGTGTTTATTAACATCAGTGAAAAGGAGCAGTGGCAATTGCCCAGGGATGGAAAGCCTTTACAGTGCTACAAATCCCTACATTCCTTAATCTTCCCTATCTTTTCCTAACACCGGCATTCAGCGTGCCCAGAAACACTAGCCCAGGGCATTACAGTGGCCACTAAGCCTGAGCATTTATTGAGTATATGTGCATTGGGGAACTGCTTTTTCAGTCTGAAGTTGAGCAACTCTCTGGTAATTAATGGCTGGCTCCTATGAAATCCCTGGTTGTGAAGGGGCACCATGGGCTGCTTGGCTAACCAAGTTCTTTGCAAGGATTAACCAGGAAAGCTGATGCTAACAAAGTATTTACCAGATACTGGCCATTCCAGGGGCTCAGTCCCTGCTTCCACATCCATCAGAGTATCTGAAAAACAGTCGTCCCCAGTCCAAAAAGGTCTTTCCAATTTACTGATAATCTCTGAAATCTTCCCAATTTAGTGACTTTTGTTAAAGCAGCAGGTTAGTATTGAACGTACCATATTCAGTAAGGGTCATTTTGATGGGACTCACACAAGCGTCTTGCAAATACTGCCGCAGCACAGCACAGGGATGTTGTAGAAGATATACCTTAATAAGAAGAGGTGTTCCAGCCCTCTTATCAGCTGCAAAGATGATCAGAGGGCTGGAATACCTCTCCTTTGAAGACAGGATAAGAGAGTTGGGCTTGTTCAGCCTGGAGAAGAGGACTCTGGGGAGACTTTACAGTGGCCTTCCAGTATCTGAAGGGGACTGACAAGAAAGCTGAGGAGGGACGTTTTACAAAGGCCTGTAGTGGTAGGCCAAATTGTAATGTATTCAAACTGGAAGAGGGTACATTTACATTGGAAATTTTTTGCTCTGAGGGTGGTGAGACAATGGAACAGGTTGCCCCCGGGAAGCTGTGGATGCTCCATCCCTGGAGGTGTTCAAGGCCAGGTTGGATGGGGCCTTGAGAAACCTGGTCTAGTGGGAGGTGTCACTGCCATGGCTGGGGAGTTGGAACTAGATGATCTTTGAGGTCCCTTCCAACCCAAACCATTCTATGATTCTATGAGAAGTAAGTGGGCTTCATGCAGACAACTCAGATAAAACATAATACACTTAAGGCTCAAAGAAAATTATTTTTTTTCCAAGCAGACCTTGTTTCAGTCATAAGATTATACACAAAATAATTGCTCACACTGTACCCAAACTAGTAATTTATGCATAAGTGGGGCATAAATATTCTTCAGTACCTGTAAAGTGGTGATGCACTACTTCATTCTTGCAGCTATGAAGTTTTCATATTGAATCTGCTGAGTGGCTGGTCCCCATGAACCAGTGTTCAAAAAAAGTGTATATGAGTTCATCCCTATGTGCAGAAATCCCCTAGAATGTTGAATAACTGCTTGCTGTTAGCCCCCAAGCATCTCTTTTCCTCAAATACACTATCCACAATGTCAGAAGCCATTACAAATGGGGGAAGGAATCACAGGGATCAGACACCCAGTGCAAAACAAAATGCTTCATAAAAACGCTTAGCCTGAACATTCTCCATTTGGAGCCATACATATGAGGGAGCCATTTTACTGTCTAGAGTGATATAAACACTTAGCATTATTTTGTAGAGAAAGTATCTAAAATAGCAGGTATCTCAAGGATGACAGGTTTAGAATATTCACACTGCAGCTTTCATGTGAATATGTAAGCAGTACTTCTGATATTTAGCAAAGAACTCTGACTAAATAATATTTTCATCAGTGTTGCTGGCCTCAGATGCTCAAAATTACTGATCATGTCCTCAAAGTGTTTTCATGCAGGCAGGTAGAGTTGCAAGCAAATTTTGCCCACGTTTCAAGCTGGCAGAATGCAAACTGTGAAGCTGGTCAGACACTAGAAGAATTGATTGAGAATAGGTGCTGACTATGTGCACTCAGGATAGACCTAGCTCTAGTCTTGTTAGATACCGAAACCGCAAAATACTCATACATTTAAGTCAGCTGATGAAAAAAAACCCCAGCAACTTTTAATTTAAATAGGATAAAAATTGCAGGAAAGAGTTCTGAACAGTTACAGCCTTCATTTTTTTCCCATTGGCTTCAGCAGAAAGGAGGAGAAGGCCCACAGAGATGTTAACAAATTGGAGATTTCAATAAAAAAACCAAACCACAATAAAACAATGAAGGAAATGGAGGGAACAGCTTATGGGAAAAGATTAAAAACTAAACTTACAGAATGTAAATACAAACTGAAAGAAGAGCTACCTCAAGGGTAAAAAGTCCAAAACTGCAAAAAGAGAAAGTTAAAAATACCCAAAAGGGATACCTCATACACTTAAATGAGAAGTCAAAGTTAAAATTGTCATAGTTGAATTCTGAGGTGGGGTGACAAGGAGGCATTGAATGTTGTGATAGTGTTCTTAAGAGAAAAGTGCAAGGAAGTAAAGCAATTTACAACTGGGTTAAACAAAGCACTGGAAGTTATGCTATAGGGAATGATTCTGAAATGGCAGGGGAGGGGTTTAAACCACGTGGCAGGTCTTTGAAAAGCTCAACATGAGTCCTCAATGTGTGAGTGTAGCCCAGAAGGCCAACCATATCCTGGGTGGCATCAAAAGAAATGTGACCAGCAGGTCGAGGGAGGTGATTCTGCCTCTCTACTTCACTCTCATGAGTGTGTAGAGAGGCACTACCCACCTGCGGTACTGCATCCAACTCTGGAGCCCCCAGAACAAGAGAGACATAGACCTGTTGGAATGGGACCAGAGGAAGGCCATGAAGATGATCCGAGGGCTGGAACATCTCACTTACGAAGACAGGCTGAGAGATTTGGGCCTGTTCAGCCTGGAGAAGAAAAGACTCTGAGGAGACCTCGCTGCAGCCTTCCAGTATCTGAAGGGGGCCGACAAGAAAGCTAGGGAGGGACTTTTCACAAGGGATTGCAGTGATAGGACAAGGGGTAATGGTTTTAAACTGGAAGAAGGGAGATTTAGATTAGATGTAAGCAAGACTTTTTTTACTGTAAGAGTGGTGAGTCATTGGAACAGGTTGCCCAGGGAGGTCATAGAAGCCCCAACACTGGATGTGTTCAAGGCCAGGTTGGATGGGGCTGTGAGCAACCTGGTCTAGTTGGAGGTGTCCATGCCCATGGCAGGAGGGTTGGAACTAGATGATCTTTGAGGTCCCTTCCAATCCAAACCATTCTATGATTCTATAATTCCTATTTATTAGTAGCTATTATGCCTATTTAAGTGATAGTTCCCACTGTAAACACTTCTAACTAAATAAGAACCCGTAACAGGAATTAGAAATCTCAAATGGAGAAAATAATGAGATAAACAAAACTCCTTATAGGATGTTTAGAATTTTTCCAGCTTAAAAGTGAAAATAAAAAAGAAAATAAATATATATAAACTTAGCAGAAAATAATTTTCTTCATTATTTTACAAGATTAACAAGTTTAGGGCTTTCATAGTTCTTGAAAAGGGCAAAGTCCAAGTTGTGTGTTAAATACAGGGGAGATAATTTCACAGGCATGCACAAAACAGACATGCAGCTTTAACATGAAAAACCTGTTATGTGCTTGTCAGACCTGCATGCTTTGTTTCTCCCAGTGATGAAATGAGTATAGAAACATGCTTAAATTCTTTTCTGAATCAAGACCTAAACTATTGCTACTAATACTTCATCAAAGGAAAATTCAATACTGATGAGAAGTCCTGATGCCTACTCATATATATAAAAATTATTTGCTATACTGTAGCAGTTCAAAGCTTAATCAAAGACTTGATAGACACGGGCAAAAAATGGGATCTGAAGTTCTAAACATCTTAAAGAAGATGACCAATTAAATAAAGGGCAGCAGAAGAAAAGTTTGTGACAGAAGTCATAGACTCAACATTGAGATTTGAATATATTTTATTGCTTCTACTATACTACCACAGTCGTTTTTAACAAGTTTTTTCCCTGACATGACTGAGGAGAACAAACCTCCTGCCATAAGTGTGTCTTCTAAGGGGATGTGGAGAAATTAAGGGAGAAATAGCAGGCTAGAACAGGATGGGGCATAGAATAGACATCATAGCAAAAAGGCTGCAGAGGAACATACAGAGCAGGAAAAAGCCAATAAATTGTTTGTAACAGCTACAGCTGAAAGCAGAACTCACTTTAAGGTTAAGACATATGCATGTAGGTGGTTAAATTCCCATGATAGTCAGTCCAGATCTAGTCAAGACAGTCCACATTGCTTGAAGGAAGTTAAGGTGGTCAGATAGGATGCATATACTCCAGAGAGAGGAATAGCTCCCCAGGCTCCAACACATGTGTTTCTCTGGTCTCATTTTGCTGCAAGAACAACTAAGATGCTAAGTATATGTTCAGGACACCTAAATCAGGAGAAAGATTCAGCTACAGAGCTGGAGAACTACATGTAGATGTTTTAATCTCATAGTGAATGCTACTTTTTCAAGCTGATTCACTTTTCTAAACAGAGGCATCTACTGCTATATGACAGAGCCCAGATTCCAGCTGCTGCTTCAGAGGGCACAAGTTTCCCCGTAGGTCTTTCTGGAAATTTCTGCCAACCCTGTACAATTATCTAACAAACATGCCATTTTGAGACTGAGTTAGGGCACAGCCCCCAGTGACTCTTTGCTGGACATTTTTGTACTTATTAAGTTACTTATTAATAAGGAATTAAAAAAGCTCTTCTATGATTTGCATTTTTCTTTCACTTTGTTTCTTTTTCATCTATCTGAAATATCAATGTTTTTCTGCTTTCAGCAGAATAATGACCATATCACCAGGCATGTTCTTATTAAAAAACCCGCTTAGTTCATACACTACCTTTCTTTTAAAATATTTACTCTTTAGTTTCTAAGCTAGATAACTCTCAAAACTATTTAATATTGCAAAAAATATGCAGAGGAAAAATATTCAGGATACTTTAGTCAGGACACAATATAACTCCATTACATTTATAAGCATAAGAACTATTTGATCCAGGACAGTCAACACTTCAATAACACAATTAGGCAAACATAAAACAGAAGAGGCACTGATCGTTTCCCTGGCGTATTCTCCATGGCCCAGCAGCTTGTGTTGTATGGATGTCCTAAGACAAAGTTTGCACTGACACCCTTGTGCTCAACATCTCCGTTGATATTCTTCCATAAATTGAGTCAATTCCTGTTTGAACTCCTACATTATTTTCCTATCACATGCTTTTAATGCCAAGGAATTGTGCATGTGATTGTGTAGTGAAATATATTCACTATGTATTTCACATTTACTATGTATTTTGCTTCTTTTCTATCTGATGCCTGATAGTTTAATTGGGAATCTTCCTCTTCATACATTGCATGGCAAATCATTCCTAAGCCAAATCTTCATACCCTTCATGCTTTCATAGATCATCACTTGCCTATCTCCCCTTCCATTATTATCTCTGTGCCAAGCAGAGTCATTCCTTTCCTCTCCTCTCTCCTCT
>VYZX01014700.1:15924-64311 GCA_013401335.1 Brachypteracias leptosomus
TAAAAATATATATAATAAAATTATAAGATTTGAGACTCATGTAGGAGCCACTACTCTTGAGAGATATCTTTGATAATAAAACATAGAAAGTAAATGGTAATGTTCAGAAGTAAGATTCAACATCCTATCTTCAGAGTCCAGCTGATGTGATCCCAAGGCAGGTTCGGATTTAAGACTTTTCCCTTGGAAATTTTTTTAAACTTTGGGTTTCCACAAAGACAGGCATGCTGGGCAAGCATTTACCTGGCAAGGAGTTTGCTTTCTACACTTGTTCCTTTCCCAAAATTGCTGAGACTGAAGAGGTCGGGGTAGGTTTGGTGAGCATGGAAAGAGAAATTAAGGGGGATGGTTTTACTTTTCACCAAGCAAAAGGATATTTAAATGGCATTGTGTAGCTCTTCTGCTTGTGTAGCTCTGAGAGCAAGGGAGAAATTGAGTAATTTTTTAACACACACTACCCCCACCATTACTAGAGAATACCTCTCCCTCTTAATGGAGACCTGCAAGGGTGTGCCTAGGGTAGTGAGTGTCTCTGGATATGACTTATTCCAAGGAGCATTTATTGAGGTCAGTATCTAAAATCCAGGTGTTGCTGAGTACCATGGGTTCATCGCTGTGGTTTTGGAAGTAGATGTGTTCCTCATTTTCTTTTTTTTTTTTTTTTAATTTTTATTTTCCCCCAGGTACACTCCATAGCCTTAGACAGGTGAATCTCAGAAGAAAAGTGACAAAAGCGGGTTATTCCCTCTCTAGGAGTAGGTAGCACATGGAAGAGAGAGGCAGTGTTCTTGGTATGAATAGATGTAATGACTACACAGCACAAAGATCAGATCTGAGAATTTAAAAGTTGTGTGAAATCTAGAACAAATATGATGAATTGGGGTTTTTGGGGGGAGTGAGGTAAGGAAGAATGTTGTATGGCAGCCAATCTTTTCTGCAGGTTATTTTAGCCTAAGTCTTTATTCTGTGCAGCCTGAATAGCTATCCTATCTCACATACAGTAGTAATTCATGGAATATTCTTTTTAGCAGAATAAGCAAATTTTTGCTGCTTGATGTGTGAAATGCTTGCACTAGTGAATTCCATGGCTTCTTCCCCCCAATATTGTTTTTTCTGATTGTACAACCTTGAAAGTTCAAAATTGACTGGTTTACTGTAAGAAGCATTAAGTAAATGCAATCTCTCTATTTTTAATAACAGTAGCTCAAATTTCATGTGAGATCACACTAGTCCTCCAGTGTAATTAAGTTTATGGTTTTCTTATGCACTTCAAATGCCTGTGATGTGCAGTTAATAGTATTTTTCAGACAAGTATTAGGACACCTCAGCAGTGATGCCAGTGTAGGCTGGTGTCTATCAGCAGTGCAGACACCACAAAGTAATGGAAATTGCAAGACACTCTGCTATAATTTGTCTAAAAATATGCATGACAGCCAAGCTTTTTTTACCTGAGTTTAGAAAGTGATAAGGCTCTGAATTAAAGTGAAGCTTCATAAATGAATCAGGCATGAAACAAGATTTTTCAAGTTTGGCTCAAAGTCCAATGTGTATTGAAAGTGAAGTATGGCCGGATATCAGAGATCTTCTGCATCTTGGATTTTGTATAATGACTGTACCTTGAGCCTGATTTCTGCTATGTAAATTTTAACTGTAAGCTGATAGAATACAGTTGTGGAGAAAAGCTTTGGACAACTTTTTTTTTTTTTTTTAAAAAAAGGAATTGCGATTTTTATTTTTATACAAAAGCATATTTTTTTTTTTTATTTCTAAGGAAAGAAAATTATACTAAAGTTGCCTAAGAATTCCACTGAAATGGCCTGAAATTATTGAAACAAAGTATTTCCTTTAATTTAAACTGGTGGAGATATTTTGTTTATTTCACAGAAGTTTTGATTTTCAAATGTTTTGAAGATGAAGGTCAAAACTTTGAATTCATGAGGAAGAAGGATGCTTCTGACTCGTATCCATCTAACATATTTGAATGCTGCAAGTTACAATTATATTTAGCTAGCTTTGGATGTAGAGCTGGATCTGTTTGTGGTGTGTGTCATAGCTCTGTAAATCAGAACAAGATATGATTATTCTATCTTGGAGTGTATGGATCTGAGTCTGACATGTGAAGATTTTGGGAGTCTTGAGGTTGTGTATGGAAGTGCTGGAATTGAGTCCCTAATCCCTTCCTGAAACAATTCCCTCTAATATGATAGGACTATCAGAAGTATCAACAGTAGTGGTAAAGTTCTCAAGTGTAAAAACCAAAAACTACAACAAAACCAAAAAAAGCCGACCAAACAAAAAAACCCCACAACAACCCAACAACAAAAAACCCTCTCTTCCTCTAGAAAGCTGAAATACAGCTTCCGTTGTGTTTAAACCTCCTATATTTATTTATTTATGTTAGCCTCCTATATTTAAAGACACAGTAAAAGACAAGTAGGTATGTGGGGCAGCTTCTCAGCTAACTCCTGTGCATTTCTTAGCTGTTTTGTGATCTGGAAAAATCTCTGGCAAGTAGCCGTAAACTAGCCCTTCCCTGCCTTTCTTAAACAGCACATGCAAATACTAACCAACTGTTTATTTTACTCATGCAAATTTAGGCTGGAGGTCTCCTTCACTACATATAAAGAGGTTGGAAAGTCCTTTTCAGTGGGAAATAATAAGGATAGTTTAGTAGCACCATCTTTTTTTTTTCTGTTTTCTCCTTAATCAGATGAGCATCACACAGACTTCAGCAAGTCTGCTGCATCAGCGAGGACTACAGGGTATGACCCCACAGGTTTTAGCTTGTGTCAGTCCTACGGGGAGCTTTCTTTGTCTGCTGTCTCCCTTTTATGGGGACTGAGGGGGGCAGGAAGCGGAGCGGTTGGGACAGGCCATGGGAGAACCTGCCATGGCTTCGACTGTCCATCACTGGCTGGGAACTGCTAGTTGACATTTGAGAGAATATGCTTCATATGAGAAAGTGATGTGTGAATGGAAATTAAAACAAAAGGGTTGAAAATAGAGCTGTAATCAATCTAGCCCACTATCTCAATAAGCCAGGGACATTTTATGTGAATTTGGGGCAGGTATTGCAGCAAGTGCCACAATAGCAGGGTCTTCTCCCCACTCCCTCCTCCCCTTCCATTAAATCTACATTTGGAAGGTGGATGGTGCTGACTCATAAATTAAATTGGAGTAATACATACAGTGTATATATATTTCTGACACTTTGTCTCAAATTAAACACGAACCTTCTCCCCTGACAAGATGATAGAAAAGTTAATTGCTCGCCCTGGCTTTAAATTGGAATTTGAATTTGCAAAATGCTAAAGGTTTATGAGATCTAAATCATGAGGAGCTTAAATTACATTCCTGTGATAAAATATTAATAAATCAATTAAAACATAAGCCGAGTATAATATTACTTTTTTTGTACGAACCTTGAACACAATAATTCATTAGAGTATGCAGTAACAATTATTGTATCTTTTTTAATTCTCTTTTTTATTAGTTTTTTTTTTTTTTTAACTGGGGAAAAGGCAACATCAGATGGGAACACACCACACAATGGTGGAATATTATCCCGATACAAAATCTAGTCATCTCCTAATAAGGATGCACATACATACAAAAACATCTGAGCACCCTGAACTCCACACATCACATTGTTGTTCCAGTATAAGACAATGTATTCCCTGAAAGCCAGGGGCTGTTTGTCCCCTTTCTACCGTGGGAAGGAAGAGCAGTAGCACAGGAAGAAGGGAAGAAATCTTACTGCTCCTGCTTTTTTCGTTTTTCCTCTTCCCATGCCATTTTATTCTATTCTTATTTTATTTTATTCTATTCTTACTCTCCTTCTGTTCTCCTTTCCCTTTCTGGGTACGAGCTTGGTATGATTTCAGTGTCAAAACCATAAAAAATTCACAGACCTATCTGTAAAGCTGGCCTGAGTTTTGTGTTGGCTAGAATTGGATTTTGTTACTAGTTACGTTGTGAGCAACTCTTGCAGCTCTAATCTTTACATAACCCATTTCTGTGTACTATATAAAGAGCACTTCAGGCACAGTATGAAACTTAGTTATTATTTGAGGAAGGAGGCGTTATGCTAGCTCAGCATGCTTTTCTTATATGCAAACATTAATACACAAGGAATGCAATTATTACATATACCTGCACACCACTAGTGACTGTGAACATGCAGATTCCTTCATTGAGTGCTTTTCACCTTCTGCGAAATGACTGGACTGCATGTCTGGTACAGCTACGCTTGGTAAAGTGTCTAATTGCTATTATTACATTATTTGTGTTGAATTCTTGAAACGTTATTTAGTACAAATTACACATTAGTGCCAAATTGGTAACTCTGGGGACTGAAGTCTGCTGTACATATCCATAGTGTAGGTACCATGGCTGAGTGTGCTCTGCCCACCCTTCCCTGAGCCCCGGAGTCATGCGCAGCCATTGCTCCTGGTGGCATTGAAGAATTTACTGCATGCTCTCTTCTTTGCTAGTTGTGGGCAAGGCCACTGCTTGTTGTGCCCTCTCCTCCTGCGAGTCATCTGTGCTTCAGCCAAGAGGTTTTTTACTAAACTAGGGAATTTAAATAGAAGTCTAAGTCAGGTTCCCCTTCTTAGGGGCTGAGTAGAGGAGAGGACCGAGTGCAGGAGGTGGCAGGGAAGGGGTGCGCAGCTGCTGCTCTCCCCCTTCGCCTGCTAGCAGCCTGCAGCTCCTGCTCACATCCGTACAGGGCAGCTGCCATTGGCCAGCTGATAGCAGTCAGGGCCAGAGTCAGCTGGGGAAAACAGTAAGAAGAGATCCAGGAGCAGGTGGTGGCTTGTGCTTCTAACCACCTGTCTGAGTAATGCTTTCCTGTACTGCCCAGAAGCCTTGGCAGGTTCCATTTTTCCCTGGGTATGGAATCCCTCGTCAGGCTCAAGGCCCTCCCTATGGTGGGACCATAACCAGTGGATTCAAGGATCTAGCTTTGCTGTGCTCCTGGCTGTCCTAACTTGGGAGTGACTTCAACTTACCTTAGTTTCCACAGGCTTTTCCATTTGCCATCCTTCTAATGGTGAGACCACTCGAGGTCTGTTGCACTAATAAAACTTTGTGTTTCTAAGCGCATGTACCATCTCAGTACTGCTAAGCTCTTCATCAGTATTAAAGAATTGGTTGTTAGCTTTTACATCTATTGCTTTTCATTGTCCTCTTTTTAAGAAGGGGGATGTGGGAAAAGTCACTTCCCACCAAGCTCTCAGAGTCGTGTAGAAAGCCAGTGGTGGAGATTCAAGTAGGCTATATCCTAAGAGCCACCTTTGCAGTGGACCTCACCAGGATTGGAGAAATGGGGCTGAAGACAATGACTCCTGTTCATCAGGAAGTAGAAGGTGATCATTGAGCTTATTTTATGCAGACTGAGAAGCAGCTATCAGATGTGATTAGTTTCTTGTACCTATTAAAATGCGATAATGTTTAAACCAACAGGCTAAAACTGAAGGCTTCATATCACCAGGATGTTCTGATCTTCCTGATTTTTATAGCAATAGACTGTTGAGGGTTGACCTGGTGTTGTTTATTGGTGACACTTGATAATTGCATCTACTCAATAGATTTCATACTCCACAAATTCTGTTCTAGAGTGTGAAATGAATCATTGTGAGCATTCCTTTAAATAAATTTTAATAACTGGATTAGTTGAAGTTTGTGTATGTGTGTAGGGAGTTGTTCCAGATTTTTCTTGTGTACAAGGATGACTTCCAACAGAAGCTAAGAAAACCTTTAATGCCAAGTTCTTTGTCAGTGATACCTTTCTGCAAATCATAGATGTTATGATGGAGAAGTGCTTTGTCTGTGGCACACTATCCTTGCTGGGGGAAAGTAGATTATATGCAGAACAACATAATTGCCTCCTACCCCCACCTTCCCCAGACCTGGGCATTGATTGTAGCCCTGGGTGACGTCTGGTGCTTGAGGTGGTGAATTGAGGCTGACATATTGACCGATAAAAACGGAGAGGAGGGCATGGACTGGCCAGTGCCAGTCCAGGTGGTACTCTACAGCTTTGAGGATCATCCTGTCCAAAACCTTTTTTCACTTCCTGCTTGGGGATCACCATCCATTCTTTACCCCAGCCCCAGAGAGGCAGCTTGCGGATGGATGGACAGGATAGAGAGACACTGCATTAAGGATTTCCATTCCTGTTGGGGGCACCGAGGTTCTCGCCGACGATGGTAAACGTGATTTGGCTCCCATGCTCTCATAATCAGGCTTACTTGTGCTGAAACAGAGATTGCTCTATTGCAGCGCCAGGCCTCTAGCAATACCAACTGTTAAATAATAAACAGGCCCTGGTTGTTGGCAGCAGCTCCCTGGCCCCCCTGCCCCTGACAACATGGAGTACCCATTTTCTGGGTTTACCTGCCCGCCTGTGCTCTAAAGCACAGCCCAGCACCTGTGTTCGTTGGAGGTGGAAGCAACACAGAGACATCAGTCTCTGTCTAATCTGCTTAGTTTATTATTCTCCAAGGACCTGGGGTGATATAGCAAACATGCAGTTATTTGGCAGCACTAACAATGGCTGTGCTGTCATTCTAGATAATATTACAGACTTTTGCTGAATGCATGGGATATTTTTTTCTCCGTTCATCTGTCCATTCTTTAAGGTCTCCTTTTTTTTTTTCCTTTTTTTTTTTCTTTTCTCTTTTTGGAGAATTGCTGGTAGGGACTAGTTCCTCCTTAATCAGGTGGTTTCCTGTGAATTAAAAAAAAAATAAAGTAACACATTTAACTGGCTTGTTCTCCTGATGGCAGAATGATATTTATTTTATTGCATTAAGAAGTATTACCAAGGGGTTTTTTATGTAGTTTATGTATAGAATGAGTATTGGAATGAAGAGCAATTTTTTTTTTTTAATGAATGGAGTCTGTTATGGAAGTCAATCCACTAGTGGGGAAAAAATACTGCAGCAAATAAGTCCCTGTTCTTATCTCCATTTTGGCAACTTCTATAGGTTTTTGTTTGATTTCCTTATTACTGTGTACACTGTACGCATGTAGAAAACAGTATGTCCTGGTTTATGCAGAAGTGAAGTTCAAGAGCTTGGAGATAAGTTAGGAAAAATATTGTGATACAGTGAAGAAGAAGAGATTAGACTGCAGAGTTAAAATGTAACTGCATGAATAGACTAGAGTGTACATAATAATTTCCCTTTCGTTCTCTAAAACCTTCAGTGGAACACAAGCCAGAATTTTCACTTGGTGGGATAATGATTTTTTTTTTTTTTAAACTTGTATATGAAGTGAATCTTAAAGATATTTTCCATTCCATACAATTAAGTAGTCCTATTTTTGAAGTTAACTAAACTCTGCACACTATAGACCATTTTTATTTATCTGCGAGGAAGTTTCCTGAGCTGTGGGTTTACCATGGCACAGATGCTAAGAAAAATCTTCATGTAAAAAGTATGGTGTTTTCCAGTGTTCTAGGAGGAATTCTGTCGTAAAATTTCCTATCAACTCTAAACTCCGCCCTTTATCATAATTATGTCAGGTGCAAATATAAGGAAGCAAATGTAATTAGTAATCAGACCTGGGAGCACTGCCCTGCCACTAGCTTTTCATTTCCTCTATGCAGCTTTGTTGTTACAGGTCTGAGAACCCTTTATAGCCCTGGCATAATTAGTGTTTAGTGTTTAAACTACAAAACAGAAGATGGTGAGGTCTGAAGCTCACTGATGCTGTTTTCTTTTAAAATAGATTGTGTAATATATGTATATCTGTCCATTTTCAGTAAGTGAGTCAAATTAAATAATTCAGAATGAGGTGGGAATACTCAAGTTTGTCTAAATCCTTAGGCCAAATCTCATCATACAGGATTTTCAAACCATCTAGATGATGTTAGGAGACCAGAACTCTTTACTTCCTATGGCATTTGTTTTCCTAGCATACTTGAGCACTTCTGAAAATTCTCGTGTGTTTTTTTAATCATCCCTGAAGGCTTTGGTCTGAACAAGCATCTGGCATTTGACACAGTCTGTGTTGAGACTACAGCAATGACTTCTTACCGTGTTTGTCATTTACTTGAGTAGATCTTGATGACCAGTCTTTTGATTTATTCTCAATAGGAACAAGTTGGAGTTCAGTGCTTCTCCCTATTTTCAAGACTTTTAGAAGTATCAGACAATTAACTCTTTGGTAAACATATCCTTTCTGAAAGTTGTAGAATTTTAGATAGTTTATAATATGTCTTATTTATTTATTTATTTTTAATTTCATAAGAATGTTGAAGAAATACCAACAGATAATTTTCAGGAGGCTAGAATGGGGCAGCTACAGGTATGCAGGGAGAGGCAGTGCACTTGGGAGTGCCTTTGCAGCTACTATTGTAGAAGCTGGAAACCTTGTTTCATTAAGCAGGAAAATAAACTACAGAAACAGAAGACTCCCTCTCCTTCTTTCTAAAAGTGTTTCCTTTCTTAAAATGCACATTTTTAATCCAGTGGGAAGAGTCTTTTCTTACTGCTGACATACTCCTTAAATCATATTGTTTTCAGGCAGTAGGTAGAGTGTGTAGATGAGTGACATTTGCTTGTAACTGTAACTAAAACACAGTTTTAGTGACATCAAAAAAATTACTGCATTTATAAGATGAACCACTTACAGCAAGTAGAAGGAAAATTCAAGCTAGAGTTAGCAATGGAAAATACCTCTTTCAGTGCCTGCAGCTGTGCCATCTTGGGGTGTGGTTTATTTAGCTAAGATCTGTCTGGTCAGTACTTGGTCAAGAGAATCACCAGGGAGAGCTGGAGGGAACTGTGGGAGCGATTCAGTAGGTGGTGCTGTTCCCTTGAAGCCAGCTCTGATGCTGTGCCCAGCAGGATATTTAGGGAGTATTTATTTCTACAGTTCTAGCTTTCAGGTAGGACTTGAAAATCTAGCTAAGCGTTGTCATAAAAGTCTCATTAATGCTCTTTGTTAGCTGTAGCAGTGTTCTTAGATACATATTTAAACTTCTGGAAGCATGGGGATGGAAAATATAGTAGAGGATAACACATAATAGCTTCAGAGTCATCTCATGTATACTTGAACTCAAAGCTTGAAGCAAATTTCAGGATCTGAATTCCAGGAGTCATAACTGAAAAAAAAAAACCCCATGGCATTAAATGGGCAGATTTTTCCTTGCTGTATTGATAGCATTCCTCCAGGTAGCACCAGACTTGGCTTCCAGCAAGAGATGAAGTTGAATCCAGAAGCAGACCCAGAGAGGACTGCAAGCATTCCAGCACTGGGAGTTGCTTGAATGTGAGCTCTCAGTGATGGCTCTCCACTGAGCTATGCTCTTGTGGTGGGTTTACCCTGGCTGGGTGCCCGGTGCCCACCCCTAGTCCCTCTATCACNGGCTGTCTGGGTTGTATCCCCTCCCAGATCTTGTCCCCCCTCCAGTACCTTTGGTGCCGTGTGGGCACTGATAGTCATAACAAGGGTGTGTGTTATCAACACTCTCTGGGTCCTAGTACTGCAGCATGAGGGCTGTATGGGGAAAATCAGCTCAGACCCACTACACCTCTGGTGAAATACAGTCACTTAAGTAACAAACAAAGCAATGCATTTTTTCAGAGGACATGAGCAGTGTCTTTCCAAGCTGTCTCCCAACTTCGGAATTCTTCTCGGAAATTTTCATAAGCAGCGAAACCTGTTGCACTGTGGTGGCCATACATGCATCTTTTATGATGAGGTGGATTGTGTACTGGCTGCAGGATAGAAGCCAGAGAGGAGTTGTCAATGAGACAGAGTCTAGTTGGAGGCCTGTATCTAGTGGAGTCCCCCCAAGGGTCGGTACTGAGACCAGTACTATTCAATATATTCATCGACAATTTGGATGGGGGATTAGAATGCACTGTCAGCAAGTTTGCTGATGACACAAAGCTGGGAGCGGGGTGGCTGACACACCAGAAGGCTGTGCTGCCATCTAGCGAGACCTGGACAGGCTGGAGAGTTGGGAGGGGAGAAATTTAATGAAGTATAACAAGGCCAAGTGTAGAGTCTTGCATCTGGGCAAGAACAACCCCAGGTACCAGTATAGGTTGGGGACTGAGCTGTTGGAGATCAGTGTAGGAGAGAGGGACCTGGGAGTCCTGATGGACAGCAGGATGACCATGAGCCAGCAATGTGCCCTTGTGGCCAGGAAGGCCAATGGCATCCTGGAGTGTATTAGAAGGGGGGGGGTTAGTAGGTCGAGAGGGGTTGTCCTCCCCCTCTACTCTGCCCTGGTGAGACCTCATCTGGAATATTGTGTCCAGTTCTGGGCCCCTCAGTTCAGGAAGGACAGGGAACTGCTTGAGAGAGTCCAGCACAGAACCACTAAGATGATTAAGGGAGTGGAACATCTCCCTTATGAGGAAAGGCTGAGGGAGCTGGACCTCTTTAGCTTGGAAAAAAGGAGACTGGCGAGTGACCTTATTAATGTTCATAAATAAGTAAAGGGTGAGTGTCAGGAGGACGGAGCTGGGCTCTTCTCAGTGGCATCCAATGGTAGGACAAGGGGCAATGGATGTAAGCTGGAACATAGAGGTTCCACCTAAATATGGGAAGAAACTTCTTCACAGTGAGGGTGACAGAGCACTGGAACGGGCTGCGCAGGGAGGATGTGGAGTCTCCTTCTCTGGCGATGTTTAAAACCCACCTGGACGTGTTCCTGTGTGTCTTGGTCTAGGTGATCCTGCTCCGGCGGGGGGATTGGACTAGATGATCTTTTTTCCAATCCCTAACATTCTGTGATTCCATATCTGCTTGTTATGGTCACTCAGAAGGAAGAATGTTCTTTTTAATTCTGCAGGTTACATAAAATATAACATCAAAAAGTTCCTTTCATATGGTTTGGGATCAGAAAGGACCACTAGATCATCTAGTTTGACCTTTTGTATGTCAGCAGCTATTAGATTTGTCCAGTCATCCCTGTTTTGAACCCAGTTACGCACGGACAGCATCTTTCCATCTTGAAACAATCAGGAGGTTAAAGCTCCTCCCTTCCATTGATAGTTTTGTTCCAATGGTTAATTTCCTTGCTGTTAAAAAATGTGGTTTCTGATTCGATTTGACTTTTCTTTCTTTCTTGGCTTCATGTTCTAGGCTTTGGTTCTTGTTATGTCTTTCTTCACTAAGTTGAAGATCCCTTTAGAAAACAATGCAATAAATAAAAGTAAAAATGCTTTCCTGAGCCTACCCACTACCTCCTGTTTATGCCTCCAGGGATTGCATTAGCCATCTTTGTCATATTGCACGGGGTGTTCGCGTTCAGTTGTTCATTTGTTGTGACCTCTAAATCCTTTCAGAATCACTGTTTTCAAGGGTGTAGCACACTCCACATGCAGTCATGCCCAGTCCTGTGGATACAGCCTCTGTTCCTTTTTCATAAAGGTATGCCATACTATAAAGTTTTATGTGAAAGAACAGAATCTCATGCAAATGACTTATGCTCCCCCTCCGTTGAATCCCTGTTCTTCTGATGTTTTAGCAGTCTTCGTGTCACCTGGAAATTTTTATTAGCAGTGATTTTATAAATTGGGAGTCATTTATATTATATTTTATAAATTGGGAGAGGGTAGATTTAGAAATTAGGAAGAAATTCTTCACCATGAGGGTGGTGAGACACAGGAACAGGTTGCCCAGAGAAGTTGTGGGTGCTCCATCACTGAATGTGTTCAAGGCCAGATTGGATGTGGCTTTGAGCAACTTAGTCTAGTGGGAGGTGTCCTTGCTAGTGGCAGGGGAGTTGGAACTAGATGATTTTTAAGGTTCCTTCCAGCCCAAACTGTTCTATGATTCTAAGATTGATCAAAATGCTGAATAGTTTTGGGATTATTACTAATTTTATCTGCATCTTACTAAAAACACTTGTCTGAAAATCTCCTAGGTTACATTTTTCTGAGGGTCTTCCAGTACTTAGCTGGTCAACGTGTGCTTTCATTGACATAATGTTCTGCAGTAGTCCTAAGTCAAATGCTTATAAAACTCTTAAGTATATAAGCTCTTAGGCTTAGAAAACATATATATTTACCAAAGAATGAAATCAGGTTAGTTTGACAAGATCTGTTTTCCATAAACCCATGTTGACTAGCATTAATTATTTTCCTATCATTTAGTTCTTTATCAGTCTTAGCATACATAGTTCAGTCTTAGCATACATGGATGCAACTTTACTGGTGTCAGTAGATTATATTTTGCTAAGTTGTTGAAAACATTTTAAGTATATATTACTAAAAAAAAAAAAAGAATAAAACATCAAGGCTAAGTGTACAGCAACGTAAGCAAGTGTACTTTAATATTTGGAGAAGCAGTCTGTAACTTCTCTGTGTGGCTGTGAATGGAATGCACTGGTAAGTTCCAGTGACCCTCAGCAGAGCGGACAGTGGGGGAGGTCTCTAACTAATCCATCAAAATGCTTGTAAAATTTCTTACAAAAGTTAATGTTGGTTCTGAATTATTCTTTTATCTTACGTAAAGCATGAGTATATGCTTTGTGGGCATCAACACAGTACTCCCACAATCTTCTCTTGCTTTGTACTAAAGCTCAAAGCAAAGCTTGGTTTTCCTCAGTTGGTCTCTTCTTTCATTTTCTAAAGTTCTCCAAGGGAATCTAGTGGGGAAATCCTCAAAGCACCGCAGAGTTGTAGGTGCTGATGAGATGGCTGCGAAGTAGCTGTGCTGGTGTGGAGGTGGGAGGTTGATGACTCCTTTAAACATCTCAGTGTTCCTTTCATATAGCTTGAGATGTGATTTTCTTCCTATCGGGTTTTGAGATGTTTTGCACTTTAAACACCCCATTTTGTCTAGTAAACCTGAAATATTTACCATTTATATTAGTCTCCAAACAAAAAATGTTGAAGGGCTCTGCGAGCAAGATTCATGGACTACTGCATTTGACTTTGCCTGGTGTATAGAAATTTGTAAGATGTGGGTGAGAGTTGAGTGTATAGGAATATTTAATCTTGTATAAAATAAAATGTGTGGATTTTATTCTGTCTCTAGGGCATGGAGACTTGGCCAAAATTGGGTTGGCATGGATGGTTAAAAAAAATGAATTAGAGTATACCAGAATGACCTACTTAAAAAAAATTAAATTGGAAGAGAGAGTAATGGCTTGTAGCTATGGGATAATGGAATTTGAGACACTGGTGACTACACTTCATCCTAATCTTGCTTTTAATTGACAACAGACATGTTTGTGCTTTATTGCAAAAGGACTTTGTGGTCAACATACCTTTGCTGCATGAAACATCCTTTTTATGATGCCATTCAGAGCAAATAGTCCAGGATTCCAATGGAATCCAGGCCCTGGATTTTCGTTTGAATCCATATGCACTGTGTTGTGAGGGAAATTTACTCTGACAATTGAAAAACAAACCCCACCCTCTGTCTTTCTTCCTCAACCTGTTTAAAGGATGAAAAAGTGAAGGCCAGTGCTTCCGATGAACATTGTGTGACAGGTTAATGTTATCCCTGTTGAAAATATTTGGAAAAGGGACTCCTCCTTTCTGCATGGTGCATAGGGCTGTTGTTTCTGATCTTACTATCTGGACGTTATTGTGATAAAAATATTTTAATTACCATAATATATGTACTGGAGAAGTTGAAACAGAATTTAAGTGATTTCCATGTTGTAATGACAGATAAAATTCATGAGCCTCAAACCTACTGGTTTAGCTCTAGACTTTACTCAATAGGCATATTCTGAAACTTAATGAAAGCATTCTGTTTTCAAGAGAAGCTTCCTTTAAAAAGAAGTTCTTAGTGAAACCATATGAAATAGCATTTTTTAACTTACTGTAGTTTTTTCACTCACAAATTTATGATTTTCTCATTCTTCTTGATGAAAATGGCTTTTTATGTCTTAGCAGTTTATCTATATATTCAGTCCATAAGCCCCTCCACCTTAAAAGTTCATAGTAGATTTGGTGAGATACTATGTGCCTTGGGAAGCCTGAATGATTTATTCAAGTCCCCACCGTTCATCCCCTTCCAAATACGACAGTCAGAATTCAAAGTGAGAATAATTACAGCCGTGCAGTTACGGCAGTTCTGAAAGACAGGGTAATATGAAGACTCCAGAGGAAATGTTAACAATTCTAATAGTTTTTCATAAAAGACAGAGACACACTGTCAAACCAGAGGTTTAAACAAAGAATAGGTTAAAATAGAAAAGAAAACAAGACTTAAAGGTCATCAAGGGCCAGTTGAGCCATGGTACTGAGGATAAGCAACCAAAACCTTGTTGTCTAAAATATTGATATCTTGCTAGCAAAAAAAGATATGTCTATTATCTGCCCCACTAGATAAGTCATGGGGGGACACAGAGGAAAGAAATAAATCTCTTTCACTACCTCTCTCTGAAATACCAAATTAAGGTTAGTGGCTACATTTGACAAAGAAAAAGTGTTTCATCTGTGCTGCACATAGTGAACTATTAGTATGACTGCTGCATTTATACAAATTGAATGGCATGCTATTGTCCGTCATCTTTTTCTTTGCCTTTTTTTATCCTCGTTTTGAATAATTCATGGGAAAAATGATCACTTCATAATGCCACAAACTCGCAGCAGGCAAAACTAATTTTACATGATATGAAAACAGATTTTATTTATTTAAGAGTAATATTTAAAGAAAACAACAACTTTTTTGACACCAGCTGCTGGGAAATAAATAGAATATTTTATGACAGAAAAAAAAAAATCCAAATGTGTTAAAAGCTGTTCCTGAGAGATGGGTTAAAAAATAAAATATAGACGTAGGGCAGATAAATTTAAACTTGGTGGTCACTGATGTAATTCTTCTCCTTAGTGGAGTGAAGGATGTTTTTCTGGAGGAAAGGAAACTTCAGAGGAGTGGTAAGTTGTTCATAAGAAGTTCTCTGAATAGCTAGTCTCTGTGTACCAATGACTGGGGACAACTTGGGTGACAATTCCATAAGACCTCTTACATGCTTTAGACCAGATGGTTTTTTTTCCCCTCAAGTGTCTGTTGCATGAGAAGCAAGCCTCCTTTTTTTGTCTAGTTTTTCCACATCTGACCTTGGCTCTTTAGCAGGAGGAAACACTGAAACACTAGGATGCGATGTTAAGCTACAGCTCTGTTTTGGTTCTTTTTTTTTCCCTTGAGGTGGTTTGATGAGTGCTGCAAAAGGTATTCTGGAGGGGAAAAATTACATCAAAATAAGTCTGTTAGTGGTGCTGTGTGACGCTTTTCCTTTGCTTTCTGGAGAAAGAGCATGGAGAGCAGCATGGGGGGACCGGAGGGAGGGAGTGCTCAGTGTGCAGAGCTCTCCCCTCGGTGTGATCTGGCGGCTGGCGTGGGGCTGGGCCGGGTGCCACGGACTGTCCTGGGCTTCGTCCCGGCTGCCCGAGAGTCCAAGGAGCGAGTGGGTCTGTGCCCGGTTCCAGCAGCGCTGGGTGGGAAGAGGAGGAGATGGAGAGTGGGAGGAAAGCTGAGTGGTATTCTAGCACAAGAGCAGTTGGAACAAATGCCTTCGGTAATATAAATGTTGTTTATTGCGTTTTCATGTAAAAATGTTTAACTTAAAAACTCTTAGTGACAGAGGGAATGTAAATCTGAGGCTGCGACCTGAGTCACCAGCAGAAGTTTATTATTATGCCTGATAACAGCTGAATTCCAGCCTTCCTGCATGCTATAAAATGGGGCAGTTTTGTCTATTATTGGCGCCGTGTGCATGGCTATAGTTAAGAGTTTGTCAGCAGTTCAACTGTAAGCCCCTATTTTCACGGGTTTATAACTCGACTGTTAAAAATTCACTCCAGGCTGAAACTTGGCACACGAGGTGAAGTCTCTGCAAGTTATACTGAAACTTGGGCTGTCCTCAGGCAGCTTCCTGACAGTGTTAAAAGACATGAGATGTGTGTACAGCTCCTTTGAAAAGATGAGAGAGAACAAGGACAAGGGCCCAGCATTTTGTGCCTTGCATGAAAAATGACACTGTGGTTGGATTCTGGCTTGCTTAGAAGGGAGCACCCTGATGACCCTCGGTATTCTTTCACATCTTAAATCTGGAAAGACTTTTATTTAAATTTTATGTAACTTATCTGTTCTCTTTCTTGTTAGTTTTACATGGAGAGAAATCCTCGAGTCCTTTGTACACGTTTATTTAAATGGGAATTAAATGCACTGTTGCTTTGATATGCTTCAAGGTTTAAACACCATTTGACATTTCCATTTAACTAGTTATCAATTAATATTTGTATAGATATTGGGCAATATAACATGCTCTGAGTGTATGAAGTATATTGTTGCTTAATACTTCCAGTAATATTTTCTAAGAGATGGATTTTAAGGCCATAATAACAGTTGTAACTGCTGGGTAGTTATAATGATGCAACCTTTGCTCTGACCCAGTGTCATCTGGTACAAGGCATGCTGTAATCATGTGAACAGAGCATGCTTTGGTGTATTTGTATGCTCTAGTTCATCAAGGTATGACGATCAATGCTTTTTTTTGAAGGGGTGTTCATTTTTCAAACTGGTTGGGTGCTTTTATGGGGGTTGTCATCTTGAAAGTAACTTCATCAGGTTACTTCTGATTTTGTAGCCAGTCACGGTGATCAGGGAGTACCTTCGGTGCTGCAGACTGGCAAGAATCCTTTAAAGGAAAGAAGTGAATAGAGGTAACTCTTCATGTGGTTATACAGATTTATAAGTAGATAGATCCAGCTGTGTAATCTGACCTGGGAAAATTAACCTTTCTGTACATCAGGATCAAAAAGCATGGACAAAAAATTGCAAGAGAGAAGGTCTGTTAAAGGTGCACCAAGAGGCAAAGGGTAAAAAAGAATCAGTGCATTAAAAAAGAGCCTCCAACATATGAAAAGATGATGCTTGTCTTTTTATCATTAATAAATATAAAATATGTATTTGAAAAACATGTGTCCATACCTTGTACATAGAACTTTGCTTAGATTGTTTTCAGCACTTGACCTATTAAGGATCCAATTCTTGGCTTATATCTGTTGATTAAAGAACAGCACTAGAAATAAAATTGGCCCAGTGAAACAAATTCTCTTCTCTTATGCAGTCATAAGTCAGAAGTAACCCTGGATTTTCATACAGGTGCCAATGTTCTGGATTTGCACTAGCATGTATCTAAAATAAAAATTTGGCCAGCTATCTAAAATTTGGGATTGAGTTCGTGTGTTGAGGTAGCAGTTGATTGGCATAAACTTCCTTCTGCTGAGGTCATCTGATCTGTCTGCCGACATCCATGTCTGCAAAAACAATTCATTACCTTAATGTCCACCATTCTTGATGACTGACTGTGATACCTAGCCTTGATTATCTGTTCTGGGTTTGGCTGGGATAGAGTTAATTTTCACAAGAAGCTGGGGAGCAGGACAACTGACTTGAACTAGCCAGAGGTATATTTGATACTATATGACATCATGCTCGGTATATAAGATGGAGGAGTTGGCCAGGTGGGGAGGAGGGATCACTCGCAGCTCAGGAACAGGGGGCTTCAGGTTCTGGGTAATGACCAAATGACTTGTGCATCACTAGCTTTGTATTCTCTTCTATTAGTATCATTATTATTTCTTCTCCCCTTGTGTCACCCTATTAAACTGTCCTTATCTCAGCCCATGAGTTTTTACCTTTTTCTTCCAGTTCTGCTCCTCATCCCACCCAGGAGTTGAGGGAAGGAGTGTGTGAGCAGCTGCATGGTGCTTGGTTGCTGGCTGGGCCTAAATCATGACATTACCTCTGGAGAAGATAGTCAAATACACTCTCCTGGGATTTGCTACCAAATATTTAAACATCTTATTGCATTGGAAATAGTAAATCCATGTAAAGAATTGTAACGAGTAATGAGACTGAATGCATCTTCTAGAACTAACTTTTTGCTAAACGTTATTCAAATTCAGGCACTGTTGGCAGAGCATGTGAAAACTTGAGGTCAAAAGGGTGCAATACTGATAGAGTTCTGTGTGATCAGTCTTTGAGGTCTCATTTTAAAAAGCATCATTAACTTAGTGTTACCTTTCAGTGCCTTTCTAAAATCTTTCGTTTTAAACGAGAGGCCTGCGTGCAGAATTTAAGAGGCTTATTCTCTTACACAGAAATAATGCTGCTAAGCCGCTAGAAATCTCAGCAGCTTAATATAAATGTTCAAATAAAAAAGTTAGTATTTTAACTGTATAACCTTCAAATATAATTAATAATGAAATCCTAAGCAGGAGCCTAGGGGAAAGCATTTGGAGTCTTTCTATTTGTGGAATAGGTGCAGGTCTCTAGTGTGCAGTTGAAAATAAGGACTAAATATGAGCTGATGATTTGGAAATCACTAATGTGCGCTGCTGAATACAGTCATAGTTGGGATATAAAGTAGAGCACAGAAGAATATGAAAACAGAAGGACCTGGGCCACTAACTTCACACTTGGATAAAATTTCAAACTTCCATACTAGGTGGAGGTATTCAGATGCAGTTTTTTCATTTGGCCTGAGGATTAAATTATGTTATCCTGCAAGTGCAGGAGGTAGTATATTATTTTTTTTCTTCATTACCTTACCAGTATCAGAAATTCTTATTCTAGAGCATAATTACAGCAAACAAAAATCACAGTAAAACAGTATGTCATGGCCACCTGTATGATGAGCCTGTTAAGATTTCTAGCACAGCAAGGTGCTTTCCAGAAACACTGCCTCGTAGAGAAAGATGTTGTCAAGAGTTAGTCTGAAGGTGGTGGTTGTATTCTAACTCGGAAAAGGCAGAAAGAAACTGTCCAGGTAACAAAGGGCCTTCTCGAGAGTGGTGTGTGTTCTCCAGTGTGGCTGGAATACATTGCTCTTTCTGCGCTTACTCTTCTTAGGGCGTGTGTACCACTTCCATGCTTGAAGAATGCATGGGAAGGCCACCACTTTGCTCCTTGATGTAGAGCTTAAGCTCTGCAGCAGTATTAGCTGTAAACAGGAACTAGTTGATTATATGCCAGAATTTGGCCTCAATAATGAAATAAACAGAGAGGAAAATTATCTGCATGTACTTCAAACATAAGGGATGTCCACACAGTACCCTTCCAGTGTGTAAGTGCAAAAGGCAGAAGCCCTGAAAGTGGTTATTTCTGCTCTTTAAGCAACTTGCAGCACATGCTGTAGGTTTGGTTAAGGTATAAATAAGGATCAAGTTGGGGGTTGCTGTGTTGAAATCCTTGGAGTCACATGATTGGGAAGAAAAAAATTTGCAAGTGGAAAATGAAGTTTGGTGTACATAGTCAAAATTTACACGTGGCTGTCACATTGTGTGATCTGAGGTATTGCAGTTTTTTCCTGTGTAGGTATCAGTTCTCATTTTACTATCGGCTTCTGAGAAGTGATGATATTGGCTAATGGAGCAATCATACTATTTGTCGGAGAAGAAAAAAATATTTTTAGACTTGTCTTCTATTACAACTATCTGAAATGGTTGATGATGCCTAAAAGGGACAATGTGGAAATCAAACTATTACTCCACATAGCCTGTTTTTCAAACAGAAAGAAGCAAAACTCTCATATAATATGAAAAGGACAGTGCAGATTCACTTGCAGTCTAGTCTTCTAGACCTGCCCCCCCAGCATGGCAGCTAGCAGGGCTGCATTTCAATCCTGGGGCCACCTGTGTGGCACGCCATGTTGTGTTGTACTCTATCCTTTCTCTTACGGTAGCTGCATAATCCCTCCTCCGCCATTCAGCAGAAGTTTTTGTAACCATCAGGGGTGGTTGTAGAAGAATCTCTGTGCTATGCTGCCTTCTCCTTGGGAAAAATGATGAGCTGATGGAAATACGCACTTGTCCATATTCAGCCCATTGCTAACCAACTCATTAATGTGTTCAGATTAGCATTTCAGATTCAGCCGAATCTTTCTCCCACCTCAAGCAATTGAAAGATGTGCTAATGAATGACTGTTCAGCAACTTCAGATTTTATTTAATGTAGTCTCAAAGTCTTTTATGTAACCTGACACATGTGATGCTTGTGTCTAAATATGCCTTGTGCCATTAACACAACTACTTGTTTTCTGAAGCCTGAAGCTGACTGGTTCAAAATTGCAGAAACTGAAATAACGTAGAAATCAACTTTTCCCCTTATGCTGAATTCAGAAGAATGTTCTGGACATCTTAAGACATCAGCAAATATCAGATATCAAAAATATTTGCAGATTCCTCAACATTCTAGAATTTTGTTTGAGATCTTAACAAACATTACTAAAGAAAATTAAAACTTATATCTTCATAGGGCATAGAAATTGTTCATCTTAGCCAAAATGAGATATTAAGTGCTTAATAGATCTGGAGTGCAGGTCTAGTCAAAGTGGTGATTCTTGGTAATACGTAGTCTTTCTCCCACCTCAAGAAGTTAATGTGAAGATTTCTTGTCATAGGGTTCCTTTTTATCAGGGCTACTGAAGGTAGTAGAGGAGAAGAATGCACTTCCAGTAATTTTCAAGAAATCATTACTTCAGTAAGCACTGGAATTCATTAATCTAGATTTTCTACAGATTAATATTATGGTTGATTTGACTTGCTGCCTAAGAAGGTGTTGACCTCTCACTGAAGTATTTTCTGTATTTTAAGATGTTTATAAATCCAATTCTGTGGTGCTTAAGGTATGAACCTGTACTGTTGATTCTGTCTGGGGGCAATGAATAGTCTCTCTCTACGCCTGCCTTTTAAAATGAAGCTGGTAGGATTCAGCTTTTATATTCAGGGTTATATCCCTCTAGCAAATCTGGTTGAAATTGGTAAATTAAAAGAGTGTTAGTGAGAGGATATGTCCAGACATAAAATTCTGGACTGGCTTGCGTTATAGCTCAGGAGATGGAAAGTTCCTCTCTTGCCCAAATACAAGGTTCAGGCACAGTTAGGAAATAGCCATTAATGTTCTAGGACATTGTTAAAGAAAAAATCTTAAGATAAAAGAGAGGAATGCATTGGGGAGAGTCTTGTATCAGAGGGTTACAGCAGAGGATCTGGCAGCTGGACTTCAGGGTTCTGCTGGGGGAGTAATGTAGCTATAGTTTTGAGATACAAGGAGGAAAGGCAATAATCTTAAAAAAAGGTAGCCAAAGAGTGGAATAGCAGTTAGTGTTTTGTCTCCTGGTAGGCTTAATGTATTTTGCAAGTACCTTTACTGTGCAAGGTGTGGGTTCAAATTTCGTTCTTTATGCATTGCATGGTGGTGGAAGAGTGAGATGATGCTGGTCTGCATTATTTCAAAAAGAGTTCATCTGTATATGAAAAGAAACTAGGCAGCTCCTCCACAATAGAACCACTTCCTTTATATAGTTATTTGTAGAGAGTATACTTCAAGAGTGCTGAGCTCTTTCTGGGGGAGGTGCAGAGGAGGGAAGGAGAAGGGTTTTAGATCTGCCATGCAAATTACAGGCAGGTTCATCTTTGGTATATGTGGATGCATCTCAGTTACGATGACAAAAGTCCTGAAAGATCTGCACTTTTAATTCCATCAAGGTACCTTGAAGAAATCAGAAGTCTAGTTGTATAATAAGTATATTATTCCTTTTTATTTGTGAATATTATTTTCACTGTCTTAGCAATTGGGCCTGACATATTTTTCTGGGCTTAGTGGCAACACAAAGGCATTAGATCAAGAACGTTCCAAGATTCAGGTTGGCTGGTATTTGCTTATATCACCATGACTGAACGTTACCAGTTTTAAAATGCTTCTTTGTTGTTCAGGAAATTTTAAAACAGCTTTGATTTCAAACATGAAACTTGGCAAGTGACTGATCCATAATGTGTTCTAATCACTTCTGGTATTTTGGAAAAGACTTTAAAAAGATTGAAGTTGTTATTTTATTAGAAATCTAGTTACCAATTGCATATCTGAACTTCTCTTCTTCTTCTGGAACATAGTTAGCGTATGGTCTTGTAGTCCTTTGCCCAGTATTAGTGTTAACATGATGGCACTTAATTTTTCACTGTGTACTGTACACAGTTTTTTGTTATAATTATTTTACTGCTAAAAAATTATATACCAGTTCGAATTCTGTAGTTTGGTTGACCACCAGGGGGGTGCATTTGATCTCATGTTTTGTTTAAGCATAGATTACGGAACAGGTTGAATACCCAACCTTATTTCATAATAATAGCAACAACGATAAAAAGTAATAATAATAATAATAATTTGTTATGTGTTAGGCACGTTTTGGTTTTTTGTAGTGCAAATGAAGCCAGAGTGAATTTTAGTCTTGGCACTTTGTGTCAGGGGAGGTTTAGATTGGACATTAGGAAGAAGTTCTTTACTGAAAGAGTGGTCAGGCACTGGAACAGGCTGCCCAGGGTGGTGGTGGAGTCACTGTCCCTGGAGGTATTCAAAAAACAAGTAAATGTGGCACTTCAGGACGTGGTCTAGGAGTCAGGGAGATATTGGGATGAAGGTTGGACTTGATGATCCTGGAGGTCTTTTCCAATCTAAATGATTGTATAACAATTCAATAATTTCAGAAACCCTACTAGTCTGGGCTCATACCTAATATGTATTCTTTATCTTATATATTTGAAGCAGAGATAAATATTGCATAGATTTAAGTATGTACACAGTATAGTTCAAGGTTCCTGGAATAACTACAAACAAGATTTGTATTGGACCAGGCTGGCAGGATGTTGAGGTCTCTGCATTCAGTCCTGCAACATGTTTAGATACACTTTGCCTCCAGCAAAAGTAGCCATTCTTTTTAAAAATCCATTTTAAACTTATCTAGTAATTATGCTCTTGCTTTATTAGCTAGATTTTGCAGGATGTGTCTGGCAGTATAAAAACCTTTTTGTTGTTTTCACTAATATTAAAAGTACATGGAAGATTTCTTTTTTTTCCCCCTCTTTTTTTTTTCTCCTAAGTATTTCCTGTTCTTACATAGCAATCAGTTTGAATCATTGCTGATATATTCTCTTTTTCCATATTATTTCTGGGGGAAAAGAAAAATTACAACAGTGGTTTGCCAAATTATAATGCAGGAACCAAACTTCCCTAAACTTTTGTATAGTTCCAGCGTGGTCTGAATTTCACTTCTTGTAGGATGATTTCTAATTAAGCAAGAATTTTATATATATGGACTTTACTGAGATATTTGAGAGCTCACATTGGTGTTACGCTAAAAGTTTAAGCAACAGATTCACAATGCAATCTGAAGGGCTCAAAGTCCTCTGGTACTGAATTTCCAAAGATTTCTGAGATTAATAAAATTGGGGGAGGTTGGTAACATTGTCCCTGTAATATTGAATCTCAATAGCCTGTACAATAAGATATTGTTCAGTATCCTCCTTGGGCCTTGAGCTTAATATGGCAGTTACATAAACTGAAATAATGTGAAACTTCTGGGCATGGTTTGTGCACGACATTGTGCAAGATGAAGCTGGTTTTGAACTTCAGGTTAATGGCCTACTGGCAAATGAATAAAGTGCCTAAGTGAAAGAGTGCTTTGATTTGTGCTTCTGCACTTGGTGGGATAAACTCAGTCCATGCATAATCCGGAAGAGTCCTGTTGCCACTTGAGGTGCACCTGCTTATATGAAGTCCAAACTTTGCCTGTACTCCTAAGCTTACTTTCTCTTAACTGTACTTTCAATTAAAAAGTAGCGTGTCCCTTCTTACACATCCAAATCCCAAGCTCCTACCAAGGTCCTTGGTAGGCACATAGAGATAAGTTCCAGAGGAAACAGGCAGAAGACCCTTTTAAAGACTACTTTATGTGGACAAAGTAGGTGGCTGTTTAGGGTAGCAAAGCAGTGATGGACCTCCTGGACATCTAAAGTCCATCTTCCAGGGCCTCGGAAGCTGCACTTGCTGTTGCTGCTCTGGAGAGCTGCAGTGGTTATTGCCAAGTCTCATTCTTTCCACTCCTCTGGCATCAACTAGAAGTACAAATTCCTGTCTACGTGCTGATACTGCTTCCCTCCTTGTCTTTTTCTCCTATGAGATAAGTGTCACACCTTTATCCTAATCTCTTCTCTCTCAGCAGCAAAGGAGGGGCAATGGAAGCTCCATGTGTGAACAAGGAAAAGCAGATTCTCACAGGGCAGGCAGAGAAAAGAAGGTGTTTGTCAGGGAGATGGGGTTAGGCTGCTGCATGAGGATAGAAGGAGTATTGTATGTCCTGGGAGAAGATCAAAGGTCCCCAAAACATAGATGATGGGTCTCAAAAAGGAGATGGGTTAGTAGGTACATTCTCCTGATGTCAGATTGCAAGACAGTGGACCGTTAACAATAAGTCAAGAGTAGGAGTTGTGACACCTTTCCAAAGTTTCTTACAGCTGAAAACCTGCACCCTTTACTCACTTCTTCAGTTTGCTTTTGCTGTCTCAAGAAAGAGGACAATAAAAGTTATTTTGTCCTTATTCTTGGAGCAGCATAAGTAAGCTGAGGCTGTGGTGCTGGGGGCTGTGTTCTCTGTACCATGAAAAGGAAAGTTTCAGTATTAGTAAGAGAGGAAGAGGCAGGATATAGTGAACTTCATGTCTTGCTGATATTGCTGAGTTTTTCCCAGAAATATCCAACTGTCATGTTTAATTGCTCAACACTGAAGGATATTTAGAATTCAAAATAAAGATTTATCACTTCGATCTTCTCTGCCATATGTCCAGTTGGAGGCCTGTAACTAGTGGAGTGCCCCAAGGGTCAGTACTGGGGCCAGTATTATTCAATATATTCATCAATGACTTAGATGAGGGAGTTGAGTGTACTATCAGCAAATTTGCTGACGACACCAAGCTGGGAGGAGTGGCTGACACACCAGAGGGCTGTGCTGCCATCCAGCGAGACCTGGACAGGCTGGAGAGTTGGGCGGGGAAAAATTTAATGAAATATAACAAGGGAAAGTGCAGAGTCCTGCATCTGGGCAGGAACAACCCCAGGTTCCAGTATAAATTGGGGAATGACCTATTAGAGAGCAGTGTAGGGGAAAGGGACCTGGGGGTCCTGGTGGACAGCAGGATGACCATGAGCCAGCACTGTGCCCTTGTGGCCAAGAAGGCCAATGGCATCCTGGGGTGTATTAGAAGGGGGGTGGTTAGTAGGTCGAGAGAGGTTCTCCTGCCCCTCTACTCTGCCCTGGTGAGACCTCATCTGGAATATTGTGTCCAGTTCTGGGCCCCTCAGTTCAAGAAGGACAGGGAACTGCTGGAGAGAGTCCAGTGTAGGGCTACAAAGATGATTAAGGGAGTGGAGCATCTCCCTTATGAGGAAAGGCTGAGGGAGCTGGGGCTCTTTAGCTTGCAGAAGAGGAGACTAAGGGGAGACCTCATTAATGTTTATAAATATATAAAGGGGGAGTGTCACGAAGATGGAGCCAGGCTCTTCTCGGTGACAAACAATGATAAGACAAGGGGTAACGGGTACAAACTGGAACACAGGAGGTTCCACTTAAATATGAGAAGAAACTTCTTCTCAGTGAGGGTAACAGGACACTGGAACAGGCTGCCCAGGGAGGTTGTGGAGTCTCCTTCTCTGGAGATATTCAAAACCCGTCTGGACATGTTCCTGTGTAACCTCATCTAGGTGTTCCTGCTCCGGCAGGGGGACTGGACTAGATGATCTTTTGAGGTCCCTTCCAATCCCTGACATTCTGTGATTCTGTGATATGTCCCATGAAATGTATGTGCATTGCCATGTGGTTTTTCATTTCACCTCAGTGTATTTCATCCAAGATCTTGTCCTTTCATAGATGAGGGTCATACTGAACTTCTTCAGGGCAGGTCTGTGAAGGAAGTGGAGAGGGAGTACCCATTAAACTGCAAATATGATGTCTCTCTGTGGGGATAACTCAATGTCATCTCCTGTACCAGAAATTGGCAACAAAAAGGCTTTAACTGTGCAGGGCAGTGGAAGTTTGGGACCGCAACTAGAGGACCCTGTTTCCAAAGAAGAATTTGAGGACATTATATGGAATTACTTAAAACTTGAAAATTTTGATCATTAGAACAAATATCCTTACTCTAAGAAAAGAAGCCAGATGATCTTCCCTGACCACAGTGGCTGCAATTTTTGTTTTAGTTTGTTTTACAAGGGAACCAGTTTCACAACTAGACCATATCAATGCAGAGTAACAAAGTCATATGCTCACACAGTGAAAACCTTGTATTTCTGAATTCAAAACCAAATTCTGTATCAGTTTTCAATAACGTTTTTGACATTTTAAGAGATATTAAATAGTACATTGTTCTGGCTCATGCACGTCTCCATTATTTGGATCCTAAAATTTTGATTTCTTTCACATTTGATACATTTCTTATTTCTAAATCATCCACTTTGGATACTGTCAATATTTACATTCTTTTTCTCATCATTAATGAATCTGTTTAATGATAATAATCCTAGCACCTATTGTTCCCTCTACCAAGGGAGTAGATTCTTCTTTATATTCTTATCTAATGCCATTGATTAATAACTCATTGCTTCCTATCTGTCAGACAATTTTTATCCACCTTACTGCATTATTATCCAGACCATAATTCTCTAGTCTCTCTATGAGCTCCTGTGTGGTACTGTGTCATAGGCCTTGCTAAAATCCAAACAAATTATATCCACCACGTTTCCTTTATTCACCCGATTTGTCACTGCACTGAAATACCCATCACAATGAAACATTTATTGATGTAAGTTTCTATGTTAAACCAGAATAAATGTGAAGCTTCTGCTGTGATTATATGATAGACCCTGCTTCTTAACAGGTATTATCATTTTATGCACTGAAGATAATTTGAGCCATGGGAGATGATACCATTCAACAGGAGCGATGAGGCTGTGAAGAGCAAAGCATTATGAACCTTGAAAAGAAGTGAGAGAAGCTTATATGATACAATAACTTGTAAAGGGCATAAGCAAAGTCCTCAAGCTGTATTCCAAGAGATGCTCAGCAAATTATCAGTTTCAGAGCTGCTTCACAAAGAAACTGTATCTTTAGAGAGAGAATTGTTTGGGCAAGGCCTCGTGAAAGCTGCATGCTGTCACTGTTCCTGTTCCTTGGGAACATAAACAGGATCTAGGGACAGCTTGTGCAAGAAAACAGTTGGAATAGGGAATATCATGATTTTCAGCAGCCAACTTGATTACCATCATCACCCTTGTGTAGGAGGAAAGCTTCAAGAGGTATTTAGAAGGATGCTGGGTCCCACCTGGCTGTAGCAGAACTACCAGTTAAACTACCCTGTAGGAGTCCAGGTCAGGTTTTAAGTTCAGTTAGAAAGAGACTAACTCTTCACCAGTTTGAGGAGTTCAGCTTCTAATGTGCTTTCACAGCTTGGTCTTCTCAAGGGCTTGTTGCTTAGTCTGTTAGCAGGAGGAATAAATGAGAGGGGTGAACTGTGCTATTAAAGGATCCAGCACATTTAAGAGGTATGAGGGTCCCTGTGGTGAAATGGCATCCCATACCTATTTTGAAGTGACCATTAGGGTGGATTATGCATCACAGCTTTTATTCAGTTGAGTGTCTCTAACTTTCTGAAACTCAAATTTAAAGGAATTCTAGTCTTTGCCCAAAGGCAGTATTTTTCATACTTGAATGAAAATAGTTCAAACACTATTGGGAGGTGTGTGAAAAGTAGCCAAAAATACACTTTTTTCCTGATTAAAATGCTTTACTAGCTGAAAAAGCCATGGTTTGGAAATTAAAATTTGTGATGGATACAGTCTTTACTGGGAAAGTAAACTCAAGAAATGAATGTCATAAGGAAGACAAAAATCTCTGTGGGCACCCAGCTCTGCAGTGAACTAAAAACAGATGGAGATTTACCATTTTGACAAAAAAAACCTTCAGTCTCCTGTTGTCCATTCCTGCAGTGGCAGGAACCCTCAATCTCAGCACAATGCTGTAGGTTGTCCTCTGTTCCTATTTTACTAAATCACAGAAAAAAACCCCAGGTTTCTCCCATCATCAGCCCTTTGACCCTTGTTTGAGCCATGGTCCTAAGGTTAGGAAGAAGCCCAGTTCAGTGTTGCTATAGCATACAAATGGCCATGAGTTCAAAAACAGAAATGGAAATGACCAAAGGACCTGTGTAGCTTTGAAAGTGTACAGAGAGCTCTCGTTCAGGGAAACATTTATTTTTTGGGAGGGTTCTTTAAGCACAGGCATTACTTCTCTTTTTTTTTTCCTAAAACTTTTATTTTTTGTTCTGTCTCCTCAAGACAAGAGAATGGTGACAAGCCTGTTTATAGAGAGCTAATACCAACTAAAATGCATTCAGCATAGAAAAGCAGAAGTAGTGTAATGCTATATCTATGTTAATAAGATTTGTTCTTCTGCATTACTGATGCGCCTGGATGGAGTATTGTGCTGATGTGTCTCTACTGGTTCCAATTTCAAAGTTTGCTTATTTGTTGTTAGATGAGGAGCCTGTACAGCATTGACCTCCCTCTCTGATTTCTGTGGCACAGTTAGTCCCTGGCCCTGCTTATATTTTCAAGCCTAAAATGCCAGAAAGTAATCTGGGCCATATCCTGAGTCATTATTTGGATTCTGAAGTTGGAACAATACCGCTTGACTGGCCCCTGTGAGTGATTGAAAATTCTCTTGGATGTAACAGGCTTGATTTGTTGTTGTTGGTGGTGGTAGGATCTTTTTCCCTTTCCCTGGTTGTTGAAGAAGGCTTTCTTGATATGATCAATACATTTTTTCCTGAGTATGGACATCAGTATTTTACTTTCTGTGAATAATTTTGTGACGGTTGCTTCATCATTGATTTCCAGTTCCAGAAGTGAGAGCAATGATACGAGCAAATGCTTTGAAAAAGATCAATTGACTGATACTGTAAATTCTACATAGACATTCAAAAGATATCAATAAAGTGTTGTGCTATATTCTTTCCTAGCCTTGCCTCCTATAATAATCAACTGCATGTGATTCTCATTAACCTGCTCCAGCTGACTTCAGGTATTCAAGGAAAATCAAACCCTTACAGATATGAAATTTCCTTATTGCTGAGACGTTGCAGGATGCTGACATCTTCTGAAATGTTTTCCAATAACAAATGATACTTTTTTTCATTTCTTTAATTTCTGAATGGAGTGATTGTGATTCTTATGGAAGTGGGAGGACTAGACCATAAACACAAGTCAAGCACATTAGAGTCAGGTGCCGTACAAGTCATTGAATATTGCTAGTGAACTTCAGTCATTGTACAGTCAGTAGCTTTGCTCTTGCAGGTTTTGGGCTCTTCGTAAGCTTTATGGCAAGCAAGAGTCATGAGAAAGCAGTGAAATATGTTTACTTTCTGATACTTGTTTTTAAAGCCTTTACTGAGAGCTAACACTTGCTCTCCTGTTAATGCTCTACTAATGTACCTCATTCCTGACCTGCAATACTCCTCATTCTTGCAATTCCACTCTCAGGCCTCTGTCAAGCAGAAGTTCACCAGCTGTTCTTGAGCCTTGTTCCTTGCTTTCCACAAAGAGATTAGGGCCCTCCTTTCAGACAACCGTCTTCTGCCCTACGGTGCTAAGCATGCTCACCCATGCGCAGGAATGTGGGTATCCTGCTTAAGAAGCTGCCTCCCATTTCTACCTCTTGATTGAACATACCTGTCTAAATCATTTCATCTCAAGGTCACGGGTTTCTCAGTTGGTAAAAGAGAGATGCTATCAAGGTGGCAATGATTGTTATTCTGATTTTAGTGAGGTTTTCTGTAGGTTTTGCTCTGGGTTTAACTCCAACTTGTAACTAAAATAGCTTTTTAAGATGCTGTGGCTGTGCGTGTTGTATGTCAGATGTTCTGTTACTACAGTTGTTTAATTGAAGATGGATTTCAAGATGGTCATGAACACATTCTCACAGCAAGCTGTTTCCCAAGGCTTTGTTTCTTTTAATGGATGAATCGCAGCATGTACCTGTCTTGAAGAGAAGTGGCCGCTTTATGTGGCACTATGCCCTGATGCCTAACTTGCAGAGTAACATCAGGTGTTGCGTATCCTTTACCTTTCCAGTCAGAAGAATGTGCACAAAGCAGGAAGGACTTCAGGTTAAAACTACTAGGAAAATACACCAAAAAGCAGTTGTGAGAGAAGGGGTTGCTGTACCTTTGTGCTTTGATAGGAGAGGGCTAAGTGCTTCCTCATTCTCCCCAAGAAAATGGGGGTTTTGGACAAAACTCACTGTGATGAACTCCGTGTACCAATTTATTCCTATTTAGGTCATCAGAATAGGGCTTCAGTGGTGCAGTCTGTATGCTGGCTTTCTATACAGGAATACATTTCACCCTCAGTGAATGCTCTTTGTTTTCTCAGTTGAGGTCAGTTTTTCATTGCATTCATTAAAAGAAATAGTTTTGGATTGCAAATACTGCTTCCCCTCTCCTTCACTGCCAGCAAGCCAGCATTACAATCCTGAAGATGTTAGAAAAGAGGTAAATCTGGAAGAGTAACGAAGGAAAAGAAATGGAAGTTCAGAGGCTGAAGCAGTTATCTCTTATATGGCAGTTGTGCTGTTGCCTACTTCTAATAGACTTACCATTTTTTTGCCTGGATTTCTCCACTGTTTCTCTATCTATCTTACTAGATGCCAATCAGGAAAAAGAAGGAGGATTATTTGATATAAGGATTGTCTAAAGGACAAAGAACATGTTTCTCTAATGGTTTCTTCATGAGAAATTTCACCCAAGCCTATAAAGGTTATCCCATGGCGCCATTGTCCTAGTGCCTCTCTCAGAGGGCTCTTGTTTCTTCATTCAAATGCTCAAGAATTGGTTATATGAAAGATATGATAATTCTTGCTGTGCTGTCCTCCTGTGTGCTCTCTGCTTTCTCTCCTGCTTTTCAATACCTCTGATTGTGACAGAGTGGAAAAGTTAAACCTAAAACCAAGTTTCTGAGCTCATACCTGCTTTTGGTGTACATGTGTGTATGAACATGTTTGTATGACAGTGTATTGTCTGATGCACTCCATTTCTTTCTAAATATCTGTGGGGATGGACTGGGAAGGCTCATATAACACTGGAAGAACTGGATTTTAACTTGGGGGAGACCAAAGAAAAAATTTCGATTAGGAATTGTCCCAAGTCTGTGGGACATTAAAAATCAGTATTAGATTCACATCCAGAATTTATTTGCAGATCTCTGTTACTGTGCTTCTGGTGAAGAGAATAGCTTTGACTATGAATGGGATAAATTAGGCAAGTTCCACTGTCACCTTTTAAAAATAAAATTTAGTCAAAATTTGATTTGTTCCTTTAATGAATCATTGGTACATTGTATGTCTCTGTATATTGCTGTATGGTTTGTTATTATGAGTCCAAATCCTGACAACTTGCTGCAAAATTGTTTTAATTTATTATTAATATTTTTTGTTTTTCTCATTTCTCCTGGTTTTGGAGCCTTTATAATTAGATATAATTAAAACCACAGGTTTTAAACTCCAGTCTAACATTTAAACTCATATTTATGGTACAACCCCTGGAGTTTTATTGTCATTCCAACTGCATTTTGAAAAAAAAAAAAATATTTTTTTTTTGCATCTGTTCAAAAGCTATGTCTACAGCTACCACTTCTTAATCATCTGTTTTGCACAGTAAAGTGACATTTATTTTACATGACAAGAAACCTTGCAGTTTTATAGAGTAACTATTTGGTATTCCTTAAAAAAAGGGTGTAAGGGACCTTTTGCCTTGTACATTTAAAAAACAGCTTTCCTCTTTTTGAACTTGTCTTTCTCTGCTCCTCCATGCCACAGTCTGAAAGTGCTACATGCTGTAGAATGGATTTTTTTAAAATGTTGTTGGCTGGCATTATGTAAAACCATATTTTCCCTTTTGGTGCGTATGTTCTGGTCCTAGCTTCCTTGTTTTGCTGAAATTAACATTTTTCCCCTCACAGTTGTTGGTCTGTGATGGTGTTTTTTTGTCTTCTTTAATTGTGTTACTTATTTTATTTATTTTTTTTAATTAGTATAAGGTTGATTGTTAAAATTAAGTGGCAGAAGGCTTCTTTCCAAGTTATTCAGAGATCTTTTGCTGAAGAAATATATTTTGCTACTCTCAATTGCCTTTTTCTCCTTCTTCTTTCATTGCAAACTACTCTGGGAAGAGCTTCTTTTAACACACACACACAAAAAAAGGCTACGCTTGACTGATAATGCATTGCTTTGGATGGTGAAACATTATGAAAGTTTAATTTTTAATTAAATCTGAAATACCAATTATAACTGAAAGAGATTTTAACCTGTTTCTTTTCAGACTGCCTGAAGTTACATTGTAGATGCTGAAATCACTGCACCTTAAAAACAAAAAGATTAAGCTGCACTGTGTTCCTGTAAGTAAAAGCTTTTCCGGTACCTTTTGTCTGCATTTTTCCTCTATATGCATCCAAAGTGTTGGCACAGTAGCTGGTCTTGGATAAAGGTCAGAGTCCCCTTGAATGGGATTTAGAATTTCAAAGGATGTTTTATTTAAAAATTAAACCCGAACTTACATCTTGCAGATCTTTAATTTCAGACCCCTGAATAGATCATTCTTTTCTGCTTTGTTTTGAATATTAGTAGGAATAGCATGCATCTCTCTGTGTGTTGACTTTCAGTTCCTGTTGCTTTGTCAGTGAGGATTTCTACACTTTGGTACAGAGATAACAAAGTAGCAGAAAATTCCTTATAGCATAAAACATAGTTTTTGCTCTTTTTGTGATGTCATAATGAATGCTTCTCCTTTATACAAGAAAAAAGATAACAACTTTCTGATGACATCACAAGGCTTCAGCTGCTGTAGGGTGCAGATGAAGGCAGAAATGCCTAATGCATCTCTGCCGTGACACAACAAAACAGTCAAAATAACGTCTTGAGTCTCAGCAAGAAAGGAGCTTCTTTCTAAGAGCATAGTTATCCCATAAATGCAAGTCAGACTGTACATCAGTCTGATGTACCCTTATTTAGAATCTGTTTATTGAATGTATTTGGGACAATAATTAAGATTTGGAACTTTGGTGGCTGAACAGCAGGCACGCAAACAAGGATCCGAAAATAGAGTAGATTTAAATACTCTGAATTTAATGAAATAATATATGAATAAAAATCCAGGAGCTTGTAGATAGTAGGGAAAAAATGATTTTAGTCAGACAGTACAAAGCTGTGGAATATTACAAAGCAAAATCAGTTTGTTTTCTTGTTTAAGATCAAAATGTGCAGTCTGTAATGAAATCCAAAGTCTTCTTCCAAAGTGGTGCTTTTGTACTTCAGTGTTAAAATCTTTTAACTATTACATGGGATTTTTCTTTCCTTCCCCTTTCTCTCCACCCCTCCTTTTTTTTTTTTAAAAAAAAATAAAATTGTATTTTAATGATTTATTTTAAACTAGCTGAAGGGTACAGTACGCTGTGGGCAGCTTATGCGTGCCCCTTCCAGTGTGGAGCGCCAAGCATGACTCAGGCAGGCAGATTGTGCCTTTCTGGCTCTACTCCATTGTGTTTTTACATTACTGGCAAGGGCCAGGCCATTGTGTTGTTTAAATATTGTGTATTAACTGCAGGCTGTGGCCAGTGAATGGTATTTAACATTTTCTACTCATCATTCCTGCATATGAGCAGCTTCTCTGGCCACCAGAGGTTGACCTTGCAATTACACTAGTGAGCTGAGTTGAAAACACTTAACGGATTTGCTGTGTCCAGCAGCAATTCAAAGGGAGGTGCCGGAGGGTAAATGGAGGTACAGTTCTGAATCTGAGAGTACAGAACTTCAAAGTTGTCTTGTAATTTCAGGTGAACAACCAGGAGAATTTTTCATAGAAAATAGAAATCTTTTTCCAAAATGCAGCAGCAGAGTGAGAAGTGAATTAAGGCAAGTTCTTTGCATTCTTAGGGTCCAGATGGTCAATAAAAGTCCCTCATGGACAGCCCTAAGGCAAAATACAAGTTAGCAATATATGGGCCTGATGATTGGCACTGGCTGGAAAGGGCTTTTTTTTAGTTATATGAGACTCTAGACTTTGAAGGGGAAATAAATACACAAGTGTGAAACTCGTGTATAAAAAATATTTTTAATGTTTGGGGGTTTTTTTATCAAGGGTGGCAAGCATGTGAAGGCAGAGGTGTTGAGCTGCTTGCTCAAGGTCAGAGTAAAGCAGTGGTCAAACTGGGAATGGAGTGTGAGATTGTGACTCCCAAGTTTGTTCTATTCTACCCAATTCTTCTTTCTGTTCCATGAAGTAAAGGTCCGAATTTCTAATCTTTGAGATTTGTGTGTCATTTGATTTAAAAAAGAGAAAAAAAACCACCCCACTTGTAAAATTTCCAGCTGCTCTTAAGTTCTGTAGCCTTGGCATACAGCCTGTCTCCAGAATACAGAGGAACAAGGTGGGGAACTTTTACATATGCACATGCATGCTGTAAAATGAGGGTGTGGTTCTTGCTATACCTTGTGTCCACCTACCTAGTAACTTGGCACAACAAAAATGGGGCCACCTTCTTTACAGAGAAAAGTATGCTCTAAGGTTTCCTTTGTTTCCTCTGTATGTCTACTGTAATCACATCTTTAATTGTGAGATCTTTAATAATGTGAACTTTACAGTGTGGCTTTCCTGTATTAACCCCAAAATGGCAAGAAGAAAATGTAGTGGTAATTTTCTGTTTTGTTTTGGTTTTGTTTTTATTTTTTTAATTGGATTTCTTTACTTGAAGCATGGAAAACTTGCTTTGGAGGGTAGGGATATCCCTAAAGCAACTGATTCATATAAGTTGGGCCAAACTTTGGCTGATGTAAAAATATGCTTGATTTGATACATGACATTATAGAATAAAACACAGATTCACAACACGTGAACATCTGACAGGCAGTTGCATAAAAAAACAGCCTTCCAAATGTAGTGCAGGCATGCTCTTAATGGGAAAGGTCTGTGGGCTGGACTTTTGCTATGTCGGGTGCTCTGACCATGTTTTGCTATCCACTAAAGTTATGTGGTTTGTTGGGCAAGTAGATCCATTGAGGTCAGTGGGATCACTCAGATACTTAACTTCAAAGGATGTGGTTGAGTACTTTGCTGTTTGCAACTAACCCCAAATAGGATGAAGTCAAGCATGAGAAGTTACCTCTGCTCACATGCAGCGTCTTTACTCTGCTAGTAGTGAGACACTGGAACAGGTTGCCCAGGGGGGTTGTGGATGCTCCATCCCTGGAGATGATCAAGACCAGATAGGATGGGGCCTTGAGCAACCTGGTCTACTGGGAAGTGTCCGTGCCATGGCAGGGGGATTGGAACTAGATGATCTTTGAGATCCCTTCCAACCCAAACCATTCTATGATTCTATGCTTTTAGAACAGCACAGTGACAGCATATTGTATGTGGAAGAAAAAGATTCTGCACACACAACCTGAAAACATATACAAGACACTCACTGGATGTGCTTTCAAATCAATGGGTTTTAGTTATATTATCATTGACCAAGTCCTATAAGGAGTATACAACACGTTATTTTTCGTAGAAAGAAAGGTTTCTCAAGGTTTCAGCCTTATGCAGACTTGTGATCTGATTACTGACCAAGAGATCTGGCACTCTAATCCTAACGGATGCTGGCTCATTGAGTAGTGTTGGTCAAGTCATTTAACCTCACTGCACCGTGTTCAGCAGATCATATTTTCGATCTGGTTCAAACTGATACAGCTCTGTGAATACTGAGTTTGTGTTTGCAAAGTTCTTAGAGGAGAAATAGTAACCATTGTTAATAAGTATATTGTGTAGACAAATCACGAGGGATGGAGATACAGCCGCTCATGGGGGTGATCTTTCACAACTCACTTGTGCCTTTGTTTCATTCCGTCACTGAAAGGTATCAAGGCCAACTCCAATTTACAGCAGTATTTCTCATGTCAGTCTCCCCACTGTTGACTATTTTATTGTTTGTGTTCTCTCTCCGTCTGTTTCTGTGCTACTTTCTTCCATGCTGAATTAACCTTGCATACCAAACTTCATTCCCCATTTTTTCTGTTATACAGCAGAGACATTTGTGTAGCCTCCAAATTACAGAGAGCAAATTCATTTTGTCTAGTGATTGTCTACTGGTGATGTATGAAACAGACAGAAGACAGTTTGAATTTTCATAAGTTCAATTGAGCTTGCAGGCATAAGGAAAGGAACAGGCAGAACCCAAGCCAATGTGACACAGTAAGCTGGCATCCCAGAGTGCATGCTGCATGTGTAGCGTCAGGATGTCAGGGCTGAGAAGGGCTTCCTCCATCACAGTAGTGCTTTTAAATGAAGGAACAGTTTTGAAGCAACACACAAGCTACCCTTCCGCGTTTTTTACAGCACAGGAATCCTCACGGTTCCTGATGGATATGGGATCTGTCCTTTCCTCCTGTAACTTGCTTAACTAGAGTTTCATGTCTCAGATGAGCTTTGAGCTCTGCAAATTCCCAGTTCCTATTCTTCTGACAAAATGTAAATCCTCAATAGTTTAAGCCTTTTTTTTTCCAAGTGCCGAAGATACTGGCTTGTAGAAGCTGCACTGGAGAAGAAGTGTAAAAATGTGAAATGAGTATGGAAGTGTGCTTCCTTTGAACAAAGATCAATGTCTTGGGACTGACTGTCACTGAGGAATTATATTAGCGCTAACAAAGAGAATTAATTTTGCCTTTTCCCCTTCCTACACCAAGGCATTAATCCAGAAACTCAGGGGGATAAATTCTGCCCTGATTTCTACCTGTGGAACCCCATTGGAAATGTGGAGAGGTCAAAAATGTTTGTCAAGACAGAAATTGTCCTAATGTTAAAATTGTTGAGAAAGCAGAAACTAATTGATTGTTATCTGGCCCAGGGGCAAGGGAGGAGCCCTATGTGGCATTATATGCTTCTGAAAGTGTTGCTTTTGTTGTATCTTAAGGAGAATAAGAAAAAAATATTCTAGTGAGTGAAAAGTTGTAATCAGGAGCACAGTGATTAATTGTTCTTCATACCCACTGGGAGAAAGACCTAAAGAAATCAGTTCAATGAGCAGTGAAAATTAGCAAGTTACATATTAAGAACCATGTTCTGACTGTATCAGTTGTAAAGTCCTGGGACACACAATCTTAGGTACTGTAAAAGTAGAGGAGGTTTCTTTTTAATGGGATGGCTTGGGGCATTCTACAACTCATCGTAAGGCAGAAGACTAGCCTGGATGGGTTCTGTTGCTCCCTGGCATCTCTCTGATTCAGCATACCGTTTGGGAATGTTGGTATGTGGATAATACATTCCTGATTAATAAAGCATAATGTTCCCAAAAGATCCCCAGGGTTCTCATTTTTCCATCCTCTCATAACTGAAACCATACTGTCTCTTCAAAGATTTCACTGGGCTGCCAGCATTTTGCTTTGACCCTTCTTTTTTAGAGAAGGACAGGGGAGGGAGCTGTATAGAGACTGAAGGACAGATTTTCAGTCGCCATGAGTCTGCATGGTTTCTTTCCAGTTGGTGCACGAATACTGCTTTGTTTCAGTTACCAGTTTTTAAAATTTGGATGAATGGAGACACTCCAGGTATTGCCTGATGGAAAGGCCTTTGACACAGATTGTGGAGACAGTTGAAAGTTGCCAATAAGATTGGTGATCAGAGCAAATATATAATGGGGCTGGAGTAAAGACTGCTACAAAAAGGTAAATATCCCAGAAGACTGGGAGCTTTGTTCTTGTTTTCTGAATTTTCATGTAAACATGCTTGGAAGATATTTTCACTTAATGAAACTGCAGATCTCAAAATGCAGTTGGCCAGCCTGAAAATTTTGTTAATTCTTCAGTTGGTTTTAATCAGTCCCATTCACAGCTTAACACAAAAAAAAAGTTCGGGATGATTGTCGATTAAATTTCTCATGCTTTTTTTTTGTTTTCTTACATATGTTTATGGTTTGGGTTTTGGGGGATGTGGAGGGGTTGTGTGAAGCTTTGTTGTTGTAGGTCTGTATGTTAAGGACATCAGTTGTAGTGTACAAATGGGTAGAATCCTGACTTTTTTCATAGGTGGCAGCTCTTGTTTTTGCAGAATAGTGGCCACAATAGATGAAGATAGGAAAATGACTCTCCAGTGTGTGGTTGCTTTAGTATATAAAGGAGTATGGGTTGTGATTCACTCATATTAAAAAGGCATGGGAATATTAGCATTGATTCCCTGAGTAGCACTACTTTAGAAGTTGTAAAACACTTCGGCATTTCAGCACCTGAAGATGTTAAAGTGGAGTCATCTTTCACTCCATTTATTATAGCATTTGCAGGTCTACTTCAAGATAAAAGCAAGACTAAGTATTATTGAACAAGAAAAGTTACCTTAGACCAGAGGTGTCATCACATAAGCTACAAAAGGAAAAAATACAACACAGACCTGGCCTTTTCTAAACCTTAGTCCTCTTATTTTGTCCTGTCCAAAATGAAATTCTTCAGCTAAACCAATGTATAATGGGAGGGACTCCACAGAAAGGCATTGTGGTTATTCTATATTTACATCAATGTCCCTGAGGACACTCTCACTGAATCATTTCAAATTCCAGAATCTGATGAAGGACAGTCTGATGAGTGCAAGTTACCTAAACTTTCTGGTCTGTTTTCTTCATTTGTGTAAGTGGTCTAACTCTTGATTTTACTATAGAGGATCTGGTTCTTCTTATTGCCCTCTTTCCCATCATTGCCCCTGCATCTAGATAATAGATCAGAAGATATTTTAATCTCAGTTGTGTCAAAATTGACCTGTTGTTTTCAACAGTTTCCACTGGCACGAGAGAGATCAGAATATTTGTTTTATTTATTTATTGTTTCAAATAAATCATCTACAGAACTCCACTGCTGACATGTCTGTGGCTTTGGTGCCAGGGCACACTCTGCAGGGCCTTCAGAAGCCTGACAGGGAACCTTGTCCTTCAAATATGTATTTTAGCAGTCCTGTATTTCCTCATGACAAAAGAATTCCTCAGCATCTTTTGTTTTGTGTTTGCTTCATCATCCTGCAGCATTTTTGTTTAAAAGGACCTAGTTCTTGCTTCTTGATTCCTTTTTTTATACCTCTCTCCTTTAGGAGCCTGCAGGAGCTGGCAGCAAGATAGCCAGATTGGAGACAGTGAGCACTTGGCAGATCAGTCTGTGCAGTTAAAGGCCATTGAGAAAGTATTTGGCTTTATAAGATGTTTTAGTGTCAGTAATAACTGAAGGCACCTCTGAGTCAGAACCTGCATTAACATATTTTTTTGAACCTATTACCTTCTTGCTTTCTCTGGCAGTTTTGGGGTTTTTTTGGTTGGGTTTTTTTGGTTTGGTTTGGTTTTTTAGTTGTCTTCGTAATTTTGCATTAGAAATTTCATTCTAGTTCATGTAATGTTGTAAATTTTGAATAATGAAAATCTTTTGTAAAATGAAAATTATCTCCTTCAAGACTGGCAGTAAGTAATCGAGAACCCTTTGACTCTTTGCAGCAGACCCTTTGCAAAGAATTAGCTATATATTTCCCAAGAGCAATGATGGCAGTTGTGGACCAAATCACTGCATATCCTCTCTGAAAATGAACTGGTTTAGATCATGATCCTGTGCTTCCAGTTCATTTAGGTAGGGTATAGTGGCACAGTTCCTGTGTATATAGTTTGCAAGATCAGACCATCAATGGGAAGATCTGCTGAATGTTAGAGTCTGAGCCAGAGGCATATGAATACTCATCTCTTTTCAGTTTCTTTTTCCATTCATTAAGGTTTTAAGTGAGGAGGGTAATCTGTTTTGTCATATCTCTTGCCCTGTTTTAATACACAACTAACCTTCTTATGTCTGAGCGGCTGTCACTTCTGCAGAACAAGTGATACTGGATTTCTGAAGCAAACAACTATAAAATGATCACCCTTTGGGGCAGACTTAGTGTGTAAATGACAGATTTTGCCTGGATGCGGTTAACAACTGGAGGGAAATTCCAGTGGTTGGGGCATCACACAAGCCTGAGGAACGCAGAGAGATGCTGAGGGACCCAGAAATCAAGTGACTAAGAGGGTATAAAATTACATTAGTGTGTCAACCTGACATGAAATACAGCATGATTAGAAGTGAAAAATCTCTGAGTCAATAGGCAAGGTTGCTATAGGTACTGATGTTCATGGATGGCACCTGAATGTAAGAGTTTTGATTCTTCATCATTGTTTCAGGAAGGAAAGGATCATGCTTTTTACTTTTGTAAGGGCTTCAGTGCTGTTGAATTTGTTCTGATGCCTCTTGGCCACGTGGAAATCAGCCCAGAAATCATACTGTTTGCTGTTTTTACCTGTGTCACAAATGGGCGTGTTACTAGTTCTCAGCTTCTTTGTGTGTGCGTGGCTTAGAAAATACTGTTCTTTACAGCTACATCTGTCCTTGCTCTGATCATGCTTTCCATTCAAGAAGACATTTGCTCGCCATGACAAACTGCTATTCACTTTACCAGTTTTTGCTATACTGTGATGGTCTCATGTCTAAGTACTGACACATACGGCTCTAGGATTGCACTGAAGAAAACGTTCAGATATTAGTACAACTCTAGATATCTAGCAGTTGTTTAGTTTCCTCAGGATACCAGTCCACCTCAAGTGTTTTCCTGTCCAGGAAACTGTCCTTTGGCAAGAGTTCAGGAGAACTTTTAATGCAGGAAAGTAATCACGACTTGTGTGTATGATTATAATCTATAAGAAATATAAAATCTTTTACATTAATGTGTATGTTTTTGGAGTGGTACTGAACCAAAGCTTTGCATTCAGATAATCCCTGAACTTCTGAGGTTCTCAAAACTTTGTTCTTTTCTCATATGTGAGGTCTTAAACTATTGCAGAGATGTGGAAGTCAATGATGAAAAGCCACTTTGCTACCAGGTCCAAAACTTAGAGCTTTAAATCTTTAGGGACTTTAAAGCTAGATGCAGTAACATTTAGGTGCTTGACTTCCACTCTGAGTGGAATTCAAACCAGTCTTTACCCAGTACTTGAGATGTATTAAAGGCAAAGGGAATAATCTTGTTGGGTGGAGTGCAACGTAGAGGCAGCCAAAAGGAAGATCTAGAGGCTAAAGACTCGGTGATTCTTCCATGTACAGGATTTCTTACCAGTAAGAAACAGAAAGGATCTTTTCCTTACTACAGCTACTCATGTCCCAGAGAATTCCAAATGTGCCAGGTAAATTTCACTTTTTATGAAGTTATGAGCTGTTAAAATACATTTTATGTCCCCCTATAGAATATGCCTTTCAGCAAGATGAGATAGGCATAGATTTTCCCATGCCTGATGATGGTGGAAGACATTTCTGATGTTTCTGTATTGTCAGACTGTCATGGTCAGTTTTCTATGTGATTACCTTTATTATTATTTAATTACATTTAAAAGCATTTAATTTCAAAACAATCTCTTACACTGTCTCTGTCATAATGTTTAGAACATACCTATACCATATTGGAGTTATTCCTTAAGCCTCCTTATACCTTTCTTGTAAGGAAGTACACTGTATAGCAAAGTAGATGTTCCTTATTTAATGCTGAACTAATTCTTAAAGCCGGATTGTGATTAATCATGGTTGTGCTGGTGGAAGTCTAGAAAGGGTAATAGACTTTTTCTCCTAATTTTTCTCTGTTGAGATGGTAGAAAGTCCAGATATCCATGTTGTGAAACACTGAGTCTCACTTCTGCTGCTGCTAGTACTTCATCCCACTACTCGAATGGGATAGGATTTTGCCTGTAGCTCCCTGCTGCTGCTTCCGAGAGCTGGCTGCTCAGGGCTATTGAAAATTCAGGGCTGCAGGTAAGCGGTGTGACAGAGCAAGTTTTCTTTGTAGTGCCCAGAGGGGCTATGCAAATACCTGCAGTCCTGGCCAGAACTCTGCACACCATTTCTGTATTGACTGCAGCTATTTTCTGATTGCTTCTTTTACAGATGAAGAGTGAAATCCTGGCACCAGTAAAGTCAGTGAGATTCTTCCACATTCCTTTCAGTGGAGCCAGGATGTGTTGAAGTGTATGTGCTTGAGCTGCCCTTTACATAGGGTGTATTTTGGTATGCCCCATGCATTTACGCATATACATCTGTCCCCACCTCTCCAGCAGTTGCTGCTCCTGGTGAGGGGCAGACACCAAGTGCTCTATCTGCCGTCATGTCAGCCTCAAGCTACAGGAGGAAGTGTAGGACTTTCCTTAGCAGTTGTAGGGGAAAAGGATTTAGAGTGGAAAAATAAATGCATCATGCTTCCTTTAGAGAAATTTTTTTTTTTTGACACAACTAGATTTACTCTGTTTTAATATCAAAGTGACATAAAAGTTATCACGTGCATGGTTTTGTCCTGTAGTGGTTGAATGAAGGTTTATTTTGGTTTTAGTCTCCAAATTTTAGGTGGTTTGGAGTTCTTTTGTGGAAATTTGTAAGCCTATATTGGTTAGAAATCATTCCCCTTTCTCATTTTATCTAACCAAGTTTTAATACTAGCTTAGAAAAGAGTTCTTTCTTTTGTGAAGCCAGTGAGGAACTGGCAAATCCAGTATGCGGTTCAGACAAACTGGTCCTCAGCTGGACTGAGGTTGAAGTATTGCTTGCGCTGAAACCAGGTGTAAAATTCCCAGTCTTTGTGACTGTTTGGCTTTTCTGCTTCCCTGCAGTCCTGATATGCAAATTGAAACTCCTTCATTGATCTTTCTTAGTGTTGAGAGCTTTCAGAACAGGATCTGTACTTGGCCTGTATTTGTTTAAATATAGAAAAAAGTAATGAAGCACATTTGAAATCTCAGTCTTCTTGCTTAAAGCTAGGTCAAATATTTTCAAGTCTAGCACTAATTCATGTGGCTAAATTGACAGTAATGGATGAATATTAAAGATAGATGGTACTGTTGCCCTTTAAGTATGGCCTTCATTTACTTTAGTGGGATTTTCACCAGTTTCAATGCTTGGAAGGTCATTTTTTGTGTCTATTGCCACTTCACTAATATAGCATTATTGTTAAAATTCTTCCCCAGTTCATTCCTAATGGTTGCACCATTAGAACCTTTAGGTTATAGTAATATTTTTGATGGTATGAAGGGTAAGAAATGGTAAGAAGCTAAACAAGAAGTCCTAATGCAAATCTTACCTAACACAAATGATGGAAATTGACATCCCCTGTAATAGCATCCTTGATGCTGCTATGCTTACTGTGGCTGCTCAGTTGACTGTGTGTAACTAAATGAACTAAAATGTGTTCTGCTCTGCCCTGCCCAGAAGATCTAGACCAGTAGAGAGGAGAAGAAATTTTGTCCCCTTGCCTCCTCTCTCTCCCCACTTCATAACTACAATCCCAATTATCTTGTCAAAAAGAAGTTTTTATGGGAAGAAGGTAACATATCACCACAATAACTTCTGAACATAGCTTATGCCTCAGGACTTGATGTAGCACAGGTCTTATTTTACCTCTAGGCCCTGTACAAATAGAAATGCCTTCAACAGTGAGACAGCAATATGTGAAATTAAATAGGGACAAATGTACATTTATGTGTAGTCACATTAATCAGGCACATAATTTTTCTTTGGAAATGACTGTTTCAACAAAAGCAAAATCCCAACAATTAAAAATATAATGAGGAAAAATAATAATATTGATTTTTGTTTTGTGTGGTTTTGTTCCTTTTGCTTAATTTCATTATATGTAAGTAGTAAAGTGTGTCATACTACACATCAATCTGTTTGTTAGGTGGTACAAGGTACTGAGGTTTAGGAGAAGTGAAGAATCAGTAAGTACTAAGCTAATGCCTAGTGACTTTTTCATTGCACAAAACTGCTAGTTTTTCTACAGTGACATGCAATAATGCAAACATAGAAATACAAAAGAATGTGGGAAGGTTCAGTTTCACTTCTGTTTGAATTCTGATTTTGAAAGTAAATGAGAAGTCACAATTTCACTCTTTACTTGTAACTCTAAAATGCCACAAAAGGCCTGGTAGCTCACTGGCAGAAGTAATGGATTGCCCTAAGTTTAAACTCCTTGAGGCACAAGAAAAAAGATCTGGAATCTGTTGCTTTTTGAAATTCTATAGGGATGAATTGTATGCTCTTTGCAAAGCTACAAGCTCCACCTCCCTCTAACTTTCTCATTTTCCATCATCATTCTTGTGTCTAGGTTTATCTAATTCTTTGTCTTCTCTTGGGTCTTGAATAGAAGAATTAAGGTGACAACCTCCCTTTTTGCTGACAAAGGCTACTGTAATAGATAATTGAGTGTTTCTTGTTGATGCCAGGAGGAATGACTATTTTGTGGATAGATATTGTAGTAGACAGGAGTATTGATTTAGTTTCATTGTAATAAACATTGCCAGATGTTATCTCAGAATGTACTGTTTGCATTGGTAAATAAATAAATCCTCCAGAGCACAATTATTTCTTATAATGTTTTTTGAAGAGTTTACTGTTGTGTCCTTTTATATGCCTAAAGTGAACTTCCTCTGCTTTCTGTGCAGCTTGAGAAACTAATTGAGACGTGTGAAGCTAATTGTAAAATTCAAATCTTGCTCTAGGTTCAGATACCATGTCAGGCCAAATCTGGTATGTATATGTGATGGCATCTTCGCTTTTGGTACTCTTTCTTCATCTGAGACTTTCTCCTATAGGAAATATCTGAACAGGTTTATTTTACTGCTGTGTTACTATCTATACTGGGGAACACCTTGTTGTGGGAATGTCAGGGTAAATATCTGCATCCTCTGACTCTGGGTACAGACTCCCAGCTTATAGGTCACTCAGTACACAAACTGGTGATCAAATTCCAATGTACGTGTACTAAAGAAGATGGTTAAATGCCAGCGCTTGCAAGTCCAGTGTGTCAGTTATCATTTAAGTTAAACCAGCTCCCAGGACCTGGGCTTCCAGAGATACCAAGAATCATAAAGGTCCCGATTCACTGATCCAACTGTGAAAATGACATTACATCAATGTGTAAAGCACACAGCACATCATCACAGCGTTGAGGACATTGGTGTAGGCCTGGGTGTAGCTCTTATAACTAAGCTTGGGTAGCGCTACCTTTTTTCTCACAATGGACAAGGCAGATTGAGGCATACTTGGGTTCTGAGTTCTCTCTGATCCCTGGTGTTATCAGCTCTCCCAAAACCACTGAGCAAGTTCACAAGTGTTTTTTTGAAGTGTAGTCAGTGTCCAGAAAAATTCATGTTAAATGAGAGCTGAAATTGTCTACTGGGCATTCTGAACATGATTTCTTCTTACTTTCGGTACAGCCATACCCATTTCACTGAAGTAGTGGTTCCTTGCTCTGCTAGACTAAACCATCTTGTAATTTATGATTTTGAGTCATGTGTGCTGAACGCTGGCTTCCACAGAGATACAGGTTCCCTTGGTAAATTCGCTTATTCTGGAGCCTCCCTGAAACATACTTAAAACAATTTCAAAGATTTAGAAAGTTGCAGTGTGTATCTGGAGTCTCTCGGGATAAGCATTAACCCTCTGACTCCTAAATTAAATCATTCTCTGTGTCAGATCCTAAGTTTAACTTCATATAAAAGATGTGGGTTTTTTCCATATTCTTCATAGTTTTACCAGCTATAATTTGTCTGCTTCTCCTAGTTTATCAGCTGAATTTGACTGTACTTATTCTGTCTACTTAGCCACATTTAGAGGGGATTTTTTAATACATTTTACTGGGACTTGCTGTCAGAGAAGCATTTACATGTGTATATGTATTGGCAGGTATCCTTCACAACCTGTAAGGCTGCCCCTTAACATTCTGATTTTGGACAAAGAGCATCAAACCCATACTTGTTCATTTTTAATTTCCCCAAAAAGGGAAAAGAAAAAAAAAAATTAATGAAGAGCAAAGGAAGGGGAAAATGTCTGACCCTTCTGCCAACTTTTTCTTGTTGTGTATGTGATACTTTCAGTGCAGTCTCTGAAAACTTTAAAGAGAACTACTTGCTTCAAAAAATCCCTGTGTAAAATTAGGAATACTTGGCCACTTAAAATGCAGCTCTGTTTCTCTTCTCACTTCCCTTTGAATAGTCAAGTGCATGTCCAAGCAACAGCAACTGAAGGAACAATTTCAAGTTGCATGCAAACGTGGCTCATCAGCTGTGTATTTTTCCTGTTTCTAAGGAATAAAGATCACAAGTGTGAAATGAAACATAACAGGGAGGCACTGGAGTGCAGATCGGAAGGTGGAATTTGCATTGGCTGCACTTCAGCACAGATGGTGGAAAAACTTAAATCTACTCTTGGGTCCTGAGACCTTTACCCCCCTCAGGTTAGCAAATGTATCTAAGGGAGAAAGCTAGAGTAGTTACTTCCCAAGTGATTTTAATGATTCATGTTCCCTAAACAAAGGAGCCATGGGAAATATGCCTGAGCATCACTATTTTGTTGTATGCTTTAGAATGTTTGTTTACTGAAATAGTTTTGGTAATAGCTTCGTTAATCAGTTGTGTCCCAAATAAAATTAAAAGGTGCAACACAGCACTCCTCAGGTTTGGTCTTCTGCAAAATTAAATGCCTCATTTGCTCCTCTTACCTAGGCAGGAAAAGTGAACCAAAGAGTGATCAAAGCCTCTTTGCTCTGTGACCCTTTTGATTTTAAAGGGTAAGGAGTGTGTAGGTTTGCTGCTTCTTCCTCAGGAGTTCTGATGGAAAACCTTTGCTTTATTCTCCTCTCCTCCTGCCCTCCCTTGTCTCTCAGCTCTGAAGTGATACTGTGGCACACCATAAGACACCTGACTTTGGAGGAGGTTTGGACTGCTGAAGTCGTGTAGAACTAGTACATGTTTCAGGTAAATGTTGCAGGAGCCAGCTGATGTGACTACAGGTGGTTTGGTTTGTTTTCTGTTTGGTTTCTGTGCTCCACGTCTGTGTGAACCAACACTGCTTTTAATGATCAGTTCCCAGGATAAGGTGGAAAGTCTGTCTCCAGGACCAGTCTGTTTTTTGGCATCTCTTCCCTTACTGTGTGCAGTGATGCCAGTTAATGCTCATTGAGGCAGCGGATTTGCGATTCTGGTTCTTGGCCTGAAGTGGATTGAGATTCATAAAAAATAATCTCAAATCACAAAGGCACCATGGGAGGCTTATAGCTTCTATGACTATCTCACTTGGGCTAGATTTGAATCAGCAATCAGGAGGTGAATGGTTTTGTTCTTATCCCACTGCCAATTTACTGAGCTAACATAATCTGTGTTACAAAACTTCATTGTCCAATTGAATGCATCCTTAAAAACAGGTTAAAAAATAAGAGAAAAAATGTAAAGGAAATTTAACATCCAAAAAATACAGAACAGTGCTTAGGATTTTAAAATAAATGTAAACATCAGTTCCTGCCAGGTTAGTCATTACTAAGAGTTGTTAACACGGGGGATTGATTGAGAGAATGATTGTTGCTGTAGAATGATGATTTAATAAGAGAAAATCTGATAGATTTGACATGCTACATAAAATGTGCAGAACGGTTATTCTTTGGTAAATTGCAACTTTTGTTTGTACCCCTTACAGCCGTGTTTGTTCTATGCCTTGCCACATTCCTCTTTTTCCCTATTATTGTCTTTTATTGCTAGAAATCATTAGTATTCACCATTGTTACACATGTCACCCAGAAGAACATACACACACCCGATTTTTCTTCCCCTTCTTGCCTCCTCTCACATCTTTGCAGGCTATGTTCTCCTGTACTCACAGACTACCTGTCATGTTCGGTAGGGCCCTGCAAAACGTCCTGCTCCCTGTCTTGAGAAGATGACTACTGAGCTTTCTGCTAGTACTTTCTCCATATGTACCCACTCCCCACTCTTCTGGCTGATTATTATTTATCTACTTCTTAGTCCTAACAACATGCTTCATGCTTCAAAAGCCAGCAAATGAAGGCTGTCTCAGCTCAAGGAAATTGGTGTGCAGGACAAAGATGAAACAACCCTTCTGTTGTTCCCATCTTTACTGATGAGCTGTGATCTGTCCTTCCATTTTTCAGCAATTATTTATGAGAGATTGGTTTGGTTTTTTCCCCCTTTTAAACTTGAAATGCCCAATGCCTCTGTGAAGATCCTATTGAAGTGTCGTCAACGTGTTTGGTCTTCTGTAAAGTCTAGTGGTTCAGTGATTCATGCAGACCATGTCCAAGTAATAGTAATCACCTTGACCTAAGCTGATGCCAGGCAGGTAGGGTATGCTGATGTCAGAGGCTGGGCTACAAAGGGTCTTCTCCTTGCCTCAGAAAAATGTAGGGCTGGCCTTGGTGCTTGTACTCTATGAATAATAATAATAAAAAACAATCCTAGAGTCTGATTACAACAACTAAATTCCATAACACCCTCTGCACTATATCTGTTGTCATGCCAAAGAGCATAACATAAAATGACTGAGAACAACAGCAATTCAAAACAGCAGCACACAAAAGTGTAATTGGACCCTAAGCACATAAAAATAATGGTTTAAAAGAAGGGGGGGGGGGGGGAAGGCAAAAAGGGAACTGGGGGTTGGAATCAGGGA
>VYZX01014700.1:64353-89539 GCA_013401335.1 Brachypteracias leptosomus
TGAAACTGCAGTAAGATGCATGAGCCTAGTAGAACGAAAAAGAGAAGAGGGTGGGGGGTGAGTTACTTATGAATCAGTACAACTGTGCTTTGTTCTGCATGAGTGTTTTAATAGAGCAAGTGTAATATAAGGATCAGGTGGGCTCGTGGGAATGGAACAAAAGGTTTTGTAAAATTAAAGCAAAATAATTATAGCTCTAGGTGTAGAGTGAGCACACTCCAGCAGTTGATAGCAGGAACCTGCTCAGAATGGAGAAGGGAGGAGGGAAGAAGATATAGTTGGAAAGGTTTTTTGGTTGTTTTTTCTTTAATACATACATGCATACACATGCACATGCTCATACATATGTGTGCACATAAAATACACACAATTTGCATATGTACATTAACAAGGACTTTTAAGTTGGTGACAGGTGTATGCAACTTTGGAAGTGACTAACATACCCCCCCACAAAAATGCATTAAAGTGAAAATTTAAAGAATAATCTCAAATGAATTAATTAACAAAAGAAATAATAAGAGAACATTGCCTTTCTAATGGAATAAAGGACTAGAGTCTAAAACAGACCATCCTATGACATGGGATTCAAGGATGTTCCTGCTGTAAAAGCCCAATGAGGAATATATACAGAGTGCACAGTACACTAATAAACCAAACTTGAAGTTCCAGAAGGAAATAGTGATCTTCTGGGGGTCACAAGAAAGCTATCAGCAATGTACCAAGTCTCCTGCATTTCGGCAAAGTATTCTGCTGTGCTCTCTTGCAGAAAAAGCTCTTTCCTACCTGAATTTAAGAGTAGTTTTACCTGCAAGATGAAAGCTTGGTTGATCACAAGGTGGCCTCCCTGTATCTAGTTGTGTGCTTTTTCTTTCCTTTACTAGCCATGTACATATGTACCACACTGCATGAGGATGCTGTGTAAAAGTAAAAAACAAAAAATCCAGAACAGATTCCTGTCTCAACACACATTTTCTAAGTTGCTGATCGTCCTCAAGGATATAGCTAAAGAGGAGATCCCCAGGGTCCAGGAATAGAGAAAAGCTGTACTCAGGTGTGTGCATCCTTCTCTTTCTAGATATGTAATGTTAGGTTGAAAATGTTCAGAATCTGCTCCTATTTTGCGTGGTGACTTCCAAACAAATATGATATTTTTATTTGTGGCTATATTGAAAGAACTGTAGTGAGTTTTAACTATAGCCTTGTTAACACCCCACGGCATCTGGAGGCTAGGATGAGTTTCCTTCTGCTTATGTGCTGCTATATGGAATGATAAAGGAATATGAGGAACTACGTGTGATAGATTGGACCTAAAGCAAGAAACTGTTTTTGTTACAGGACTCAGATTACTTCCCTCCCATGGTGGAGGGTTTCTGAGGGGTGGGACGATTGCCACCTCATTGCAGTGCACAATGCAGGCAGTCTGTGGAAAGAAGGTTCAACGGAGCCCACAAACTGTAGTTGCAGGCATAGCTACTACAGATGGCTGGCGTGCAAGATAAGGCCTTGGCAAAGGAGGGGGGCGATTAGCCTGCCTCCTACCACATTTCCCCTTATTCTGTAGTCAGATTTCCCTTATTCAGAGTTTGTTCAGGATAATTGTTCACAGACAATATATTTTTGTGCTCACGGTACAATCAGAGGCTGTTCTCACTTGAAGCAGAGCACATCTCTTAGGTGATGCTTTCTGCCAGAATGTGGAGGCTGAGATCAGAGTGAAGCTTTATGAGCTCCATTTGGTGCTTTTTACTTCCGTCTTGTTTCTCTCTCTGCAGGGGATGTGAAACTAGATTTGTCCTGTTTCCACAGCAGGGTTTTGGTTTATTTTGTTTTTCCAAAGCATTTCACTCAGTGGCGCAAATCCAGAGGAGAGTGTGTTGCAGAGATGGATTTGAATGTCAGACAGAAAGAGTTGTGTTAGTAAACTCTTTGTTGTAATTAATTTAGGAAAACAAAAAAAAAAGATTATGCTTTTGTAATATGATGCAATAAAGACGATAATCCAACATGCAAACATGTGGCTCCCTTTATGTATGCTACTACTGCTTATTTCCTTTGCTCACCAGCTTTTGAAAACTCCTTTCTGTCTGTACCATAGGACAAGTTGCATATCTGTGTTGATCTCATTTTGAAGTGATTTGTCAACATGAGCCTATTATGAAACTAAAGGTCAGTAACAGGCCAGGCATTCAACAGGGTAAGTGCTGCACACTGGAAGGGAGAGGTCAAGAATATCTAGTCACATCCCAGGTCTTCAAATGTGCCTCATGAGCAGTGAGTTTTGCTGTTTAGGAACAGAGACAGTGTAAAGTTTCAGAGTCAAGCTCTCATTCACAGCAAGACACAGTATGCCAGTATTCGTCACATTGCAAGTCCTTGCAACACTATTGAAGTCAGAGAATTCAAGTCCTAGATTCTTGGCTTTTTTTGAGATCGACTCATTTTCTTCCTTACCATTCCAGTAAACCCAACATACATACATGCACATACATTCTTGCATAGACATACTGACATTTTTCCAAAGCATGAAATTTAAAAAAAAGGAGCAAAAGCCCTTTTTTTTTTACCTTGCCCTTCTATTTTATGACAAAAAGAAACTTCATAAGTAGTTTATGTTCCAGGTTTATTTACTTCAATGCACTCTTTGCTGGGAGCAGAGTCTAAAGAATCCAGACAAGAACAGCCCTGTATTATATCTATTTATTATTCTATATATGCATTATATACATTACTTATAAGTCATGTTCTAAATTATGATATAAAAGAAAACAAGGTACTATTTCCACTTTTACTCAGCAAGGACTGATTCAACACCGAACAGTGAACACATTTCTCTGCTTTCCCTCCACCTATTTTGAAATTTGATGAACAATAGCATACAGGTACTAGTATAGACTGCTGTTCCTCCCTTTGCTCTTTTTTCTGATTCTCCTTTTCTTAGTCTGAAGGAGAATGAATCTAGTCTGGCTAAAGAATTTGCACCCTGATTTTCTCATAAGGAAGATGAAATTTTTTAGATAGCAGTAGGGACAATTTCTGGTCCTATTGAAGTCATTGGCTGTTCTCCAGATGATTTGTTATGAGATTTGGCCTTGAGAAAAAGGATCAGACACACTCATCTCTTTTTTATTCTGAGCTAGAATGACCCATATCACTACCCAGTGATGGCTGCCTAGGATACTAGCAGTGAATTTTTGGAAAATGATCAAAAGTTCAAATATATGCAAGAATGCATGAAACCCACTGTCTAAGAGACCAGAGAGAATGCAGTTGGCCACAGCAAAATCCGTGATTAAACATAACCAAATAAAACTGGAAGCTTGTTATGAAAGATCATCTATGTCCATTTTATTATTTTTATATATAAAATCATGTTAGGATGAGGCCCTGAACAATTATCTCAAACCTAAACTTACATATATGCCTTTCTGCATTCTCTGAAATCTGCTCACAGAGCACTATAAATGGGGCAAAACAAACTCTCTTTTCCAAGTTCCCTACAGTGAACTACTTAGGAGCATTTCATTTTAGCTTGTATTAGGACTTCATGCCTTTGGAGAACAGAGTCTGCTCCTTTGATCTCTAGATATAAAAATCACTGTTTCCCATGTTTCCCAGTGGCTACAGAAGATCACTGGGGCCCCAGGAAAGAATCAGGGAGATGCAGAATGAGGACCTCACAGCTCCAGTCCATTCCCAGCATTGCTGCTGACTTCTTGTATAATTAGAAATAAACTATTAGTCATCTTCAGTGATCCCTATTTCTGAAATTAATGTAAGAGTACTCATCTCACTTAACATGCATTACGTAAGAAAGAAAATAATGTTTAAATAGTTGTACTCTCTAATATAACTTCTTGCACGAATTTATGTGTGCAGGTAGTCTGCAAAGTAAATTCACAGGCATGTGATTTTATGTGTCTGTCTTCCATGCAGTGCTCCTTCCTATGGGAAAGGAGTTGATCAAAACCAATACTCAAATCCAACGGGTTTTATGTGTTTTGGAAGGAAGGAGAGGAGCGGGTCACAGAGGCTGTAAGATTTCATTACAATACGGATGTGTCTGCAGCTGAAATAATTTCACTAACATTGCTATCTGGAGTTTTCTATTTCAACATTGCTTGTAGGAGGTAAATTTTCCAGTTGGTTTGACTTTGCTGTCAAAAAAGTCAAGCTGATTTGATTTTTTTTTTCCTTTTATCTGATTAAGTGAATGAAATGTTAAGAGTAATTAAGCCAAGGAGAGTTTTAAATCTGGGGTTTGTTTTTTCTTAATTCCTAACCTGGTAAACAAGCTGCTTGTATCTATCTTTATAGAGATAATTTAAAACCACGGCTGAAAGAATACTGTAAAAACACCAGTTCTCACTTCAGAGACAAAAACACTTTGATGACCTTCAAACCTTATGTGTTAAACTTGCAAGTAAAATCATGGTTTTCATTATTCTTGTTACCTCAAGGTTACTTCAGGGCTAAGGTTTCCTGTGAAGATCAAACAAGAGGTTTTTTTCTGTCTTACACATCCTCACTTATGCCCAGATTATGCCCTCTGTGAAAATACTAAACTGCAGACTTTGTGGCCTTGAAACTGGAGGGAGGATTGCTTGGTATTTTTTAGGCTCTGATCAGCAGACCAAGAGAGATTGGCTTCTCCTCTCCTCTCTGGCTCAGTAACCTTGGAAAGTTAGTAATATATTTGTGCCTACCTTCCCCAGATGTAAAAGGAAGGGGATGCTATTTCCCTGCTGCAGAGGTCCTTTGAAGATAAACTTGCTCTCTGAAACTGATAGTGAGCCCCAGAAAGTGAATGTGTAGGACAGGTTCCCAGCCTGCACCATGAGCAGTGTGTTTTTCTCCCAGCACACAGTCCTGGAGATCCACCAGGAAATCATCCACACTTTGAGGCAATCAAAGGGCCTCTCTGCTCCTTCCTGAGCACACCTTGTCAGCAGCTGCTCCAGGAAACCTCCATGTCTCCCACCCTGTTGAGTAGGGCTGTTGACATAGAGGAGGCTTCTGTGTGCTCCCCTCACCCTTGCAGGGTGCAGTGAGAGAACTTGCCCAACTTGGCTTATTACTTTGGAGTTTTCAGTCCCCTTTACAGGGTGAAAGTGGTTGTTTTAGAACTGCGATGCAGCAGTACTTCTGTGATTTATTATTTGCAAAAGCTACCATTCCTGATACACTTCTTTTTTAAAAGGTTTTGCGGAGGCCTGATTCACATAGGCTGATCATATATGCCCCAGACACAAACAGGAAGACAAAGTTTCCAGTTCCATCTGCTGCAATCTAGAACGGTTTTATCCACCATCCACTGAGGGAAAGCAATTCTGATTTAAATGGCACATAAGCTGTGCATTATTAGTCTGATAGGATAAAGTATTGCGTTTTTTTCCTGGTGATTTTTTAAATCTTAGCTGGAAATAAGTGTGCTGCTAAGTGGAGATGTATAAAACAGAAAATATATACTTGAGAAACATCAGAGGCTGGAACAGTACATCAGTGATATTTGCTTAGCACATGGACTGTTTGCTAAGTCCCCTCTGAATTATTCTTCCACTAAAATACCTGGCCAGCTCTCCTTCAGTAGCTTTCAGTAGGGGTAGGAAGGAAACCACATCAAAAAACAGCCAAGCAACTGCAACCCTCTTGTAGCTGCCACTGCTTGGAAATTAGCAATTAATGAACACAGCCTCTTCACTGATGCCCTAAATTCCTTTGTCATTTAGTAGCATTGTCATTTAGCAATTTATGTCCCTCTTGTATTGGGGGCTCCATGTTGTGGAATAATCTGTTGTTGAATGCGTACAGAAAATGGATTATAAGATATATTTAGTGAAAAAATCACTTTGGCATAGAGAGCTAAACAAAAAATGAGTTCACATGCTATGCTCGGGCTGAGAGACATGTCACTACTTAACTCTGTAGCTTCCTAATACTACTGATGGGAAATAGCAGTAGAGTTTATGTTCTCTAAAGCCCTGTCTGGAAAAGTGCTTGGTGGCAGTGGACCATAGCATGCTGTTTCTTACTAATCACCTAGTTGGTCTTCCTTAAAGCGTTGCTGCCTTGGGTCAGATTTGGGGCATGGTTACACCTTTAGAAATTTGTGTTAGCAGTATTGATTTTAGTAGAAGTAGGTCAGATTTGTATTGGTGTTAACTGAATGGGAGCTTGTCTGTTAGTTTCAGTAGGAGTTTGCCTGGATGTCTTTAGGTAATGTTGAGCAGCTGAATTTTTAACAGTTCTGGACCAGCCAAATCCTTTATATTAACTGGTTAATGTACCTAAATGTGGGCTTAATTTGCTGGATTTTTTTTCTCCTTTCCTCAAAATTAGTGTTTTCTTTAGGATTTGGAGTTCTGTTTTCTTCGTTTGTAAGTAGCTAAAGATGCTCGGCTGTAGCTAGTATAGTATGTAGTGCTCATACACCTCACGTAAGTAATATTGAGAGTTAATTCAGTGGGGAGATGGGACAGAGATGTTAGTATCAGAAACCTTTGTAACACAAAAAAAGCAGTGAGTTATTTTGAGAGACACTTTTCCTGCTAGAAAAATCACGGCACAATGCCTGTCCAGCTTCGGAAAATAAAGATACCTCTGTAAATGAAAGCAAGGAAGTACTGAAAGCAGGGAGAAAGCAAACATGAGGTTAAAACGTTAGAGTGACCACATACCCATTTTCTGGTCGACTGGATTTGGAAGGGATTCCTACCAAAACGTGCAGGTTAAGACACAGGGCTGTGTTCAGCCCTGCTGCTAAAACATGGTGCGACATGAGCACTCGCTGCGCGGGCCACACAGAGAAGAGGGACTGCTGCACTTGACTGTCGTCCCTCGGGGATGAATGTGAAGGAAGGAAGCAGATCACAGTGTATGAAGTCTGAGAAGTGACAGCATTTTGCACTGAAGGCAGCTGCCTGAGGTTACCTGAGGACAATGTCTGGCTCTACTAGCTGATTGCTTAAAGCATTTTTAAAAAAAAACCAAACAGTTAACGGGGGCACCTCCTAAGCAAACCAGATATCCCTCTTACCATGCAGTCCCTGTTGAGAAGAGTATAATTTTACATTAATTACATTGGATAAGTAAGAATTTGTTATGTTCTGACTTTATCCAGTAAATTCCCATTTAACCCAGTTGTCCCTATTAAGTGTGTCAGCTTTTCTTTCAAAAGCTCTGCTGTGCAAAGACAAATTAGTGTATAAATGTGAAAATATATAATCTAAGACAACAAAAATTAGGAAGCCCTTATCCATTTTTTCGTAAAGAATTATGTATTACAGAATATTGCAACAACCTCTGCTTGTTTACAGTTGTTTATAAAAATTACATTTGTTTTTGTTCATACTGTTTATTTTTCCCTGCTAAGCCTTAACTGCAGAATTATACTTGTCACTTTCATTTTCTTTAGTGTACTTCACTTTTGTTTAAAGTTGATTTACAGTTTCATTTTAATCTAAATATTGGAAATTTGACCTGAAAGTACCTCCTAAAACCTACCCTTCTCTACTCTCTCCTGAAATTATACATGAGATCTACTAGACAACAGTCAGATTTTATCTTGCTTTTGGAGAATGCTGTCTTGTGTGGAGGAGATTTTCAGTACTCTTAGAAGGTTCATCAGTTTCCTTCTGTTATGTTGCTGTTTGACAGAGTGGGGTTTTGGGAGAAAAGTTAAATAATTTCTAACATGAACTAACGATCAATTTGGGCAAATGACATTGCAAGACATATGTGTACAAGAATCTCAAAGATGACTGGGTTGTTTCTAACTTGTCTGTTTTTTAGCAGCTGATATATGGGATATACAAGTCATAAATGCATTTTATTAGGGATGTTTGATGCCTCTGATGCTGTTTGTTCTCAAAACATGGTATTTTAGAATATCTGGATGTAAGGAATTATTATTACATTTGTGAGGAATTATTATTACATTTTATCATCCTGTGGTTTGAATTTGTGAAAATTCTATGGTTTTCTGCAGTATCACTATTTTATATATATATATTCATTTTATATGAAATGCACATAGTCCTTCCAAATGCAGTGAAGTATCCATGATGTGATGTTAAATTTCAATTTTGGGCCCACAAGTTGTTTTCACTCATTTAAGAAGTAGCCAGACCAAAACTGATTCTGACAGATGATGCATTTCTATCCTAAAATGGATTTAAATGGATTCTTCTTCATTCAATCCCAGGTGGGTCATTTTTTAGTTCTGCTCCCTATAAGGGTGTTCCTGTTTTGTATTTCAGAACCTAGATTTTCATTTAGCAATTAATGTGGGTGATTCAAGTCATTCCTTCTGTATTTTATTAATTTTTGCCAAATATAGTATTTCTCTGCCTACTGTTGATAGAGCAGAATGGAACTTGCCTACACAAAATTTCTTAGAAAATACAATTTGCACATCCAGATTTCTAACTACACCTACTCTCCCCATTAGTGCAAGGTGTTGAGCAAGCATCTAGTTGTATGATGCTGCCTGCACAGATGCATACATACATATCTTCTTTAAAAATAGGTTATATGCCTAAATCTTTATAAGACAGTTCAGGTGCTGAGTTTTTCTAGGTCTGTGTGCTCACTGAATATTTAACCCTTGTGGTTACTGCTACAGAGTTTTTGTGAAGGCTGTTCCATGTTTTTAGAAGGTGGTTTCAGTAAGTAGTTTAATCTTTTGCAGCAAAACCTGCTACTAATTTTTAAAGTAATTTTAAATTTACTCATATCTATTTTAGCAGTACTTTTGATTTGAGCAGTTCTCTTCCAGAAATCTACCCTGGAGAAAATGTTTTTAATCAGGTTAAAATGGAGGCCAGATAGAAAAAAAATGTTTGCTGTGGCTTGACTGCAGCAGTGCTAATGAGCTCTGCTCTAATACATGAAGGAACATATGGCCCCCATCTGAATACAAACTGGACACAAAGCAGTAATTCAGCTGAGATGTCCTGAATATTGTAAACTGGGTGAATGTGGTTGAAGGTGTTTATAAATGGTAGCTGAATCCCACACACTGACTCACTGCCTTCTAATGTCCAGGGCTCAAGGTGCTATTTGTAAGAGTATAGAAAATGACCAGTAGAGGGAATTCTTAATTAATGCTAACAAAATAGCAGACTGAAGTGTTATGAAGAAAAGACTTCTTGTGCTCATGGCGCAGCAAGAGACAGATTATGGAGAGGACAAGTTAGGAGAAGAAAAATCACAGGAAAAACAAATTGAGTATTTACTGGCAAATAATTGCTCTCTTAAGCTGTGGCTCTCTTCCTAAATTCTTGGCATGCCTGAGCACTAGAACCATTTTCAAAAAATGCATCGTTTCAAAAAAAAATTTCTCAAAGGCTGATGGTACAGACTTGCACAGGTGAGAATGTGTGTATTGCTGCATATATTTCTTCTTAAGCTTTAGATTGACCATTGTTTACAGGACTGCTACTTTTTTCTGTTTCCAAGAGAACTGATGTTTTGCTTACACAGCTGTGTTTCATCTAAAAGTTGGGGAAGTGGAGATAGGCTTCTAGGCTGTAATGTATACTTTTCTATCAGCACAGATGTATCGATGAACAAGGAAACAAAACAAGCTTGTGGGAAAAAGTATATGGCCCAATATTATTTAGTTTAAATGGGTTCCAGTTTTTACAGAGGTGCCTCTAATTAAAAATGGCAGCTTAACATAGGGCAGGAACATAAGCCCCTATGTGCTTGTTTCAAGGCAGTCTAATTAGACTTGTGAGATGCTGCAAGGAAGGAGCTTTTTCTAAGCAACTCTTAAAGACTGCCTGCATCCCTAGGGCTTCTCCAGGCATGGCTTCCCAGGGAAATGGGATGTCTGGGAACCCACTCTGTTTGCTCACTTGTGTATGCAGTTTACATACCTGTCTCAAAATTTGACCACTTTCAGCCAAGTTTGATGGGTGAAAGTTGTGGAAGCAGGCAGCTGTTACAAGGGAAAGGGCTTTATTAATGACCCTTTTGAGGGAGAGGCTGCCTCACAATTTAACCCAAAATTACACACCAGAGACCCAACATAGAGAGAAATCCATATAAAGGGTGTTCTTTTAGCTCTCTGTGAATTGGCTCAAATTCACAGAGAATTTGGTTTTTGTTTATTCCACATGCGAAATTCATTTTCTGCTAATAAAAAGATCTGTTAGGGTGTAGAAATGTATAGGTGATTACGAATACTCTGCCTTAAAATATTACTCTTATTCACATTTTAATCAACAAATACCATAACAGTATGTCAAACCTACAAGATGTTCTTCATTTCTGCTCCCCATTTCATCATGTGTATTAAAAGGAATGGCCAAAACAATCTCACTTTTCACAAGTAAATGCAAATAGCATGTACCCCTGTAGAGCAGAAATGTTCCTTTGATTTTACAGGGATTTTATGTTGGTTGTAGAGACCCTGGTCAGATGGAATATCCAAGCTGAACACCTCCCTGATGGGCATATATGCATTGCAGACACCCCTCTAGAAATCCACACAGTAAGCATTGTATAACCCAGTATCAGATCTGTCAGAAAAAATGCTGTTCCCCATAAAAAGTAATGGTGATTTAACCTTTCCTATAGCAGTATTTTCTCCTTAATAGGTATCAAATTGTAGTTGGCTTCCGTCTTTAAACACGGGCAGTTTTCAGTCCTCATACTTTATTTTACCATAATTGTGAATACTCTGTTTATTCAGTTCCGTGGTAATTATTTCTATAATTATAATATATTTATCAATATTATAATGGTTTTTATTATTATTATTATTATTATGCCAATAATTAGTCCTTTTTAAACTCATAAAATCTTGGCCCTTCTGATGTCTTGGGTACAGAGTACTGCAAGTTAATTATATAGTATATGGATGAAAAATAATAATCCTTTTATTGGTTTTAATGTTCTGCCTTTTAGTTTTAATGATTATCCCCTCTTTTCTTCAGAGGTCAGATTTATTTTATTTTTTCTATGCAGTTACATTTATATCACTTTCACTGTGTTCTGTCTTTTTCATTTTTTTTCTGTCAGTTTGAAGCTTTCTAAACTTTTCGCATATGGAAAGCTCTTGAGGGCTTTAATGAGTCTTTTTACTCCCTGAACTCTTTTTGTTTCTTCTATATCCTGTTTGAGACAGGGTGATGAGGGTTGGCTGCAAAATCCAAAGTGATAGCATAACACTAATTTATGTAACCACCACGTTATAGTATTCTCAAAAGTATTTTCTTTGGACTCTTCCCCCCTCCCCCCCAATCTGTGTGAGGCACTGAACAACACTGAACAACTCTAGCAAATCCCTTGGTTTCCTTTCCTGAGTTAAGCTTTTTTCAAGTCAAAAGAGAGATTGATAGAGAAGGATCCTTGTACTTTGTGCACAGTAAACTGGAAGGATTCCATAAGATGGGGATGGCTGACATGGAAAGGAAGTACAGCTTGTTCTGGGGCTTCTAGATCATCTGCAAGTGACTTGCAAGAGGTGAGAGGGTGCCAAACGCAAGTACAATTGTGATATAATGGAAGTATGAATCAGTCATTGGTCTACTCTTACTGGAATAAACAGGCAAAGCCCAGGACTGTTCCTCAGGTGGCACTATGATACTTCATTCTTTCAAAAAATGCATGTTTCCGGTATCAGTTCAAGGCAAGAAGTCACATTAAAATGTCTGGAAGAAGCCTTTTTCAGTTTAGATTGTCATATTGAATCTTTTTATTTCTGCTGATACACACAAGCGTGTTCTAGAAATATGTAATACAAAGTCCCGAGGTCTAAGTAGAGCATATCGAGTTGACTTTTGCTGGAAGCAAGTGAGTTTCGTTCACATTCCTTTCCTCTCGCTTCACCCCCCTTCTCTCTTCTTTTGCCTCTTCTTGCCCTCCCTGCCTTCCACCAGGAATTCTCTTCCTTTCTTCCTTAGTAGAAATTGTGCCTGGCCTGGTATATTTTTCTAGTGTAAATGATCACTTTCAGCATTAAGGTGATAAAACATACTTTATGCCTTCTTGGTTGCCTGAGAGATAACAAATAGATTTTGAAAAGCAGATGGTTCACTGGAGAGCCCTGAGGTATCACGGAGCTAACAGGTGCAGCTCCCTCTTCAGATTCAGCAATGCAAAGAAATCCTGTTTCCCAGACAAACCAGGAAAAAAAAGAGGAATGGTGAAAATATGGATTTTAAGAGTGCAAATAATATATTTTGAAATTGTATTTATGGTAGGTGATGCAGTGTACACTGAAAGTAGCCATCTATTGTTAAGAACAAGGCAAGCTTCATGGCTAAAGCGGAGAGCTGGAAAGTAGAGACCTGCACTGAATTCAGTTATGGTCACTGACTAGCTGAATAATTTTCAAAACTCTTTTTATGTCTGTTTCCCACACAAAAGCAGGACAGTAGCTGAGGAGTGACTAATGTATCCTTCTACAGATCATTGTGAACCTGTATGGGAAAAGTTAAGGAAGGAAAAGTGTATTACTGTTGAAACACTAGATACTGAGACAACTCAGAACATGTTTCTGAAATGTGTAAATTGTTGAATACCTCAAGCAAAATAGCACGTGCAAGTCATTAGCAAAGAAAGAAAAATCATACCATTATGGTTACCTCCTTTTAGTGGCATCTGTCCTATCTCACAGGTTTAATATGGGGTAGTCAAAGTATGTAGCCAGTCTTCCAGTGGTTAAAGAGCTATGTCTGTACTTTTCAGTTCTTCACATTTTGATAGAGCTTGGCTTCTGTGAGCTATTGATAACTTCAGATGCAATTTATTCAGGGCTTTGTTCACACTACCATAAATCCCAATTCGGAATGAAAATGTTTGGAGAATGTAACTGCTTCATTATTAATAAAGTTATTAGGCCCTAATTTGTGAGCTGAAGCTTGAGCCGTCCAACTAAAATCCCTGATGTGTGCTTACTGAATCAAGGCTGTAGCGCAGGACTGGGAGCACTTCATTGACATAGCTGCTCTTAGGCATATTTGATCTTGAGATATCAGAGGACTATGAAGTGCTGTAGCCTTTCTTGAGAGATCAAAAGAGTTGTCCTTACAGAAGTATTTTATACAAGGCAACAAAATGTCTTTTTTTGCATTGGAGGTAGTAAAAACAGAGTGCCTAATTTCTAGCCCTCTAAATGAGTACTCTAGAAGTGTCTTCTATTTCAGAGCAAAATAAAGGTAAAGGAAACCAAGGGAATAACTAATCAGAATTTCAACAGTAGTGAGAAATTAGGAAAGGGCAAATAATGAACATGGCTTGTACTACTCAAACCTTAAATATTAGAAGTCTTTAAATTCTAGATTGCAAGGAAAGTGTTTCAGTGTGTTCAGTCCTCTTAGAAAATGAACTCATAGTAACTATAATCACATCTTAAAATCAATGCATACAGGAATAAGAAAGTATTATAGATCAATAATCTTATGCAAAAGTTTGTCCAGCAGTTACGGAATCTGGTACATCATACTCTCAATTTTTCTGTAAAAACATTTTTCCATTAGTCATCATGTTGGAACAAAGTTTATAAAAATTGGAAAAACAAGTCATAAGAGCTATAAAACATTTTGAAAAGTTAAAATGAAAAAGATGAATAGGATGGAAGACTTTTTGAGCAGTTGGGAGACAATAAAGTAATGGGGAGATTTTTTCTGCTTTTGTTTAAAAGATGGGGTCTTGATGGAGAGTTAAGCAAGGACAATACTGTAGGCAACTGTGAATATATGTTAGAGGAAAGATTGCTCTTCTGTTTCTATTTTCAGAAAAATTGCTGTAGAGGTCCTGGTCCTACAGTTCCACACAATTATCAACCAAGCTGAAGGAGATCTCCCTATAGCTGTGAGTAGTAATGAGGCTTTAGCATTTCTTTTCCCATGACTACTAGAATGTGACCTCTCTCACTAGAAGGCTCACCTTTTCATTATAAAGGTGTTACTTCTTTTCTGCATATTTAAAGCATTGCTCAGGTTACTATAAAATCCTTTCACTGCGAAGCAGGAGAAAATTCAAAGGAACAGAAGTTCCAGAGAGCTTCTTTAACCTTGGGTGTGAAAGGTGATCAGGGATAGAGATTTTAGTATACCAGGGCAGGAGTTTTGAAAGGGAGCAAAAGAATGGATACATTTAGGATTGTACTGAGAATATTGTATAAATGACGCAGAAAATGCAGAGAAATGATGGAAACACGTCTACATAAGGAGATGTCAGAGACAGAATGAGAGCTGCTGTCCAAAACTGTGGTGACATCTGAAATGTAAATAGATGTAAGACAGTGATAGTGTCCTTTTATGAAGACATTTGTTCCTTCAATTATGATTTTCGCCCTCACGTCAGTTCACATACTGTCCTGTGACACAGAATTGATGTAACCTCATGAAATTCCAAGAAGAGTGGAAATCAGACAAAATGGATATTTCTACAAAGGGCAAATTACTCAGTCCTCTTAGAAGTAAAGGACACAATGGTGTGAGTCGATCCTCGGAAAAAGAGGCTTGAAGTGAGATAAATAAAAGGTACTTGAGCACAGAAGCTCTCAGTGCTGTGAGGAGGTGATACTGCATGGCAGATTTACTTGGGATTTTTGTGCTGGCAGGAAGACAGGTTTGGGGGTAGGAAGGCTTTTTATGATCAAGCAGTGTAGCTCAAACCAGCATTGGTTTTATGTATGTGAATGATAGACAGTGGTGAAATGGAGTATAGCAGAATCCTAGACCAAGTGATTGTGATTGGGCAAATTATAGGGGGATTTATGCTCTCTGCAGCTCTAGCTCAGATGATTTGACTATGCTTTTTCTCACCCTTTTCCCAATTTATTTTGTATTATGTATCATGCCTATAATTGTGTTCTCTGTTGTTTTTCTCCTGACGTTTAATCCCACAACACAGTCTAGTCTTGATGTTTTCCTTCTCTTTCAAAGGATCCCAAGAGAGAAAAGCAAGGAAGGTAGATGTATTTGACTTTGGAAAACGAGTTGATGCCAGTTGCAAAGGAAATAAAATATATCACAGGGGTCTGCTGCAGGGCGGGGAGTGAAAATATTGCTCGTTTGTGACAAAAGATTGCCTTGAAGACTGCTTCAGCTTGATCAGTCTGAAATCCATGTCTCACTGTTTCCATTACAAAGGCTTTTATGTTCCTGTTTCTTTTGGAAAAGGACTTCATCTATTTTGAAATAAATCCAAGGCTCCCCAAATGTACCGTTTGCTTTCAGGCCTAGCACATGAGAGCTGTGCATGGGGGTCACATTGCAGAGGAGTTAGGAGGACATACATTATTTAGGTCGTGAGTCAGGATAGCCAAGGAGTCTTCATATGACCAGCCCTGGGGCAGCAGAGGAGCCGCAGTGGTAGGCTTATACAGCATGTGTTACTTCTGCAAGGACTTGAATGTGGGGACACTGGGGCAGCACAGTCCTATTGCAGTACAGGGCCATGGCTCCTCCCCAGCCACAGGTGCAGTGTGCTTAGCACACCAGAGGACAAGCTGTCAAGCCATGCCTGGCCTAAGGGATTGCAGGATTGGGGAGAATCTAAAGCATTCATCTCTGAAGGTGATGCTGTGCTGTGGTGGGTAATTGCAGGGCTGGAACTGGATGAGGGAATCACAGCCTGAACAAATGAAACCCAGTAGGTCATTATTTTACATGGGGTTCATCTGGTTTGCATGGAGAAGGCAGAACTTTAGGGCCTGTATTATGCATGAAGACAGAATAGTATTCATATGATGCCTTCTTGCCTTCAGGTGTGTAACTCAGTGCTAATCATTCCTTCAGACCATATCTCAGTCTGGATATGTCTGTGGGAATTGATCATTACAGAGCCGTAGCACATTAATTCAAGTCCTCAGCAAACAGTGGCTCAGTATCTTCCCCAAACTCTGTGTGGCTTCCTATCCTGAAGACATAGCTTTCTGACATGTTTCTTCTTTCCCTACTCCTTAGATATCTCTAATCTCTTCTGAGCATCAATCCCTATTTTTCAGTTTTTGCAACAGAGAACTTTGTCAGTGCCTACAGAATCACAGAACATTAGGGGTTGGAAGAGACCTCGAAAGATCATCTAGTCCAACCCCCCTGCTAGAGCAGGATCACCTAGATCAGGTCACACAGGAACGCGTCCAGACAGGTTTTGAATGTCTCCAGAGAAGGAGACTCCACAACCTCCCTGGGCAGCCTGTTCCAGTGCTCTGTCACCCTCACCGTGAAGAAGTTTTTCCTTATGTTTACCCGAAACCTCCTATGCTCCAGCTTGTACCCATTGCCCCTTGTCCTATCACTGGATGTCACTGAGAAGAGTCTGGCTGCATCCTCCCAACACTTACCCTTTACATATTTATAGACATTAATGAGATCACCCCTCAGTCTCCTTTTCTCCAGGCTAAAGAGGTTCAGCTCCCTCAGTCTTTCCTCATAAGGGAGATGTTCCACTCCCTTAATCATCTTAGTGGCTCTGCACTGGACTCTCTCCAGTAGCTCCCTGTCTTTCGTAAACTGGGACGCCCAGAACTGGATACAGGACTCCAGGTGGGGCCTCACCAGCTCAGAGTAGAGGGGCAGGATAACCTCCTTCGACCTGCTGGCCATGCTCTTCTTAATGCATCCCAGGATGCCATTGGCCTTCTTGGCCGTGAGGGTGCATTGTTGGCTCATGGTCATCCCCTCTTGTCCACCATGACTCCTAGATATTTTTCCCCAGAGCTGTTCTCTAACAGATCAGCCCCCAACCTGTACTGATACGTGGGATTGTTCTTCCCGAGATGCAGTACTTTACAACTTGCTTTTGTTGAACTTCATTAAATTTCTCCCCACCCAGCTTTTCAGCCTGTCCAGGTCAAGCTGGATGGCAGCACAGCCTTCTGGCCTGTCAGCCACTCCTCACAGTTTTGTATCATCAGCAAACTTGCTGAGGGTACACTCTATCCCTTTGTCCAGGTCATTGATGAATATATTGAACAGCACTGGACTCACGACCGACCCTTGGGGAACACCAGTAGCCACAGGCCTCCAACTAGACTCTGTCCCATTGACCACTACTCTCTGGCTTCTATCCTGCAGCCAGTTCACAATCCATCTCACCACACAACCATCCAAGCTGTACTTCTCAAGCTTGGCTGCAAGGATATCATGGGAGACAGTATCAAAAGCTTTGCGGAAGTCAAGATATACCACATCCACTGCTCTCCCCTCATCTATCCATCTAGTTGTGCCATCATAAAAGGCTATCAGATTAGTCAAGCATGACTTCCCTTTGTTGAATCCATGTTGACTACTCATGATAAGCCTCCTTTCCTCAACATGCTTTGAGATGGTGGCAGGAACAAGCTGTTCCATCACCTTTCCAGGAATGGAGGTGAGGCTGACCAGCCTATAGTTACCCGGGTCCTCCTTCTTGCCCGTTTTGAAGATTGGGATGACATTGGCCTTCCTCCAGTCCTCAGGCACCTCTTCTTTCTCCAGGACCTCTCAAAGATACCTGTGGAGCTCATTCCTAACCTATCATTTTGATATCAATAGTTTAACCTAATGTTAAAATACTGCTACAGTTCTGATACGTAGAAAGAAAGAAAAGAAATGCATTCTTTGGAAAGGGACAAGACAGTCTAAATTAGTGGTGGCCATCCCTGGTGATATGTTTTGAAGTTCAAAGTCTTTTCTTTCGTTTTGGTTTTCTTTCTTTAGCATGTTTCTCAATTTCAATCAACCACTGATGCTTTTACATTTTTTTGTTTAGAAATCTTACAGTTTGTATGGTTTGTTGGGTTTTTTGTTTGTTTTTCAATTTTGTCTTCCTTCAATTCAGCTTTTAAAAGAAATTCTAAAAAATAAAAAAGAAAGCAACTCTTATGTAAGGATTAGCTCAAGTGAGCCGTTTCCAGTTGGTAATTTCTTTGCACTGTAAGTGGGCTTTGCATTTCACATGGGCTAACTATCGTGGTCTGCAATGACTCTGGATAATAGTCCATCAATCCAAAAAAATGAGAAAAGGTGACAGAGGGGTTCACAATGTTAAGTTGCTGATATGAGAATATGCTCATTTCTAGGAGACCACTCTCCTCCCTTGTTAGCTTGAAACTATTTGGTTTTAAGCAAGCTTGACAGATGGGTAGGGCTTCAAGGGGACCAAATTCCTCCAGGTTTTTTGAAAACCAGAAATGTGGCAGAAAAAAAAATTTAAAAATCCATAAATATCCTGCCCTGCAAGGGAGTGTGCTCTCCAAGGACCCAGGTGTGAGGGTTATCCTGCCAGCTGGGCCAGTCAGCTCTGATCTAGTGGTTAGCACCTGTGCTTCTTGCTTCTGAGCCCTTGCTGGGTGCCCGGCCACTCAGTGTGGAGGAGGGAGCTGGAGGTTCTGTGAGGATTGGCCAGAGGGAAGAGCAAAAGAGTGTGGGCAAAAGAAATGATAGAGGGTGGTCATAGCTGGGAAGGCTGGAGATATCATGGCTGGGTTGTCATAGAGGAAGAGAAAAATCCAAATCCAAAGGAAACCAAGACTCACTGATACTGTTACTCGTAAGATGACTTGCTTAATTCAGATACTTTCTTGTCTGTCACCATATCTAGAGGTATTTTAACAAAGAAGCATTTCTTTGAGATTCAGGACTGGAACTGGAGGGAAAAAGACAAAATTCAGGTCTTCAGGTAACATGTGAATTTGACAAACTGATTGTAAAGTCTGTGTCTTGAATTCTTTATCTCTGAGAGAAGAATAAAAATACATGTGTGCTTCAAAGGGGAGCTGAGATACTTCATCCATTTGGAAGTTATTTTTCTCCTTTAGGATGCTTTACGTTTTCCATGAAAAGTTGTAAATGTTTCAGAAACAATTAATGAAGCTTCCTGACATCCTCTTGGATGAGGAAATATGATTGCTGTGGGAATACTGAGGCAAAAATCTGTCATGTGAATATTTTATTTTAATAGTTAATGAACAAGGAAAAAGAAAGTATTACTGTAAAACACATGAGCGAGGTTGTGGAAAAATTTGGCAGAGAAAGGTACTGAGATAAATTCTGTCATGATTGGCATCTGTTGAAGGTCAAAGTGTCTACCCAGTGTATAAGGCAGGATTAAATTTGGCTCATGGTGTAAATATAATCAGAACACCTACCTCATATATTATGTACCTTACATATTTCAGAATGCACGTACTGTATAAGGCAAGCTTGTAGAGTAGAAGTAAATACTTTGGAAAGTGACTACGTGAAAAGATAAGCTTCCTTTGGTTTTGCATCAGCAATAGTACCATTACTTTTTATGTGAAAACCTCAATTTTTTTTGTAAACAGTACCTAATCCCTAGATAACACGCCTCCTCAGTCGATGGCGAAAGAACTCAATCAAAATACATCACAGCATCTTAGGGCATTGATGCTGTGTACAATCAGTATTTCCTGTTTAAGGATTTGGAAACAGAGACACAGAGAAATGAAGCAAACCATCCAGCAAATAAGTGGCAATTGAGGAAGAAAGAACAGATCCCCTGACCTTTTCCTCCCTGTTTAAGTCAGAAGATCCATAGACCTCAGAAGCACGCACATGTCCTTACGGTTCAAGCTGAGTTTTGTTCTTGCAGATTGTGTGTTACATCAACAACATCAAATGATCCATTTGTTCTGACTCTCTCATCCCAAGACCCAACTCATCAAATCAGTAATCCTAGGTAGTCTCACTTCTCCACTGGGGCAAGCCTCCCCGTTTTTAATCTCTAGTAGATTTTAGACTGAACACATACCAAGCAACATTTTGAACTGCATTCACATCAAGTTACTGGCAGATTGTAATTATATGGATATGTATGTACTAGTATGCATTGAATAGGTAACTGTAATATCTGTGGCAATCACTTTCCCTCATTAGACTTCTGTACCTTTGTATCAGTTCAGTATGTAAATACACCTATAAGTCAAGCATATGATAAAAGAAATAACAAAGAGAAACTTCATCTGGTAGGAAGTGGAAAAATTTATGGTGAGAAAAGACAGGACCACCCATAAGCATCAGATACATACTGATGCTAAATTATTATTGTGGATTTCTTTTTTTTTTTTTTTTAGGACAAGCATCTAGAATGTCAGCAATGACTTTATTTTATGTCATGGAAGTCATTGTGAGGTCTACCATACACTTAAGAGAAAATAGACCAGCACTGCATTTTGTAAAAATCTCACTACTAAATAAAACCAGGTTCATATAAAAGAGAACAAACAGAAAAACAAAAAACCCAAACAAAAAAGCAAAAAAAACCAAAAAACAAACCTAAGAACTGAGTAACTCATACCCATCTTTGCTTTTGTGTTCCTAAATCAGTTAAGGGAAGACAATGAACAGAAATGGGCATTATTTCATATCCAGGCAGAGGTGGTGCTTTCCAGCATGCTACCCTTATTTTAAAATTGCTTAGTTTTTTATTGTCCAGCAACCCAGCTCATCTGTCCATCCTGAGGATTTTCCCCTGACCTTTTTAAATCCATAAAGTTGTTGAGTATATTAAACAGGAACGCTTCTCTCTTCCTACTTGCTTATGCCATTCTGAACTGGTAACATAAATAGAAATAAAAAGTTAATTCTGCTTGGTTATTCTGGGAGAGGAAGGTAGGTGAGGAGAGCGCTCTGTAGGCTTCTGAGGTCAGAAATCAGAGATTAATTCCCCAGCAGTATCACAAGTTTTGAACTGCTTGCTTCCTCTCCCTGGGCAAGGGCAGTGTTCTCCAATTCTCAAGTTGTCTAGATGCTGTAGGTGCCTGATCCCTGATTATGTGGTGGAGTTAGCAATGATGCCTAAGAGTTATCCTGGTTTTAGTGTATTTCTGTTGCTCAAAGTATGTTAAATGGCTGTGGTTTCCTCTAGCACTCAAAATCTGAATAGTCCCTTATTTTGTAGATGAAGAGAACTGGCCACTTCCACTCTAATAACTGTATCAAAAGCAGGCTTAAGATGGAGGAGATCTGGCTACCAACTGGCCTTTACTCGTATGAAATAGACATTAGCATTCTTTGTATCCCCGAACTGTAAATCAAGAGGGATAGTCCTCGTTCTGAATGCCATGCTTGTTCTCAGCATGATGTGTGTGGTGAAGAAGGCATTGAAAGAAAGCATTAAGGCTAGGATAACATCAAAGAAAATGCTTCAATTTTTATTCTCCCTTCCATGGTGGATTAATTAAAGCAGAATGAGACACCAGCTAACTTGAAAATATAAGCAAATGTGTATGTGTAGACTATGGCAGTTTATTCTTAAAATTGAAGTAAATTCTTTCCTTCCCCAAACCATAGCTATAACGACATAATGCACTAATAATGTAATCCTTTACCTTGCTTTTTTTGACATACCTTCTCAAATTCACTGGCCGGCCCACATGGTCGCTTGGAGATTTTTGATGTCCTGTGTCACTTGGATGTCTTTCAGAGCTGTAACAGGTAACTGCTGTACCTAATATCTCTCAATATAACATTGTGCTTGGCACAGGTTGTAAAGGGGTGTTACTTTATTGTACCGTGCCTTTCAGTAGGCTTTGAAATAAAAAGTTCAAATGTCATCACTGAGCTCTCAACACGTGGTGGTGACTGTAGGAAAATGAGAAGTAGGAGCTTTTCAGGCAAAAGGAGTCTAAGTAGACAACCTCAGACAACCTCAGCCTTTCTTTGAATTAGAAATTGCATGGCACAGTATCCCTGTTACCAAAAAAAAAAAAGTCTGATTCCTTTTTTTCATAATTTTCTGCTTTATTTTATTTTAAAGTGACAACACCCTGTATGACAACATCCTGTGCAACAGGCAATAAGTTGCTGCGGGATACAATCCTAAACTCCATCAAAACATTCCCACAGTCCAGACAGGGCTGCCTCCTGCCTCAGGACAAACCGAGGCAGTCACAACACTGAATTTCATTCAACTGGAGCTATGGAGATGCTTTTTCTGTTTGAGAAAAGTAAATCCAGAGAGTAACTAAATGAGTTCTTAAGTAGCAGTCAAGGTAAAATGTGTGCATGAAAGGGATGTAAGAGTTAAATTCCAAGTATGTAATGTGGAAGCCAGTTGTAATCGACAGCTTACTTTTCACGTGTTCAGTATTGAAACGTTTAATTGTTTTCCCAGATTTATGAGGCAAGGTGCCTCATGATATGTTTTTCCCTTGCATTATGAAGCAAGGTAGGCTGCTGTTTGAAAGTGGGCGTTGTACTACTGAATTCCCCTCTAGCCTTGGGCAAGTTAGTGATTCTGTTTGGGTTTTGTTGGCTGAAAAGAATGGTATGGGTTTCTGCCATAAACAGCTTGTGAGAATTGTTGATAATAGGGTCAAAGCACATTGATCTGAGTAATACATTTGTCTGAGTCAGTGCATCAGAATTAGGTACATTATTATTATTAACATATTTGTACACTCCTTTCTCAAAGGCAATATGCATGCCATAAAATAAACCTACATTTTATATTTCAATGCATGAACATGCAGACAGAAGAGAGACTTCCAGTTGTACAAATCTACTGAATATGTCCTCCATTATTTGTGGCAAAATTAGTTTTTTGTACCCTGCTGATTAGAACAAGGCACACAGTTATTACTGAAGATATCAGCTATAGGAAAGAAACACTCTCTCAGCTTTATACCACATATCCTGTTCTTTTGTCAGCTTACATTATAAATAAATAACAAAGCAATTTGACACATGCCCATTGATTAAAAATAAAAGTTGTCAGAGTGAGAGGAGAAAGACAAAAATATGAATTATTAATAACAATATTAAGCAATGCAAAAAAGATGCTTAACATGCAGGAAAGTCCCTGAAAAGTCACTTAGTGAAGGGGAAAGAAAGGACAGCCATGAAGACCTTCCCTCCACTACTATTTCATGGACTTCTCTTTGCTACTTGCGCCCTTGGAGGCCAAGGTGACCGTGTGAAAGAGAATGATGATTCTGTTACTTTATGTAATCTTGTTTACCTCATCTCTGGTATTTCTGACATGTGTCACCTGTAAACATGGACACATTATGTAGGGAATGGAGTGAATTTAAAGCAATCACATTGCATCATGATTTGGATTGGCCATTTTATATTTTTGATCAATCTCCCTGGCAGTGGGGTTTGAATGACCAGTTGACATCAATTGGAGGAACTAAGCATATTTAAACTCTTTCCGAATGTATTGTACCACATTACCTGTGATTCAGTATGCAGATATTAAAGCATGCAAAAATGCTAGTAGTAGTTTGTGTTCTGTGCACTTTGTGATGCTCCAATTGATAAAACATAAACAGTACCCTAGTAGCTGGCATAATTATGCATTTCTTTTCCCACCTTCTGTCGCTTATTTTGGTTGCAACTATTTAAATGCTTTCATTTATCAGACCAGTTTGAATGGCTGTTAGGTATATTGACCATCCTGGCAATATTTAATTTTCCATCTGTGAAGATCACATTTCTTTTTTCACTGAAGAGGAAAGGAGGAAAAATAGTACTTGCAAAGAGCAAGAGAGGCGACTGTACACCTTCCACAAAAGCTGTAGAAAACCCCCTGGTGACGGTCCCGTTTGCTGAAGAATACTCTTGCTCTAAAGCAGGTACAACGTGTGCTATTGCAGCAGAAGAGCTAATTGGAAGGTTTTCCTGGTAGGGTAGCACCAGAGGTCTGACTGTGGTTAAAGTGATGCTGTCTGTAGTGGAGCATCCTATGTTAAACTTCCTTCTGGCCAGTCTGAACATTATATTACTTGTATCTGGAGAGGTGACATCATCTTAAAAAAAAAAAAAAAAGACTGCAGGAGCAGTAATGCTCCTACCCTGTGCTTATGATATTAATGTTTTGAATTAACACACTGTTAATGAATTCACAACATGATCTCCCAATTATTGTGCTTTAATTCTGGAAAGCTCCTTTTTATGCATCTTTGGTTCAAGTGAGGGCTAAGCACTTGTAGCTTTAATGGATTTCATTAGGTGCCAGAAATGCTCAGAGCTTCTGAAAAACAGGGTCAAAGGATCATCTTGCTGCCATTTAGTTGCATATGGTGCAGGTACCTCCATGCTCATTTGGGCTCCCTTTGCAGTCAGTTGGAGAATATTAAGCACTAAGAGGTGTGATTCAGCTGGTCACAAGGAAAGGCAGCTGAAATAGACCCTCATCTAAGGACTCACCTATTTGTAGACTATAAAGGAAGTCTGAGTGATGACTGCAAGCACTTTAAATGTTATCTGGGATTCTTCTATGCATGGTGTCTCAAGATGAATAATCAAAATAAGGGAGTTGTCCTAGAAATGTTAGTCTTTGCTTTTCTGTTTCCATGCGTAAAACAGGAGCACTATGCAGCTTTGCATGTTATGAGAAGATGGACTCCTCTTGGTACATAATTATAATGATGAGACATCTTATTAGCTCCTAAATAGTTTGCATTTACATTTTATGAACTCTTTTTAGTTTCACATACACTGTGAGTAAAGATTAGCAGTGAGTGGATATATCTTTTAGTCTCAGCTTGGATACCTTACGCTATTGCTAAATTTAGCTGTATTTTTTTACTGGTCTCTCTTAAATATTAATTGATGTAGCCTGACTCCCCTTAGTAGTTCTAATCTGCTGCATCTCATCCTCAGGGTTTTGGTGAACATTAATTTATGCATTAAAAGACTGAATTTAAGATAATTTCATTGGTTTGAAAAAGTTACACAAACCAATAATTGTTTGAGAGAACCTAAGCACAGACCAAACTGAGTGAAACACAATGTCTTCTGGGGCAGGACCTGAGATGATGGAGAAGGAAATGGCTGCCATTTCTCACACATACCCAGAACTATAAGCTAAAGTCAGATAAAGACATGTAAAGAGAGCCTAGCATATTATGCCACTCTGTTGGGACTTGAAGGCAATCATTTCTTAAATTGTTTTAGTCTGCTGGCACCATATGTAGCCTTATTTTAAAATCTTGTACGAACATCTGCAAGGAAATCTTTAGACATTTGAAGAATTTTGTCTTCTGAAAAGGAGATTCTTAAGAAAGTGCATAGGCTTTAAAATTCAGCAAGGATGGTGAAGAGAACCTTTGGTAAGGAATTTTAAAAATCTGGGAGAACGCACTTTAATAATACCGTTATAGTACTTTTCATCAGTCTTACTACACCCATGTGCAGTATTTCAGCTCTGTAAACTGAAGCATATTTATGTTAAATGATTTGCCCAATATCTTATCATGGGTAAGTGGCAAGCTAGA
>VYZX01014700.1:92908-103621 GCA_013401335.1 Brachypteracias leptosomus
CTGGTGATCATGCCGTGGAATAAGATACTGCCTGACAAGAACGGGATACCCTGGCAAACTTGGTGTTAGTTTAGGATATTGTATGTTGCACTTTTTTTTCTTTTTTTAAATTTTTGATATTTCTGGGTTTTTTCACATGCTACACCTTGATAAAGGCAAAGGTTATGATCTCTGCTTACTCTGACAAGTTTATTTTGATTGTGCTCAGTACCTGGTGAATTTGGGGAAGCCACTGTCACTCAGTTTTATTACTTGATGATTTGTGTTCTAGTCAAGACTTGGGATAGGAGATAAGAAGAGTGAGGATCATGTGTTCGGCTATTGTCTAGGGTCATTGAGTGGACTCCAGCCAACTATTTCCAATGCAGGGGTAGTGGTGGCATTGATTAATTCATGATCACAAAGTGCTTTGGGCTCCTGGGATAAAAAGCAGAATAGAAGTGCAAAGTATTATTAATGACATGAATGCTCAACATACTTAGTGTACGATGTTAAATATCATTTGAGGATGGATACATTACAAGAGTGTGAGTGACTCAACTGAAAGTAATTATGGTTATGTCTTTAATTGAGAAAAACAGATTCTTAATCGGTACTTCACAGTTTCAACCCTCATGATAACTTCCTGGTTAGGTTTATGGATTGATTTAGTTCATCTGACTAACATATGGCCTAGGAACTGGATGCTGACAGCATCTTCTGAGTTTGAAGAACATATGTAGCCACTTTTGGTATCAATGGCTGGGAATTTCTCTTCTTCTCTTAGCTGGACTTATCCAAGCTTTCAGCTATGATTTTATTTCAAAAAGCAGCATCGTGCTGCTGGATATGTATTTTCCCCTTTTCCAGGTGATTGGTGGAAGAAGTTTGTTGGTTTTTAGGAACTCTGTAAAGCATAACGTTAATTCTGGTTTCATTGACACTAGGACAAATCTTACCCTAGTTTATATTAATATGAAATTTGCGACTGTGTCCCCAAAGCCAGGATTTGGCATTTTAGGGTCCATTTCTATGTAGTAGGAAGGACTTGATGATTGACCACTTTGTGGATATGTTATGATACTCAGCTTTTCTCCAGAGCAAGTCACAATTACAAAGCTCTTTTGGGGGAATTTCAGTGTTTGTGTATGATGTGAAAACCAGAGGGATGTGCACACCTACATTAATGCTTTGTTTTGCTGGCAGTGGTTGCAGTTTTACTGAAAGTGTCATAATAGCTGATGTTTTTCTTAAAGATTCTACTCTTGAAGTAAGCAGATAATGTCAAGATCTTTGTGTTTTGTTTGTAAAATAAGTTTCTAGTCCTTTTGATTGGAGGGAAGAGACTGAATTTATGATCAAAGACATAATACAAAGACTCAGAAATGAGTAAAAAATATAAATATAAAGGTTGGTATTTATTAGATTGGTTAATAATATTTTAAAATCAATTCTCAGAGGAAAAATAGGGGAAAATGGTGAAAGACAGGAGGGAAACAGCATGAGAGGAGGATCAGCAGTGGTTCATCTGCATTTTGTTTTCAGTTTGGTCTGAGGAATAGTTTAGTGGTCTGAATACTAGCTTTGAAATTCCTATGCGAGTTGAATCTCTATCTACAGTACCAGCAGCAGGACTAGAAATAAAATTCTCACCTTCATACCTCTACAAAAAGCAATGATAGCAGTGAGATATTATTATATATTTTGCTAATCATTTAAACAAAGAGTACTGAAACTGTTTTGTCTGGTATTACTTATCTGTGTCTTTATTAGTTGACCAAGAAATGCACTATTCATCATTCATCTATACGATGTTTCTGTACCTCTGCCTGATTTCTTGGCTAGCTTTCCTCTTCTCTCTCCATTTATAAGTGTTTGGGCAGTGAAAATGCTTATTAAAACAAATTTCCAAGGTATTTTGTGATATTCTAGGGGTTTAACTCCTTAAATTAAGATCCTGTGTGTTAGTAAAAGGTATGTGCCCATTCAGAAACTAGTCATTAGGATTGCTATGGGAATTACTTGGTGGAATTATAAGCTCTTTATTGTGTGGGAATCAGACTGCAGGATACTGAGGGTCTTCTGTGGCTCTGAGAGCTGTGAAATAGCTTTCAAGACATAAAATGAATGGTTATTAATAATTTGGGGTTTTTTTCTCTGTAAAAGCCATTGCAAAAATAACAATAACAATAAAACTGCAAATAAAATAGTTTGTTTGCCTAGGGAATTGTTTAGTTTGTTATTTGGACTGTAGTACTACCCAGTCCCCAAATAGAATTAGGGTCTGTTTCTAGTAAGTGTTTAAGTAGAAATTAAGAGATTTCCCCTGCCTTTTAGATCTTCAAGATCTACATCAGAAATTCATACAAGTGAGAAGAGACGTTGCTATAGGCAAAATGTCAAAGGATGTTTTAGAGATTATCCTGTTGCATAGATGGGCCAAGCTATTGTAAATCGGATCTGAATTGTGCAGAATGTAGTAGACACAGCGACTGTTCTGTGGATGAAACAAACCAGCGTAAATTGTGACATTTTGTATGTGACTTCCAGAAAGACTATTTCTGATTTTCAGCTGAGAGTTTTCCACAGAAATTCTTAATGTTTTCAGTAAAAGGATTTGATTTGTCTTGTAAAAAATCCTCTTCAGCTGCAAATAAAATTTTTATTGATGTTTTCACAAATACTTTTTTTTTTTTTTATCAGCCTTTGCTGAGGAAAAGTTGGAAGTTGGTAATAGTAGCCTGTGGCTTACTAGTTTTTGTGACTACTATGGCTTGAAAACTTGTTGAAAGGAAATCTAATACTGTATATGACTTCCTAAGGGCAAATGCTAAGCTACCCTTCGTACACTTTTGGAAGCTGCTGGGATTCTTACTAGGGTATTCGCCCTGGAGTCTAACCAGAAATAGCATTGTCTGAAACAGATCTTAGGTAGAGAGTATCTCCAGAATTTGAAGTCAGATCCTAACTCTGTTTTGCTGATGGGAGGGAGAAGTGGCATTTTTCTTTCTCTTTCCTTGATTTTTCTGTTTACTAAATATAATGACTGCTTGCAGAAGAAAGTAAAATAAGATGTCCGTTGCTTTTCCCTGCCTTGCTTCCACTTGTGGATCATCTCCTCTAGTGAGTAAATCAGGGGAGGTGCCAGGAGTGCTGCTTCCCCAGCCAGCAGCATAAAGAAACTGTCTGGATGTACAGAGTAAGTTTTCCCAGCTCTATGTTTATTAAAGTTGTGAGGAGAAGCAGAAGCATTGAAAGCTTTTTGGAAACTTTAAAAAACCCCAAACATACACACATACAAAAACCCATCAGCTGGCATTTGGTGTTACGGATTTTATGCAATGCTGACACAAAACCAAAATCCCAAGACTCTATTTTTGTCCAGTAAGTCTTAGGAGTTCCTTGAAAGCTTGAAACTTGATTTGCTAGACTACTTTACGGCAGCTATAAAGCTATTCTCTTTTAAATTTGTGTAGTTTTGTTTCCCAAGATCATGTGGATTTTTTTTTAATCCTGAAGAATAAAGGTAAAGCTACAAAGAAAATTGTGAGGTGCAATGCAGTTTAGGATGGGGACAGAGTTATATGTTAACAGGTCTTAAATAGAAATCTTTATACTGCCATCGAAAGACAAAAGACACTATAATATTTAAATCAATCTGAATTTCCTCTAGCTAAAAATAAAATAAAGGAAATGGTGCAACTTGGCAAATACATCTTGACCTCATGCTATTTTTACAAGTCAGACAGATGTGCAGCCACCGATAAGCTGATACCCAGGATGAGCTATCAAATCAGAAATCTGTGGACTCACTCTTCGAATCCCAGTACTAATCACAATGATAAAGAGCTACCTTTCGATTAATCCTGACCTAGACTTTAGACGAAAGATACTGCAGTTTAGTTACTGAGTGAAATCCACTTTGTCTGATCTGCCAGTCTACACTGTAATGTCATAATATAATCAGCTTCACCCCTGTTTGAAGCTTGAGGGCTGTGAAGTCCAAGGACTTGTTTGATTGGAAGAAATAAAACGATGTTCAAACAACCACCAGCCACAGACAGTCCTGTAATTACCAAAATCTTGTTTGCATCTGTCTGTCATTTTCACCATTGGTTTTTCATGACACAAAGAGGCAAGGAGAGATTGTGGTGGATAAGAACACCAACCTGACAGGTGACAAATAAGATGTGGGAGGGTTTGCTTGCAGAAAATAATCATTGTAAAATATTCAGGCTAATTAAACTGGGTCTCTTTCTTACATATTTCCCATCGGCTTCAGTGACACATGCCAGTTCAAGCACAGCCAGCCATCGGTACTGTCATCTCATAATTAAAACCTGTAACTGATCTGGGAATGTCTTCACCAGAGGTTCCAGTGCAGGGATAGAGTTGTGTCAGTGTGAAAAATTGTATTTCTACCCATGTGTGATAGGCAGCAGAGCTGCCAGAGTGTGAGATGTTCCTTCCCACTCCCCCTTAGGAGATATTAGCCATGATTTGGGGGGAGTATTTCTTTGGATAAAGGAAGAGGGCATAGCTTACTGAAGTGCCTTATTTAATGTGTCTTGCACAGGTGTATGGCTCAGTTCCTGCAGCTGTGTGGGTACTCATTGCAGCAATTCTCACTGAAAGCAAAGAAAGGATTTGGAATGTTCCTGATCTCTCAGGAGATCAGTGTTAGGCCTTCTTTCTCCCTGACCTCCTTTATTAAGGGTGCAACCAGGAAGCATCAGCAGCAATTTCTTTTCAATGTACCATTGTGCTGCCAGGTCTCTCCTTCCTCAGGCCAACACCAAACTCAGCAACATCCCCTCAACATACCTTCATTATCTGTTTGCTCTTCTCCATCTTGAATCAGCAAGGGGGAAGCACACCATGGAGAGAGAGAGCTCAGCAAGCTGCCCACAAGAACTCTCTTCCCCAGGAACTCTCTTCAAACTGATCAGCTCCTTGTTGCTTCCCACAGACTGGTCAGTTCCTGGTTGATATAGGTCTAGCCTCGCCCACCACCCCAACCATGATCACCTGGGGGAAGATGGGGCCTTTGGGAACAAAACATGTTGCTGGATTGTGACTCATCCATAGGTCAATTCCAACTCAGGGCCCACAGCCCAGGCCCCAGCACTTCAACCATGGACAGTTTTGTTCTGGAGAAGTTCATTACCTTGTCCAGGATCATTTCACAGAGCTCACTGTATACCAGTGACTTACCGTCACCTCTGACCTTGGCAGGACTGGACCATTAACAGGAGATGAGAAGATCTAAAGATTGCTTTGTTGGGATATTTTTCTGGCCATGCAAAGGAGATTGTGGTAGTGGTACGGAAAGAAGCATAGAAGAAAAGCCCTCAAAAATGGTTTGCTCTCAAGTTATTGCTAGACCAGTTATTGCTAATGACCAGAAAAGGAAACGCAGTTTTTATCTAGATGCAGCTTTTAGAAAGCCATCCTGTGCTGGCTGAAGTCTGGTTGAAATTGCTGACTTCCTTTCAATGCTTGGGTTTTCTTCCCCCGACCACCCCCAAAATCATGATTTATCTCATCTTACTCATCATTAAACTTCCCCTGCTTTTCCCTTTTCATCTTCTATGTCTTTTAACCATTTCCAGACAGATCCTCCTTTTTCTTCTTCTCACATGATGTATTCTCTACAACGTATACCGTTTGAGTTGCACTTTGTACTCTGTTCCACCCATCTAACATGGAGGTCTTGAACTGTCACTCTTCTCCCAGCTCCTCTCCCCTAAAAGCATTTGCAATTTCCATCCCTCACAACTTGTTTTTATAGAATGAACTGGTAGACTATCATAGTGAATCACAACTACAGTTTGCTGATGATCCCTGTGCTGCTTCCTCCTCAAAGGATGGGCTTCTTCAGCACCTATGACTAAAGAGGGCAAGCATGAGGTAAGATGAATACTCTCTAGGTATCCTGGAGTTACAGCCTATGGGTAGATTTCTGTGCAAAGGCCAATTCTCCTCTGTATTGCAAAATTAGAGCAATGTCTTGGGGCAGAGACTGTGGATGAGGAAGAAATGAGAAGTAGCAGTTGTTAGCAGTATGTGTCTGTGCCTTAAACTTGCAATACATTTACTTTCTTCCTCTTCCTTTTGTACCCTGTAGCTGACAGCGGTGCCTAGCTTTGCCTGTCAGCAGGGATGGCGTGCAGGGTGTTTTGCAATGGAAATCTGGCTTTAAACTTAACTGGGTTTGTCACTAGTGTTTTAACTTCTGAATGGTATTTAAACATTACAGTCTGCAGACTCATTTCCAACAGGATCTATCCAGAGGAGTCTGTCTAGAAAATCTCCTCTGAACCAGCTTTGACCAGCAGCAATTGCCCTAACGCTTTATTTGTGCAGTGCTTTTGCCCTCAGTCTAATTCTTTGCTTTAGAAACAGAAATGTCAGAAGGAAGATGTGCACAGCTTCTTTTAAATCCTAAGAGTATTTTTCAGTGTGAAGGAGTCCATCTAGTTATGTGGCCTTGCTAATGCCAGTCCACTGCACTGATGATCTTGCTTCCCAGGGGAAAAATATCAGGGGAACCTGAAAAATAGTTGTATGGCCAATTACCACACAAATTATTTCTTTTCCAAATGTGAAGATAATGGAGGGCATAGGGTAGTGTATAATAGCACTTAAAAAGGAAGGAAGAAGTTAGTGTATACTGATCAGAAAAAATTGTAATCCTTGCAACAGGAAAAGGATACATACAGCTGGAGTATAAGTTCAGTATGGGAAAGCCTTGTTACATTGTCCAGTGATGTGAAGTTCCCACCTTTCTAAAGACCTCAATTCATACTCAGTTGTTTGGTATGCTTGCAAACAAAGGGCATTCTTAATGTAATGGCTGTCACATGCTTTGATGTGTGTAGTTTTGTGTCAATGATGCTATACTGCAGCCTAGTTACAACTTTGGGGCTTGCTGAGTAGATGTGGCACAGGCTCTAGGGTAGGTTAAAACTACCACCACATTATCGAGACTGCCATAGGAACTTGTTAGAAGGCCCAACTCAAAGTGTTCATGTCTCTATAGATAATTTTAGCCTCTTATCTGGAGAAACTAGTGTCTCTTCTCTCTCGCTCTGTGATATTTGTAGGTCCCAGTTGTCTTAGAATAGATGCCATGACACCTTCTAAGAAATGATGCTGCTGCTAGCCCCAGCACTGCATGAACTAATGATTTTTGCTGTGCGAAATCAAAGCAGCAATGATCTGTAGTTAGAGGAAGTAGCACAGATAGGAGGAGACTATGGGAGAAAGAGGAAAAGCAAGCAGAGGATTGATTTGAGGAGAGGAAAAGTGGTAGGGTCAAATCCCATCCTTTATCACCTATGATGTTGTCTGTGCTGGTCCTTCCGTATTTATTCCTTAACCCCCATGCCACTTGTTCACTCAGTCCATGAGGTCCATGCTCATATTAGCCCCACGGTCCAGGCTGAACTCCACATTCACATTACTCACAATCACATGTTTACAAGTACATTGGTTTCAGCTTCCCAAATTGATGCCCAGTTACTGAGTCATCTTCTACTAATTCTAGGGCAGGTTTTTTCTGGATTAATGAAAGCAGAATTTAATTTAAGGAGGTGACAAACTCAGAAGAAAAAAATGTAAAAGCAATGAAATTAAATAATATAAAGTGTTATCAACATATCCCTAGACCCCACATGGCATAAAATCTATTGGAAGGAGGGTGATACTTGTATCTGTCGGGAGCAGTTCCACTCAGATATGTGAATCAAATCCAACTCATGGAGAATCAGGAGCAAGAGCTGCATCTCAAGCCTGCTCCTCAGATGTGCAAGTTACTGGGGAGTAACTCATTTTCTAATTGAAAATTGCATCATGGTGCTGTTGTATTAATTTTAGAGCTGTCAGAACACTATTGACAAGGTGTCATTTCATCATAATAATCTCTTTTCTCTTCAGCACAAAGACTTTGCTGAAGAGAACTTTCTGGTCACTTCTGGTAATACAGGGATTGAAAATTTTGGATTTTTAGGGCTGAAGGCATTTGGCCAGCTTATTTTTTAGAATATTTCGAAACTTGTTATTTCTGTTCCAATCAAGAAAGCACAATTCTCATCCACTGGCTAGCTCTAATTAAAATTACCCCCTCCCTAGCAACAAACCTGATGGCAGTTCACTCTCCTTTTTGTCTACGCATGTCACTTTGTGCACCGGGGAGAGGTGCTGTGCCGAGAATCCCAAGGATGGAGAGGAGCCGAGTCCTCTGCTGAACATAAAGAAGGTAGAGCATACCCTGCAACCACACAGTCTGGGTCCTCAAGCATTCACTAACGAGCACCTTGCAGATATGCTGTGGCCATCGGCCAGGTCACCCTAGCATTCATCAGAAGATGGGGCTGTGTTTATATTGCTTGTGGCCATGCTTACCCCACTTTTTAAATGGAGGTTAAATTGAAGCCTCCAAGATTCTTCAAGAGCCAGAGGAGAATTAATATTTAGTCTCTTGTCCTACTGATGCTGCTAACAATGTTTTAAGGGCAGAAGGCAACTGCTAATTGTGATGTAACTTGAATGATTTCATCGCCTTACTCCTCTTACCCGATTGGGACATTCATCAGCTCTTTCTGGTCACTGTTGACCTGGGATGCCAGCAATCTGGCAATCTTGAATAGCAACTTAGCCAACCTAGAGTTGATTTATCCACTCTGGTCAATTTCTGTAGATGGTTTTCTTGCCCAGTTTTACACAGAATATTCTCATGCTTGGTGGAGACTTCTGATTGTGTTTTGTTCTGTAATTTTTTTCACACGGTTCAACTATGTCATGTCAAGGGTGAGGAGAAACCTCATTGTAACATATTGTTGCCAATCCCCTAAACTACACATTTTTCCCTAAGGCCACGGCTCTTGTGACTCATAAAATACCCTTTTTGGAGTAGTTATCAGTTGTAGAATCTTTCTCCCCCTTAGCATAAAGAGTAGTTGAGAAACCAGGGGGGCAGCTTACTTGACTGTCAGAGCCTCTATTGAATTCATCCACAGGTCTGAAGAGATCAAAATTGTTTGAATTGACCCTTTCTGTTGCCAGTGTGAAGAGAAATCCCTTAAGCTTTTTGCTTTCTTGTCATGTATGGTCTCCCTTTGTCAGTTCAGGTCCAAGGTCCCTGTTTTCATTTTTCTTAGGGATAGCAGGAGCTCTAGCAATATCTGTCTTTATAAAGCCTGCAGTGAGAGAGCAAGAGACTGAGCAGTAGGATGTGGGGAGGAGGGTAAAATATGCTGGGTGAGTGTCAGACCCTTGAGTACCTTACGCTGTCTCTGAGATCCGCAACCTTATCGAGAATCACGGTTGTGGCTGCTGTGGCAAAGGATGACAACAAAAGCAACTTTGCCTACCACAATTATTATTCAGATTTGAGGCCCGGGTTTTAAAACAAATACATTTGGAGCAGAGAGGTGGAAAGGAGGAGAAGCACAAGTGTTACTTACTGGGGGCCCTGCAGACAGAAAATTATTGTGTTTCTAACGCTATTGATTTTTTGCAGCAGCTGATATTTCAATCTGGGTGCAGCATGTCTAAAAGTCTACGCACACTGTCAAGAAGAAATATGATAGTGTCTTAAAAGATTAATAATATCGCTGGTCCTCAGGAGGCCTGTCTTAATTCACTGGCCTGTTCCTTGGCATGTACTGTAATTTATCTAGTCTGATTTGAATAGCAAATGGCAATTGGCTGCCATTAGGGAAATAGGCATCAGTCTTATTGATCCAGGAGGGGCTGGATTTTATTTAAGGAGAGCTGCAAAATGTTATTAACTTCCGTATGAGAGGCTGGAGGTGGAGAATTTTTTGCAGTGTTCCAAGGGGAGTGAATTACACTGAATCTTAAAAGTCCTGAAATAGATAGTAAGAGGGGAGACTTGTGAAGGGGGTGGGGGTCAACTGCTACCACTTTGTTTGCAAAGACACCAGTTATTTCCAGCACAAATGCTCTTTTCTGGGCTCTCTGTATGACTATGTCAATAACGTACTCAGTTGTCTTTGGGTGAAGGCAAAGGGGGAAGAACAAGTGGGGATTGATCTTCCTGTTGATTTGGATAAAGCTGGATTTGATTCTTCACCATGATGCTTGGATTGTTAGTTTCCCAACACTCCTCACTATGCTTAACAGCAGCTATACAGTTTAACCTCCAGGCATCATGGGGAATGTGTAGTCCTTGCTAATGCTCTGCTTTGCGTATTTGGAACTGCCACCAGTACTTTCTGAGGGGAGCAGCTGATGTGGATAGAAGAAAGGTAATACTGTGTTGGTTGTAAAGGTCCTGTCCTGGTTCCCTGTTCATCCCGGTTCTCATCATATGTCATTGTGGAGACTAAAAACAGTCTGCATAATCTTCAGGTGCTGCAAGTCCAGTTTTTTTCAGTGGAAAATGTTGTTAAATATCATACTGAGCTATGGAGGTGAGGAAGACTGCTGGTGCAGATCTAGTCTCTACTAACAGAGAAAAGAAATCTTATGGCAGTATTTGGAGTCTGGAAACTAATGCCTGCTTAATAAAACTAAGCATAAAGAAGTGAAATTACACCAAATACCTTGGGAAATTTCCAGTCTCATGACATACCACTGTGGAATAACCTCCCCAGGGAAGAGGAGAGAGAGACCAGTTATTGGCAATCTTTAAAGCTGGACTACATAGAACATCAGAAAACAAATGGTGTAAGGAATACCCTAGCTGAGGTGGGTTTACCCTGGCTG
>VYZX01014702.1:5385-28227 GCA_013401335.1 Brachypteracias leptosomus
AAACAAAGGAAATAAGCCTAAAAACGTAACATTTGGAAGCATTTTGATAGTGGCGTTGATTTCATAAACAAAATGCAGTAAGGTACAGTCTACTAGGAAATTAATCATTTTTTGGATGGAGAAAAATTCCACTAAATTTACTCGCCATGTGGAAATCTTGATTCTTTTCCAGACCCTTTATGGAAATTTTTAATTTCCAATGACAGTAAGTTATTCACAAGGGATGGAATGGGTCTTACATTCCCACTGTTATTCTACAGGTATTATCTTTCAAAATCTTAGGTTTGGGGGGTGGGGGACTGTTACAAGTTTGATAGCAAAATACATTTTGGCTGCTCTTCTAGGTTGTTGGGTTTGATGCCTCTACCACAGTGGAGGAATTTCTGAACACCCTGAACCAGGATACAGGGATGAGGAAACCAGCTCAGTCAGGATTTGCACTGTTTTCTGATGATCCCTCTGGCAAGGATATAGAGCACTGTCTTCAAGGAAACATCAAGGTAAGCAAAAGCCTTTAATGAGCTCTGCGTGTAAAACAACAAAATATCTTCATTTTACAGAGCTCTCTTCAGACAGTGTAAGGGAAAACAATTTTCAGGCTGAAAACTGTCTTTAGGGTTTTTTTCTTTGTAAGGTAAGATTAAGGAAAGGAAAAACCATCACTTTTTCAATTGCTGAAATTCATTCAGTGAACTATATTTAAAAGCTTTGTCTAGGAGACTGATATTATTCAGAGAAGTAACAGCTGGGTTAAAAAAGAAAAAGTAAGCTGCTACTAATCACAGTTCTTTCAAACTAAAGAGCAATTGGAGTCCAACATACATTTAGAGATTTCAGTTAACCTTTCTGGTATAGCTCCAAAAGGTGACCATTTGAGGTCCAAAAAGTCATTGATACTGGGATGGAGATCCTGAGGAAGGAAAAAAAGAAAGGGTTCCTTACCTAAAACCAGAAATATTTGGGTTCCATTCAGATAATTTCCAGTGTTTGGCTTATCATTGTTCTGAATTCTGAACTTTATTTCTCTCTATTGCTAAAATGAAATTGTTTGCAGTAGAGTGGAAAAATGCAATATAATCTATGCTTTAGTAAAATACTAGATATTTTTCAAGCCCTTTAGCAACTAATGAATAATGATTTTTTTGTGCTGCTTGCAAATAGCCTTTCGCACCCTTTGGCCAATGTTCACAGCTCCACTTTTGAGTTACAAGGAGTGGTACAACAAGGCCTTAGTGACAAACAAGCAGGGTCATCATGATCAGCTCTCTCCCTACCAGAATAATTACCATATGGAAAGCAAAATGCATAGAAACTACACTTATTTTCTTGCTAAATATAACTTTGGAAGCTGTTCACATTACTGCTTCCAGGAAGGCTCTTTCATGAAGGAACAGTGACATTAAGCCCAGGAGAGCTCTCAGGACCTCTGTTCCACCTGCTCCACATCTGCCCACCTACCCACCTGCACTGCTTGTTGTGAGCCACTCTTGTTGCACTTTATAACAAACTTCATACAAACTTTAGGGAACTTACTAGAAAGGACCTGAAAAACTCCAGCATGCAGAAGAAAGGGAAGGCAGTGGTCAGAGGCACTGGATTCATTATATAACTCACTCTGTATAATTAACACATTCATTGGCTGCTGCTAAATCAAGTAGGTGGCCTTTCCATATGAGCATGTTATGCCTCATTTCCAAAGGCAGTGTGTGTGTTGGAGGATAAACAAACAACAAAAATGTTAATTATTAAATGTGCCAACTAAGAAATGCAAGTAAAGTTATCTTTCAGGAAGTTGAAAAATTCAAGCTATGCATGTTTCTGATACGAAATACGTAAAAGATATTAAAATAAGTTGACAATTTCTATTCAAAAGTGTTTTCAAAGAGGAATATACAGCAAAGTCTGTTTTGTTTTGCTTTCCTTCTAGATCTGTGACATTATTTCAAAATGGGAGCAAGCCTCCAAAGAACACCACCCTGGAAAATGGGAAGGCACAAGGACTGTCCGCCTCACTTACAAAAATAGGTTTGTCTAGCAAGTATAATATCTCTGCCTTGTCCCACAATTTGGTTTTAATTTCTGCAGAGTTTCTTCATCTGAAAAATACTGGCTGACTCAGAGATTGCAAGAAAAATAGTAAATGGGTGCAACTGGAGAATTTATTTCTCTTTTAAATATAGTTAATTTTTTTCTAGTTCTTAAGAAGTGAGCAGGGCTGCTCACCAAAAAAAGCAACACTGAACTCAAAAGGCTGAAATTAAGTACCTGCCCACTGGTTCAAGTATAAATGTTGCTCTGATAATGTGTTTTGACACTGACGTAAACATGTCACATTCAGAGCAGATACTGCTAATCCTCAGGGCGAATGCATTTCCCTATCTTCTTTATTTAATAACTTTCTGCCTTTTCTGTAGGCTTTATTTTTCAGTTCAAGTCCATGGGGAGACAGACAGAGAGAAGTTGCTGCTAGTGTATCAGACAAACGATCAAATAGTAAGTGGACTTTTCCCCGTAAACAAAGAACTGGCGATGGAACTGACAGCTCTTCTAGCTCAGGTAATCCTTGTGTGTTAATGACTCCTACAGCAGTTTGGCAGATGAAAAACTTGAATAGAGAAAGTGGCCTAGGATTGCTTGACAGTCAAGTGACCTCTGCTTTTACACATGATAGTACAGGAAATAGACTGCACTGGAATCTTTGTGTAAAGCAAACTCAGTACTTCAGTGGAAAAGCTTCACAGCGTGTGCTGCTGTTGGCACCAGCGCAGATAAAATGTGCTTTACCTCCTACCCAGTCAGGCCCCCTTTGATTAAATATCATGTAATCATGTACCATTTCTTCCTTCACTCTTCCTTCCATGATTTCTGCAAGTTAATACACCAAAGTATCAGCTGTTTAATGAAAGCCTAAGACTCCTTTACTAGACATGGTCTTCGTAAGATCTGTTTTATTTTTTAAAAATTAAAGGCTCAAGGGAAGGTTATTGAGAAAGTTATTTGATGGTGTTACTCAATAAATCTAAACTGGCTTGTGTCAGCTGGAGATCTAGCAATCTCAGATCAGAACTAGTAAGTATTGTATTTGTACAATTTATACTTGGTATTTATGGGTTTTTCCATAGCAAACATAAAATAAGAAAATGCATGACTTTTATATCAGTGAGAAACATACATTAATTGACAAACTGGTTTTCATTTTATACTTGGTAAGAGTGAGGAAAAGATAGCTCATAATACCCAGCTAGAAAATTACTCTGGAGAAAATAAAAATTTTCTTCTTCATGGTCTATCCCTTAGGTAGAGATTGGAGATTTTGAACGGCCTTTCTCAACTCCAGCAGGGCAAGTGACTTCCCAGTCCAAGTCCAATCAAACATTAAAACAAGTTTTGGAGAGATTCTACCCAAAGAGATACAGACATGGTTGTTCAGAGGAACAATTAAGGTGAGATGTATTTTGTGATTCATATTCTCTAAAAATCTAGGAGCGAAATGAAGGAGCTTTAAATAGTCGTTAGGTACAACTTTCTGTTGCACCATATTTACCTAAACTGGAGTTTGAAACTCATCTTCTTATTAAATTGAACCCATTTCCCCTGTGTATTTCTAATCTAACCAGAGGACCATAATGCGGCATGCATTCCAGTAAAAGCCGTACAAGTTACTACACAGTGTTACAAAACCCAGCGATTTTGAAATTCTTATTTTTCTTATTCAGCAAATTTAAATTAAGTCTGTGCTTAGACTAAAGAACTGCAAGTAATGGACACGAGGATCTGATCTGAGTGTTTGCCATTGAAATGTACAATCTCTGGCAGCCAGTCAAATTGGCAATATAGTCCAAATAGTGGACTTGCTGGTAACGTATCACTTCATTTCAAATTAATTATCTGCAAGTCATTTCAATCAACACCTACTAACACAAAGAGCAAAACAGTGTAATAAATTATCCAAAGTCAATGATACAGTTATTTTGAAGTCCAGTAAACGTCATAAAAGTGTTCTCCTCATTCTTCACTACAGGGTTGAGAAAGTTTAAAGCTATTGCTATGTGCACAAAGTTATGCAATTAACTTCAAAGAACAAAGTCTAAGAGGTCTTAGATTAGACTAACTCATGGAGGGTAAGTCACTCATCTGTTGAACTGTTCAGATAGTACCTAAAATCCCAACTGCCAGAGCTGGAAGTGTGTGGCAGGGAAAGAATCACTCTATACCTGCCCTGCTGCTTGCATTCTTTTGCTAAGGGTGCAGTTTGACTTCATGAAGTTCAGTAAAAGTGAGCTGCAAGTGAAGGATCTCCCTTTACTACACATTCCCCCTCCCTTTTCTTGGGCAAATGTCTTATAATCCATGGCTGCCAGGTGAGTTGTTCCTGCAGGTCAGTGTGTGTGCTGCTAGCTCTCTTCTTCCTCAGGCCAACACCAAACTCAGCAACATCCCCTCAGCATAACTTCATCTTTTATTCTTCATCTGTTTGCTCTTCTCCATCCCAAATCAGTCAAAGGGGAACACACCACCGAGAGAGAGAGCTCAGTAAGCTGCCCCCAACGGGAGCTCTCTTCAAACTGATCAGCAGCTTGTTGCTTCTTTTCTCTTCTGTTGCTTTTCTCCAACTGGTTCAGTTCTTGCTTCTTCTCAGGCTGACTTGTTTCTTGGTTAATATCTCTCTAGCCTCGCCCAGCACCCCAACGACAATCACCTGGGGGCAGGCAGGGCCTTATACAGGTGGGCCAGGTTTTGCCTCTGGGGCCTTGGGGAACAAAACATGTTGCTGGGCTGTGACTCATCCATAGGTCAACTCCAACTCTGGGCCCACAGCCCAGGCCCCAGCACTTCAGTGTGCTACAAAAGTATTCTGGGGTGGGGTTTTTGGATGATTAGTTTTCCATAGGATCATTTCATTGAACCAACTCACCATGGAGCTACAAAAGAAAAGAGCCATTGTGAACATCACAAGCACCCTTTTTGGTAGCAGCACCCAGGTACACTAAAAAGAGAGTAGTGTTAAGCCCTATCTCCAATATCTACTACTAGCCACTAGTAAAGATATGTACTAAGTTGGATGGATTTTTGGAATGACAACTGCCATAGCTGCTGAGTACTGATAAAGGTAGATTGATTATCTGTAGAGACACATTAAAAGCTGTCCTAGACTTTCTCCCTTTATGCTGCTACTGCTACATCAATATTTAATAATTATACTGTTGCAGTAATTAGAAGATACTTTGGAATTTTCATGTGCATAAGAATATTAGATGATGTTTTGGATTTATTTAATACTGTATAAGTGATAGTTGTATTAAATTATCATTTTAATAAATGGATTCTTTTTTGCTTATTAAACTTGCTAGGGGTAAGCATTTAAATTCCTTTCAATAACTAAATTACATATTTCATTTCAACAGACAGCTTTGTCAGCGATTGTCTACAAGATGGATGGCCCTCCGGGGGCACAGTGCTTCAGACTGTGTGCGCATCTATCTCACTGTAGCCAGAAAATGGTCTTTCTTTGGTGCTAAACTGTTTGCAGCAAAAGTAAGACATTTTACTGAGTGTTGGGTTTTTTTAATATAAATATCATTCACAAAAAGTAATATCTTTTTGTTAACAAACAAGTGTTATACACGTGCTGATTGAATCTCTTGTCAAATTACTGACTTATTTAAGCCATATACTGGTGAAATGTAATAGCCATAGTACTAAGGACACCATAATAGTAACTTTCCAACACACTTAATGCTTGTTTTACAATATTAATTTAGGTGGTTTCTTTTCATTTTCTTGTATCTCAGTTTGAGATAGCCTTTTTATCTCAAGCTTTTTTAACTTGATAACTAGCAGAATATTGCAAAGGCATCATTAAGTGGTTACGGGAGGTGAACTTTGCAGCAACACTAACAGTTGTTAAAAGCATTCAGAGCACTCCCTTCTGTGCTGGCCTTTCCATTTCTCTTAAACAACTACTATCTTAATTCTCTTGATTCAAGTAACAGCTATGTTAAAAAGAATTGTCACCTCACCCCTTATGCTTTATTAGATAATCCAAGGGATACAATTGCTATCGGCACTCTGTTCTTTGCATATGTAGACATATATGTTAGTGAACAAACTTTAAAACACCTGATTTTTGTTTTATTTTACTAATGCGACTACACATTTTATTGGACTAAGCACCAGGGGAGGCTTCAAGAGGGTTAGGTTGAGTTCATAGTTCTTCCACTAGCCACCTACACAGCTTGGGGCAGCTGCTTCAATTCCTTTACATCAGTTCCCTCCCAGCGTAAATCTCAATAAGATCTGTGGATGGAGAGAGCTCTATAAGCTGAGAGTTAATAATTATTTACATATTGCCTTATTTTAAGTAGTAATTAAAGAACATTTCTCTTTGTAGCCTCTAGCAACATCCTCAGCTGAGAAGTCCTTCATATGGTTTGCTGTACATGAAGATGGCATAAGCGTCCTAGATTACAGCTCTATGGTATGTGAAATTTCTTTTTTAATTTTGGTCAAAATAGATTTTAATAGTGAGTATATGGAGAGATTCACCACCATACTACATAAAAGATGGCATTAGCCTTCCATGCTGAGTTATCTCATCTCTCTCTTAAAGCAAAAATTCATTCCTTTCAAAACTCTTTAATGTTATCAGCATTATAGTAGCACTAATAATAGAAATAAGTAATGAATTCTTTACACAGAATTTATTTTTGTTTATCAGATGCAGTTTTTTTGTCTTTTAATGAAATGTTAATGTTTTAATCATTCAGATGTCAGGAGATCCATAGTTACAGTTCTTACAATAACATTAATTTTCTTTTCTTGGAGACTTCATTTTCCATTATTATTCATAATACATACACTTTGCAAAGAGCAGTTACTTTAAAAGATTATTTTCGTTGTATTATTTTTGTTTAATAGTAGGTAATATAACCCAATGTTATTTAATTATGTCATTTTCAGCTCTGATTTTTCTTTGATTTGCAGTAAAAGTTTCCACAGAAAACAACTCATGGTAATCAGTGTTAAAAAAGCAGTGCCTGAGACGGTCCCTGCTTTAACTTCTATCCCACAAAGAAACAGGGTGGCACGGCGCTATTAGCAACTGCTAATGTTGAATATCAGAAAATTAAAATCTAAGCTTTACAATTGTACTGATACGGGCCTTTTCATTAGGTTCCTTTGCAGCTAAAGAAATAGTAAAACAAAGAACAGGAGGAGAGCAAGCAGCAGCTCGGCTCAGAGAACAAGTGACACGAGCTTGCATCAGTCTGTAGAAAGCTCGGCACGGATAAGCTGCTCCCAGTGCTGGCTGGGGCACTTCTGCCAGTTCACAGTATCAGCAGGCCCTGCCTGCCATCCCAAAATGCTCAGCTTCCAGGGAATTCTCTGATAGCCTGTAGGAAGGATCAGGGGTATCAGAAATGATGTTGCAAGGGGTAGAGAAAACATTATTTTGAACTAAGGGCAAAAAGTAACCAGAGGATGTGAAGTTGGCTATTGCACAAATATTGTCTTATGATGAATTCTAAGTGTGGACATCTGCAGCAAATTAATATGAGTCATAATGATAAATTAAATGCTAACTATAGACTCAAAGGCCACTCGTGTGGTGTTGAACATTGAACAGTAAGAGCCGAAGCACTGAAAGTAGAGCAGCCTTGAAGAGCATTTATCATCACAGATGTGGAAAAAAGAGAACAGAATTTAATTTCATTTGTGTGCATGCAAACTACATCACTGCACAAAAAAAGTCCTGGAGTTAAATTTCTTTAGATGCCTCATACTCTGCCATTTAATTTTGGATTTCAAATGGAATTCCCAAGATTATCTTCTCTCAAACTCAGTCAGGACTTGTGTGAATTGAATTACACACTTGAGTTGAAACCTACTTATAGTACCTTTGATCTAATTAATTTGGAATAGAAACAGAGGTGAAGCTTTAAAGAGTTATCATCTGCAGTACTACTCACAGTGAAGGTCTGAATGAAGCTATCCCAAAATTTACAATTAGTTTCAGGATTCATAAAAGGCTAACAGCAGCATTCTGAAAAATACACGTGATTATCTTTTTAAAAGAAGTATTTGTCATAATCTGTTTTTTCTGCATTATCCTACTTACAGCTTTGCATTTTGTTTTTTGTTTTTTCTTTTTTAAGCGATTAACAGTCACATACACATATAAGAGTCTGATGACTTTTGGAGGCTATCAAGATGATTTTATGTTGGTTGTTAACAACACTCAGACAAAGGACAAATCAACTGAAAAACACCTTTTTGCCATGACCAAACCAAAGGTTGGTATATTACCCAAAACAGTTTCCCACCATCTGCTCCTTTTCTACTTTTTCTAGCAGGTAATCCGCAACAGATGTGAAAGATGAAACACCTTCTTTATTTCTCACATCTCAGATTATTGCCTTTTGCCAGATGGTTTTAGAGAGTGAAACAATTAGTAATATAAGAGGTAGTAGTGACAATACTGATGTGTTTCTTTTCTTTTCACATCCCCATCTACAGTATTCCAAATTTTTCACAGAAGGACAAAGGTGGCTATAAGGACAGGAATTCTAGGCAGTACCTAAAAAATAATCTTTTTGCTTGATCAGCCCCAAAGATAATTTTTAAGAAGGTGTATTTGTGTTCTATAGTGGAATTGTAGAACACAGGATCTGAAAGATCAGTCACTTCTTAAAAATCCTAGGATATTTTTACCTTTGGTAAAGAAACTGTTCACACTTTTTAAATCAATATTCTCTCCTTCACTGGTAAGACTGACTGGATTTTTTTAAAAAGCAAAGGTTTTGAAGGTTTTTACTATTAGAACAATTCGTGAAACATATATAAATTTGGGTCAGAACCTAACTCCTCATACAAATAAGAATAATAAAAATACATCTGCTCAAATTTCCCTTAGATTGTGCCCTTAAAGACAAGGTTGTGTGGATTGCAAAGAGAAAATATGGTAAAAAGCTCCCAGAAGTCTTTATTCCTTTTATCTACCCTGTGTGTTTAGTTCTCTGAGCACTAGACATTTTCTAGCAAAAGTGAGGGAACACATCATGAACTTTTTTTCCAAGAGGATCATCTTTCGGACTTCAAAAATCTCTCCCAGAGTGAAAGAAGCCATCTGTTTGAATCATTTATGACTGTGGAAGACAAAGTGTCTAGCATACTGATAGGAATAACATTACATTATTTGCAAGGAGCAATAGAAAAAAGCTCTCTGAGGCATCTCCTCTCTCACCGTCTTTAATGTGTTTGATAAAGTACAAGTACTTTTCTAGTTGATGGTGATTGTCACCTGCTAAAAAGTTAGCTATTTTTTCAGCAGTCAAAACACATCACTGGATTTTTCAAAGAGTTTTGTATGTTCCTGCTATAGATTCTTGAGATCACTCTACTGATTGCCAGCTATATTAACAACTTTCATCAGCTGAAAGGAGCTGCTCATCATCTCTCTGCCCCAGCGTTACTGACACCTCAAAGTGGACAGAAGCTCAAGGAAATGGGGAGTCAGCCCCTTCTGGTGAACAACAGGCCAACTAAATGTCCCACTTTGTTGTGAAAGGATTGCGTGTCACAACAATGCAGCTTTGTCACAGGGTTTCTACACCAATTGAAGACTTTTTGATATACAAGACGTACAGCATAAGCTGGTCTACAAACAAAAGAAAGGCAAGCGGGCTTACATTTGCTTCAGTGGTATATAACAGGAGGAGCCCTTTAATTGAAGCCCTAGCCTGAACTGGAATGATGATGAGCCAGTTTAAGGATTATGCTTTACTGGAGGTGGCTTGTGCCTACAGCTCAGAAGCAAATGTTTCTGCTGATAGTGATGGGGAAAAGTGGCCTTAGGAATAACTGTATAGATTTTAGTAGATTTCCAGATATTTACTCAGGGACCAAACTGTCTTCAACACTACAACTCTATTTTTCAAAATTTTACAAGTTGCATAACCTTCATTTTGAAAAGGAATTTCTGTTTATAAAACCAGACAAATATTTTCCACTTCCAGCACCCGTCCTTATTTGCCATACAAGCACCAGAGGACTAAAAAGAATGAACTGTTTGATTGGTATAATTGTTTCTCGTTAAAAAAAACAACCAAAAAACCAAACATAAGCACATCACGTAACTATTATAAATTTAAAGACTGTTCTCATGATCCACTCTCGCCTTTGCTACACAGCTACTTGGCAAATCTTCAACCTTGCTCTGGTAAATTTCTAAATAAACTCTCTCTGCCTCAGCCTTTTGGAAAGTTCTAAATTGGACCAGCACTGTGTTTAGTGTAGCTTTATTAAACAAGACCCTGTACCTAATTTCTTCTTTAATCCAGAATAATAATATAATACAGATGCAAGAGTGACTCACAATTCAAAACACAAGAACAACACAGAAAGCCACTGCCTGAACTGTTTTGAGTGAACTTGGAGACATATGTGACATATAAAAGCCATGTATATACATTGATTCAGAATAATATGTGGTAAAATTGTACTTCTTGGTTTTCATTTGTATCTATGCATTTCATATTATAACATAAAGTTCTTGCACACTGAAGACGTAATGCTGCACCTGCACTATGGGACCTAGGAGCACTTTCCAGTTGCCTTTTTCAGCTGCAGGCATCAGTGCTATGTAGGGACAAATATATAGAAATTACAGCCACTTTTTCTTCCAGTCCTCACAATTTCATTTCTGTTCAAATAAACCACTTCTGCAGGCTCTCAAACGGATGAGCAGCATACTCCAATAACTAATTTAGGTCCAACCATAGAGAAGATAGTCAAACATAAATCTCTTATATACATGTCACAATTTCCACCCCTGCTCATGCTAATGATTATGGATCATTAATCCCTCGCTGCTAGCCATCAACATTTACTTTTTTTTTAATTACTTAGTAATTTCATAATGATGAATTTTAATATTTGAAGGTTGAAAATCTCCTTTGTTTTACGGCATTTAAACATTTCAGATATATACATACTCATATTGAGAGAAAAGGGATTTTCAGCTGTTTGCCCTCTATGAAAGGTAGGGAGTATCCTCCTGAAGAATTAAAATAGAATGGAAGGAGATGCAGTTGGTGAGAAGAACATGCTCTTAAAACATGGAAAGACACACTGGCAAGCTGACTTGATTAATGGGTTTCTTCTGAAAGGTCTCAAAATCCTGCCACAGCTACTTAAGCCTGCAGGACTTGAGCACCATTTTATGAATGAACTAGGGGCCAGTGCTTTTGTTTTGAAAATGACAAGCAACCAACAAACATGTAACATCTGGATGTTTTATTTGCAAAGCAGAAAGAGCTTCCTGAAGCTAATTTTCACCCTTTGGTGGTAGTTGTAGCACTAGATCCTTCTTTTTCAATGAGGCAGGGCCAGCAGGAGGAGGTTTACCTCCTAGTCAGTGGCCAATCTCCTGCCATCATCGAGGAAAGCATCTTGGGAGCTACAAGAGACTCTGGTACCAACTGCAGCATCTTTTTGTGCAGCAGCCCACATGAAGTCACGCAGATACTATTGTGAAATTGGGTTAGGAAGTAACATCCCTTTGCAATCAGCAGAACAGTTTAACTTTCAGAGATTTAAGGAGGGCAGGGTGTCGGCAAATTCAAACAGATGCTACTACATCAGTTATACTCAAGTCATAGCCTAAAGTTTCTGAGATATGATGATTAGAAACTTCAGTTTACAAATAAAACGTCATCATGAAATTATGGTAACTGTCAATCTAGAAGACTGCAGCTAGGAATTCTTTCCCAATTGTCCAGTTGTAAATGGATGAGGCAGATCAGGTTCTGTTAGAAGGCAAAAAAAAAGCGGAGCATTTTGCTACTGAGCTTATTCACGTAGTTTTAAAATCTTTGTTAAATCTGAGACAACACGATACACGATCCAAACAGACAATGTGCAGATTTCAAGTCTTTTCAACAGTTCTGAGTAGCACAGCCTTACCAACAGCTGTTTTACAAAGCAGATACAATCCATGGACCTTCCTACCTGCCTTTGAGTAGGTAACTCTCAACATTTCTTTGCCCATTAGCATTAGGCTCTTGCTGCTGCAGTATAGCCCTACATCACAGTGTCAGAAGCAATCCATGCATTAGTTTCCTTTTTTTGGCTGCACTTTCCAGACTTATTACCACTAACTGCTCATTACAGGTCACCCATACAGTCACATTATCAGAAATGCTGTGTTAATTTTTATGAAATAAATGCACTCAGAGTCACAGTTACCATGACAGTGGTAAATGAAACAATGACATTTCTTCCAGAACTTTCATTAGCAAGAGTGAAGTTTCCGTAGCAATGCTAACCACCTCAAGCAGACACTTCCCTCCAAGTTACCAGAGTCAGCAAGTCTCACACACCCAAATACACTTCAAAACACAGCTATGCAAATCTCAGGGGAACTTGCTCTATGTCAATCTAGCTCCAGAGCTACTTAGAGGATACCACACAACGTAAGACAGCAAAGCTGAAAATTTCAGAGTTCAGGCAGATAATCTCTTCTGCCTTCCCCACCCAGCCCGAGCTTCGTGAGTGACCCATGTCTCAGTCTTAATCTTGAGTAATCCACCAAAACAACTTGTACCATGCTACCTGATCCATGACTAAAGCCCAGGTAGGAACTAGACCTTTCTCACCTTCTCATCTTCAGCTGCGATGATATGATGGGAGCTGTCAAATGAGCTCTGGGACTGATGCCGAAGAACTTCCCATGATGAAGGCTTGCAGAACCTAGGTTATAAAAACATTGTCAGGATGAGATTAATGTGTTTGCACAGGCAAGGAGACTTCACTTTTCATCCTGAACTTCAGAACATCTTTTGTGCTTGTTTTGCGTTAATAGTCAGTATCAACAATCAGTATAAATGGTCAATGAATCTGAGCTTGATAATGACTGAAAGGTCACTGGTAACTTTCTGTATAAACAATCACATTGATTTTAAAATAATATTTGGAATGTAGTGTAAATTAATATAGTACTTGAACTTCACTGCCTTGTCAATGCTTGTGCAGCAGTATTAGTAAGCAAACAGCTCATTTCTAAAACAGACAAGGCCTATTTACTCCTGTAGTACAGCAGGCAAATGATAAAGCTTTGTGGTTTTAATACAATCCACAAAACTAGTGTTTTCAGTTATTTTATATTTAAATTTGGGTTCTATTTAAATTTAAAATAGAGGCATATATTTCCCTATAAAAGAAGGCTGATAGGTATTTGTTGTTGGATGAACAGAGTTTTAATAGTTTTCAGTTTTTATTATTTCCTGAAGGAAGAAAATCATCCTTGCATAAAGGAATGCACCACTTAAAGCTTTAGGTAAGCTTTAATAATCCATACAGCTTCGTGCAGTCCATTAGTTTGAGTTAATTTTAACTAAGGTAATTATTGACTCAGTAATAATGAATTAGGAAAAAACCCATATTTTTTAACAGTTTCTTAGGGCAAAGGAAATGAAACTGAGTAAGGTGAAACTTACAGAAAACTCGGATTTCATTTCCAGATTAGACTTCAGTACAACTTACTAATTACACGGTGCTTCCCAGCTCAGCTTTGTACTGCTGCATCTTCCAGGTTTGCCCCGTCTCTGCCAGTCAGTAAGTCACTGTAAAAATGCTTTGTTTTTCAGTCCTACACCCTAGCTGCTGCAGTAATATATTCCTCGATCGTAGTGCCAGCAGCAATGCCTACTGTAGTTTTGCTATCTTTGACAGAACAAGAGCAGCAGAGCGGCTCCATCCAGGGTTTTTACCACTTCTAACTGCTGACTACAGATCAGCACTGGTTTCATATACTAAGATATCAGAAACGTTCTGCTGAAATGAATCTGATGAAAGAAATGCACTTAGAAAGGCATCTGCACAACCTGCCACAGTACAGCACTAAACAATGTAAGTTTCTTTTTGAATTTTAATTAGCAAGAGCATGGTTTCCACAGGGGGTTAGCAAATGATTTAGAAGATCCATATAAAAACCTGGAAGTAAATATAGGCAGGCAAAAATAACCACATGAAAGTTTCTGGAACTGAAACTGAGGGATTATGCAAGTTAAACTTAGAAAAACCTTTTATTTAAAGAACAAGTACTACTTAGGGTCTGTAGGCAGCTACATAAACCTTCTTTGGGGAAGGAAGAAGGAATTCTAAGTTAATCATCATGAATGAGGCCACTTTCCTGGTTTTGATCAGAGACGTGAAGGTTTTACTGAGGTTTTTCTCTCTCTAGTCTCTCAAGATGCAGAGCAGCTACTCAGCTCTAATTGCTGTCCTGGATTTTGGGTCACTTCCCAGATGTAGGGCACTTTTGACCTGTGAGGTTCACCTGCATCCTATATATGGGATTTCATCTGCTGGGTCGTTTTACTGCACCCTCTAAATCCTACTTTCTAATACAGTCTTAACATGATCTTTTATCTCTGACTGATGGATCTTATTTGAAATAATCTAGCCCATCTCCTGTTTGTTAACAGCATGTTACTTGTAGTTATAATAGTTTATTTGAATGCCCCTGTAACTACAAAACAGTTACACTTATTTTCTTATACAGCAGTTTACTTATGCAGGGGTGGGAACTATATCGGGTCATGTTTCGTTCCCTCACTGCTAACAAAGCTACCTTGGGGACCATGAGAGACAACACTTAGAGCTGAGGTAAAATAAAAGTCTTCCACCATTTATGACTTGTTTATTCACCTCTGGCTTTCTCCACACCTGATGTATTTTGTCTTTTCACAACAAGGGCTACAGCCGAGGTCACCCGAAGGACTCGGCGGCTCCACCACCCCTCACACCAGCTCCGCTCCCTCTGGGAGTAAGGCGAGGCGCCATTTTCAACACCCGAAAAACAGCGTCCGCTGCGGCTCCTACAACTCCGGTATCTGGGAGCGGACGGGCCCCTCGCCGGACTCACCGCTGCCTTCACTCACCTAAGGGGCGCGGCGGTCGCAGCCCCCGAGGCGGGTGAACCCACAACGAGCAGAGAAACTCCCGCCCGGCTGCGGGGGGCGTCCTTGCGCAGGCGAACGAGCCGCGCCAGCGGTGGGTGTAGGCTGAGGCGGGAGCAGCGCCCGGGCTGAGGGCAGCCCCAGCGCCGGGCCGAAGGGCGGGGCGAATCCACGGCGCGGCCCCGCTGAGAGGCGACCTCCGTCCCCTTCCACCGCCCACCGCGGACTACATCTCCCAGTGTGTCCTGCGCGGTTCCCATGACGACGGGGAGTCGGGCCCGGGCCCCGAGCAGCTATGCCTAAGGCCAGGTAACGGGGAGCACTGCCCGGACTCGGTCAGGGAGCTAGCCCCCGCTGCCGTGTGGGGAGGGAGCCGGAGGCCGGGGCTGGGAGGAGAGAGGTGTAAAAGGGGCCGTTTCGACCTCTGCCCCCAGAAGCGAGCGGAGCCGGGGTGGGGGCACGCCTGGCCCGCGGTGCGAGCAGCCAGTTGCTCCTGTTCGAGGCCTCCGACTGCCCCCCTCCCCCGGTAATCACGGGCAGCCCTAGAAGGGGAAGCACTGGTTGCCCCGAGCACTGGCTCCTCCGGGACACCGAGGGCAGGTCCTGAGCCCTCCAGATCCTCCCTGGCCCCAACGTGCTCGGCTGCCCCGGTGCCGGCATCCAGGAGCTCCCGGCTCCACAGGCAGCCATCCTGAGCTGCAGGGGCTGTGAAAAGCCTTAAGTATTAGAAAAACCTAAAAGTGTCTTAAACGTCCTCAAACCAAAGCCTCCCGCTGCACAGTTCAGTGTGTGCCACACACGGCTGTTGGGGTTGCCTGAGGAATTTTATTTAACCTGCTTTTTTTGAAGTGCTTCAACAAGCAGAGGGCATGTGATGTGAAATAATAATAAATAATAATGATAATAAACAGCACAACCCTTCATTTATCCATTTAGATATTTTCAGGAATTATGGTCTAGAGTCCATTGTTCTTCTCTAACGACACACTTACTTTGCTTTTTCTAACCAGTGATACTTTATGGGATCTTGCTATAGCTGAAGTGGAGAAGAGAGAAAACCCCGACAAAGATGGCAAGCGTCTGGAAGTTTGGGAAAAATCAGTATTATTTATGGGAAGCAAAAATGGGGTAATGATAAATACTGTACAGTTCTGTGATTGTTGAACATAGTTCACGTCAGGGAAAATATCTGCTGTTTTCACTTAATTCTTTTAAAGACAAAATATGTCATGTTCTGATTCTGCAGAGAGTGAGCATTCCACAGAGTGTGGACCAATTAGACACGATTACAGTTCAGAAATTCAAGATTATGTTTTAGAGAGTCAAAACTCCAATCGTTGTTACCAATGATGCGCTCATTCTTTGAGGTTTGGCTTCATTAATTGCTGTAAAAGTAACTGCTGGAAATAACGCTGCTCTCTTTAACTCTTTGATATGTCAAATTTCCCCTTGTAAAGGTTTAACTGGTAACAATCCGATTTAAATGCACAGATACCAATTTTGTTGTAGATAGAGGCCTTGACATCCTGCTATGGATTGGGTCAGACCTATTAAACATGCCTCATCAGTGATGGCAAATTCATGATTCCACATGCCTAAGGTGGTTTTAACTCATTTTCCCATAAGTTGGGTCATTAGTAATTTCATATTTTTCTTCTGCTAACATTTATTTGTAAAGGAAATATTTGTCTTTCTGACCAAGTGAGTCATATTTTTAAAAATACAGCTTTTATATTAGAAGGATTGGTATATGTGCAACCTCTTAGGAATTTTTAAAATACCTTTTTCAGAGTAAATACAGCGGCTTTTTAGCTTTACCTGAAATTCACTGATTTTTGAGATAGGGAAGGACACAGGAATAAACTTCAGTGTGGTATGGTACTCAGGGTCTGAATTCCAACATTGTAAAGACCTATTTTTCTGAATGTCTGTGTTTTAAGCATTTTTTATTTCCATCTCATCAGTAATAATTAATCCCAGTGGAAACCAAACACTACATAAATGTATTATTATTAATTAAAAACTGTTAAACAATCTAATAGAGTTGGCCAGATTGATCACTAATGCCTAATTTTAAGCACACTATTCCCTGTTACTCCTGTCATGTCTGTTAGTTTATAATAATAATAATGGTAGTGTAACTTGATTCTGACAGAAAGTTGGCAGTTAAGTTTCCACTATAGGGCTACAAACAATTACAGGAGTTTACACTTTTCTGCTACTTTATTACTGGTAAGTTAAATGAGTGAGTTTCATTTAGTGATACAACTTCTATGCTTTAATGACAGTACAGTAGAATTCCTCTTTGTTTTTGATTTCCAGGGAAAGACCACTATTATAGTGAGATGTCTTGAGAGGTACGTGTTAAATTTTTAAAAGGAGTTTTCAACTGTGGATTAGAATTTTACATAAATAGTTCTATCATGCGATAATTTGTAATATATGTATACAGATGTTGTATTCTGTGACCAATTGATCGCTTATGAATAAGCCTATTCCCCTTTACTACAACCCATCATCTGACCCTATCAGTCCTTGCCCAGTACCTGAGAGCTAAATGTCCATCTCTTCAGGTCGGTGCTGCTGCTTCTCCTGTCTTCAGCAACTGAAACCTGTTGTCTTAAAGTGTCTTCTCCGTACTGCTGTTTCTAAGCCAAATTCTGAACAGACTGATAAATAGAATTTAGTAATTCAGTTTCTTTATTTAGAGGATCCCGACATAATGAAGTTATTTTTCCTCATATAGGGAAGAGGCTCCAAAGCCCACGTTAGCCTTGGAATATACTTTTGGAAGAAGGGCAAGGAGACACAATGCAGTGAGTATCCAGAAAACATAGTTTACTATATCTTTATATATATACACACATAAAAATAATATGTGCTTTATTTTTATGTTTTAGAATCTTGGGGGTTTTAGCTTATTGTTTGTGAAACAGTAAGGGCTTTTAAAATATAATTTTATTTAAATTAGCTATCTGAATTTTGCATTTTAATCTGTAATATTTTTCCCCCTCACTAAAACACAGTAGTTCAGAGACCAAATATAACACAAAGAAACAATTTAAGCTATACAAACTACCCTGTTTGTCATGTTTGCCTGCTTTTATTTTCCCTTTGTAACATAGCATGAATGCCTTTAACTCTGCCAAATGCAAAAGGAGTACAAACCGATGAAGATACTTAACAACCAGTTTAGTGAGAGAAGCAATCATTTTAGAGGATGTTAAATCATAATTAAGTTTTTGGGTTATGTGTCCACATCCCTAGATTTTGCACTGCAGATTGTGTTAACAGAAATATTGAACCCATTCCCATCACAGCACAACAGTGCCCAGCAGCAATAGCTGTTGCTGCAGGTAATTGCTGTTTCTAGCAGCAGGGAGTGGAAAATCTGACTCTGAAAGATAAAAATCACTTACTTTTCCCAGAAGCTAAATGCAAAGGTAGAGATTCATTACTTTTCCAGTTGCAAACTTCTGAAAAAGCATTGGTCTCGTGCAGCAATAAACAAGAAGAAAGGAAAAGACCTTTAGTTTTTGTTTGTCATTAATCATGCTGCTTCCTGACTTTTTTACTTTACCATGGTCATTTATCAAGAGAGTCATAGGCATGCCAGGAGTCTTTCGTGTTGTATGGAATTTATTGAACATGAGGAGTTTTTAATTTGGTTTCGTTTTTCAGAAAATACTAGTGAAATAATATATGTTCTTTTTCTGAATCATTTTCATGAAAAGCCAGTCCCATGGACACATGTTTCTAACATAAAGAAACCCTTTTTCAGCCTAAAGATATAGCTCATTTTTGGGAACTAGGTGGTGGAACCTCATTACTGGAACTGATTCGAATACCAATCTCCAGCCACAACATAAAGTAAGTGTTTAATATTACAATTTCAAAGTTAATTTCAGATATCTTTCAAACATAAGTAAATCTCTAGACCTTCTATTGTGGAAAACTTTTTCAAAATGTAAGATTGAGCATTTATGATTTTTTCTAAAAATCATTGTAATACCACTGATACTTTGCTTTGACCTTTCTTTTCATGGTTCTCTCCTAATCAGCTAAGTTTGTAGCAGTCTCTAGCACAAAAAGAAAGTGATAATGTAAAGAAAATAGAGTAAATAGAGTAAATAGAACAAGAAATACAGAAGAAGAGAAGACAATATCTTTATGATCAGTGAAAGACCAGAAAAAGCAACTTGGGGGCATACAAAAAATAAAGTCTTGCTTCCTATTTCTGTATGCATACATAGGAGCTATCTCTGTGAGGAGCAGTCTTTTAGGGTGAAAAACAAGGGAAAAAAAATGTGACCAAAAAAATCCCTGGATTTTTGGTAAGTGAAGTAACCATCTGATGAGAAGATCATACAAGAGAGAGAGTGATTCTGAGGGGGACTAAAAGTACTGAAATTATTTGAAGAGAATTAAGAGAATGTAGTGAGAAAATTCCATAAAAGTGATGGAATAGCAGAGGAAGTAGAAATGCATGAAGGGTTGCATGAAGAAATGAGAAGGTGATGGTGGGTGCATTTAAATTTTTTTTCTGGTTAGGGAAGATGGAGTTGGCAGTCGGAGGGGAGAAAAGGATCAAAAGATACATTTTGTATTATGATGTATTGCTTTATTTCTGTGGTAGTGAGCTTCTGGGGGGGGGGGAGGGGGGATACAATTTTTATCATGTACATTTACTACTGTTTTGGCTATTTAGATAATGCCATTATTTAGTGAGAGACTTAAGACAGAAGGAATAAATAAAAACACTTCTGCAATGTGAAGCTTTTTTGCTTCTAGAAGAGCTTGGGGTGGGGGAATCAACTATCCTTTTTCAGCTATTGTTTAATTGAACTTAACTGAGCTCCACCTCCATCAGTCTTTTCTTCCCTTTTTACTGACAAGGAATCTTCTGATGGGGATGGTTTTAAGATTCTTTGATGGGATAGCAACATTGTTCTGTAAGACCACTTCTGTTCTTAAGAAGGTATTTTAACATGCTAGTCAAAAATTTTACCATTACGGCTTAAGTGCTTTTCACTGGTTTTCTCATCTATCTGTAGTCAAGCAGTTGGCTTATTTGAAAGTTCCATCAACTATATCTAGTTTCAGCAAGAGACTTTTCACCACATTTTTTTGTCAAAGTAAAATTGGACACTCACTTTACTTTGCAGTCTTTCTAACACTGCTCTGGTCTGAAACCCCCATTCTTCAAGTCAGGATGGAATGTGAAAGGATGCTTGCATCCATTCAAATGGCTGCATTTGCAATGTTGCACTTGAATGCAGTAAGAGTTTTGGAAGGAGAGAACTTCATATGTAAAACATTTCTTATCATAATCCACTTTTAAAAGCCTGGTAATTGCTAAGTATGTTTTGAATGCTCTCATTTCTTCTGTTTATCTTTCAGACGACTTTCTCATACACCCATTTGAGGTTACAGCTAATTGGTACAGTCTGTGGCACAGAATATTGCCATTTACCAGTTTTTTGATTTCATATTATGAAAGAATAATGAAAGTATAGGACCTTCTAATACATTAATGGTTAGTAAAGATCCTAACCATTTGCTAACATTGCTTCGTCTAGGATTGTAGAGTGAGTTCTGAGGTGGCAGGGATACATGAAAGCCAAAGTGCCCAGTCATACAGGAAGAAGGAGCTAAATGAGCTCAGGATATTTGCGTATTTTGCTGCGTTGAAATAAAGTCTCCAGAAGCAAAGTTTGAGGTCTAGATATAGGTAGATATCTATAGTCCCTGCAAAACCTCTGGAATGTTGCCAAAGTTCTGAACAAGAGGTGAGGGAAAGGTTTCTTCAGAGTTCAGAGTATCCTTAAAAGCCATCTTGCTTTGCAGGCACATGTAATTCTATCTTAGCACTTGTATTTTCACATTTGTTGCTTTCAGTGTTTGTACTACAGGTATGGCTATGTGTGAAAATGTTGATTTTCTCATGTGCAAAAGGTTTGACCTAATAATACCTTTTTAATAGGTCATTTGCTGTAGTTCTTGTATTGGATCTGTCCAAACCTAACGAACTCTGGACTACTATGGAGAAACTTCTGCAGGTCACCAGGAATCATGTGAACAAAATTTTAACCAAACTAGAAAAGACAAATCCTGAAGTATCTGCTGAAATTAAACAGAGGATGCAGAACAATCTACAGAGGGATCATCCAGTAAGTTACTTCTAATATTTTCTCCAGATGTCACAGGCCTTTATGCAGTTAAAGATAATGCTTTTGAAAATCATAAACAACTCTTTTAGATTTTTATGCATGACTGAAAATCCATTTGATGTAGATGAACCTGTTCACTGGAAAATTATAGCAATTTAATAAAAATTCAATAAGAGCAGAAACAAGGAAAGAAGATTTCTTATCTCTTTTTGTTAGATATCTAATGTGATTGTTATGGCATGTTACACCAGTCAAAAGAAAGAGTTTTAGAGTAGCAGTTTGCTTTTCTCCCCCCCTCATCTTTTTAAAATGAAGATGAAAACTAGAATGTACAAAAGTCATCTAGCAAGAGACTTGCTGAAGGTACAAATTTAAGCAAAGAATATAGTTATAACAGCCATCAACATGACTATATACTTTGCATTTATTTAAATGTCTATCACAAACTCAATGCCTTTTGATAATCTGACAACTAATTAAATTATAAAGTTTCAGAAATGTTAACATCAGTCCTTTAAACATAATTGCTAACTAAATCTCTGGAAAAGCTAAACTAGATTATGCGCAACAGAAATGAAAAGTCATTGTGCATTAAACCTCTACAAATGTTGTGTGTATATAATGCATAAATAAGTATTTAACAATTCAAAGACTTGGCACGTAATTCTAGTTACTGCAATTTCTATGTTCCAAATGCTTATATAGCTCAAAAATTTAACTTAAAATTTATGAGAAAGCAACATATGCAACGCTCAGTAGATTTCAAGTATAAGGTTTGAGATCTGCTGGATTATGATTTTGTTCTTTACTCTGAGAGAAGGCAATTCACAAAAAGAAAATGCTTACAAGCACACATGGCAGTAAACATGACCACAGTGTCAAGTTTTGGTATAGGGGATAGATTTGGTATAGAGGATCAGAAAACTGCAAGCTTTTTCAGTAAGTAAAAAGAATAATGCCATTCATTGTTAAGAGAAGACTTGCCCTGTAGGGAACACAATTATACCTTTTAAACTAGAATTTCTATTCAGCCCTCATTACCAACACCAAAAAGAATGCAAACAAAATGTTATGTTAGTCCTTGGTTCTCTTTTTTAACCTTCATCATTGTTCAAGAGAAAATTACATCAATTTTGGTGGGAGCAAATCTTTTATAGTCAGAGCAAATGACAGTTTATGCAGATATTTATTTGCCTTTTTATAGCTAAACGTGTTTTTTTCATAAACAGGAATTTATGAGGTTCTTAGTGTTTTTTTTAAAAGATTAGATGTACTCCATTGGCCTGGATAAAGAATTACTGGCTATGAGGATAAAGCTTATCAATTTGCACACTTTGTTTAAAAAGGCTGAATGCACCTAAAATTGTCCATAGTAAAAAATGAATTCCATAGTCAAAAGATGAATAGGGTTCAGTATGCCAGTTTTATGTTTCTGATGTTATGCTGATTTTTTTTTTCTTAGTTAAGAAACTTTTTTTTCAGTTCTATATTCTATACACCCAGTTCTAAGTTATGATAACTTTGCTCAAAGATTTTGCTGTGACAGTGTATGAGTGAAGCCACTATTTTTCCTGTCAAAGTAGAGGATTGTCAATATGTGCAGCTTCTTGCTAATATACTGACTGTCATTTAACCTGTATGTGAAATAACCAGTTTTAGAAGGGAGCAAACAGGTCAACCTCTGCTGCAACACATCTCTTGTCTACTCTGCT
>VYZX01014703.1:2574-13025 GCA_013401335.1 Brachypteracias leptosomus
TTATACATGCTAAAGGTCCTAATCAGGAAAGAAATGCTGATCATAACCCTCTTTGTTCAATTCATCCCATCCTAAAATATCATTGGAAAGACCACTACACCAGATCATTACAACTTCTTAAGTGATAGATGACAGCAAGTAATGACAAACAAGGAATCCCCATATCACAGAGAAATCTCCTATTGATACAGCATTGTATTTATTGACTTGGAAATAACATTAAATTGTGACGAAAAGCTGCAGAAAATCATAAGCCTTTATAATGTTTTTAATAAATGACAAAATTTTAAATATATGTTTAGTGATCATTAAGCAAGAGGCTCCCTTTTTTATTTGATATGTAATTTTGCTGAAAGTTTCTTATTAAAAAAAAACTTAAAGCAAAATTGCTAGAAAAAAGTCTGGAATAAAGACCTGACTTCTTAAATATGCAGCTTTTCTATAAAATCCTGTGACTGCGAATATAAATCTCTCTATAGTAGTTCTCTGGGATCTTCAAATATCAGGATATTGTTAAAAAGATGGCTATACTCTAGTTTTCTGAATTATGATTCTTGTTCAGGTTACTAATAAAGACCTGTGTCCCTATTTTCTTAGTCTATACCAAATAAGACTGTTGTTGCTATTTTTACATTATTTCATTATGTACAAGTCTCCTTGGTCTTCACTTACCAATACATATCTATGCTCTTCATTGGGATGCTTTGTTCAAATATGAAAAAGCTAGGAAATATAAGACTTTAGCATCAGATCAGATAGACTGAAATCCACTGTTTCCCTCGTTATGTACTCAGAGTAGGATTAAATAGGACGATCACCTGTAACATGGTGTAATCAAATCAGTTTCAGTGGACTAAACACCCATTCCTGAAATAGTCCTAGGTAAACTGAATTATTTACAGGAGTAGTTCAATTTACAGTACTACATTCAACTTCATAATCTGTGTTTCCTAGATATGAACTGAGAGCTGTAATTTCAGAATTCTACTATTGACATAGGCAAAGGAAATTCAGAGGTCACTTGCTTTTAGAATATTATGTTTTACAGAGTGATGAATTAACATAAACAAATGCAAAGTGGATGGAAGTATTTTGCCTGGCTTTATAAATTCAGTAAACAAGGTAATAGCCTTGAGGAATCCAGGCTTCTCTGATCTTTCTCAGTCTGTGTTGCCTGTATTTTTATTAAACAATCAGTGGGAAACAGATAGAGTCAGAAAAACAGCTCATCTTCTGTGAGTATGAATATTTGTGCTTAAGTTTTGGGGTTTTTTAAACTCAAGAATGACTACTGAGCAAATAGCATATTTTTTAACAAGGTCATGTTGACCAATATAAGTACATCTTCACTCTCAAGGAGACTGAATTATAAACACTGCTACTGAACTTTCTGAATCTACTAACAAAAAAGGTAAACTGAAGGACTAGAGTCAATAACATTTGTCTTAAGCTTCCCAAATAACATTAGTCGTTCAATACTTAAAGCTAACAATGTAATAAGATTTTCTTAATTCTGTAATAATTCTGAACAGTTCATTGAAAAATCAGACAAAATGCAAACTTGTTTACTTAGAAAACCTCATAGACAGTAAAACTATCAATTTGAAAAGGAGCTTTAATTTAATTAATTCACTTCTAATTAAAACTGTTTTGTGGAGTTTCTCTTACCATGACTTAATAATCATGTCATAGGAAGTAGGAGTGACATTGTTAACAATCTACATTTCTTTCTTTTCATGTTTTAAAGGTACAATTGTTGTAAAGGGCAGGGAGAAGGTATGTAAAGGTAATAATTTTGTGTCTTCTGTTTTGTTTTTTTTCTATTAGTTTCTTCTATATGATTCTGCAATATGTTAAACAGGATGTTAGGGCAAGTACTCAGAAGCTGGCTATAGCTACAGTTGCTTTTATAACTCTAATTAGGCATTTTATACATGAATTTTGAAGGGGATTTTTGATAAATTCTGAAAAAACACACTGAGGAGAAAGGAATTTAGATGGAGTAAACCCAAAATGTTACCCAAAATGGAATAAACTATACTTAAAGATTAATCTGGCAAAATTCCACTTTACAATGATCTGAAACTCAAGGAGGAATCACATAATTGGAAAATTGTGAGATTACTAAGGATTAAGACAAACTGTTGTAGCATGACAGGACAAAATCAGGAAGGGTAAGGCACAGAATAAACATCATGAAACAGAGTAACAGAAAAAAAAGTCATACATAAATTAGTGGAAAACAACCACAGAATACCTTTCTGAGTTACTCAGTGAAAATGGAAGGATGATGATAGATGATGACAGAAATGACAAGTTTTTGACACTTTTTTTACACAGTTTATACTGTGTATAAGTCATATCAGACGCTTAATGGCATGTATAAATGTGGAAGCTAAAGTAAAGATAAGAATGCTTGGATCTGTTAAAAGCTCTCAGATAAAGTGAACCTATAGATATTTACATAGGCTACACAGAATGATAGAATGGTTTGGATTGGAAGGGACCTTAAAGATCATATAGTTCCAATCCGCCTTCCACGGGTAGGGACATCTTTCACTAGAGAAGGTTGCTCAAAGTCCCCTCCAATGTGGCCTTAAACACTTCCAGGAACGGGGCATCCACAACCTCTCTGGGCAATCTGTTACAGTGCCTCACCACCCATAAGGAATTGTGCATTTTTGAGTATTTAAACAAAACAAACCAACCAACCAAACCAGAATTTGCAAAGGAAGGAACTAACTCCAGAAAATTGGAAAGTGATAAATGTATATGCTGTCTTTAAAGAAAACAAAACAAACAACAAAAGAAAAAAAAAAAAGATCAGGGAATTGTAGCTAAACCAGTCTAGCTTCAGTATATAAAAAATACCCAGAAAACCTGGAACAAAAAAGTAAACCATTTATTTTTAACTGTCAACATGCATCTGTCAAAAGCAAAACAAAGCAAAACAAATCAAAACCGCTTGTCTTTTTATGACGGCACGAAAGTTCTTGTCGGTGATAGAAGAGTAGCAAGTGTCACGTCTTAATACCGAATCAGAAATCAGAATGCCTTTAACATTTTCAAAGGTAAGTCAGGCAAACATTGTCTTGATGAAACCATAATACAAGGGTACATAGACAGTTAAACAATGTTGAACAGGTAGTCCTAAAAGTGAAATCTGTATCAAGCAAGGCAGTGAAGGAATCTGTTCCAGGTTTCCTACTACTCAGTTTTGTAATTAAAGAAAAAAGTTAACCAGTTTGTAAAGTACATGAAAATTTCAGGAAAAGCACTGAGCTGTTGAGTACATTAAATGAGTTAGAAACAGTCCAGTGGAGAGTAACAGGTCTGTTCAAAGAAATAAGAAAATGTTGAAATAATTTGGATTGCTTAAAACAGAAGAGAAAACTGAAAGGATAACATGATAATGATCATAGGGTATGTTAAAGGTTGTCACTAGGAAGAAAATAGACTGCTGTGTCCACAAGGAATAGGACAAAAAGTAACGGCCACGGACCCATCCAAGCACATACACTTCAAAGGATTCTATTGATCCCTGCAGTTACAGACATGCACTACCAGAATTTAGAGCTCTATCTTTTCCTCACCAATTGTGGAATATAGCACAACACCTGTAAATTGGATCTGTAACCATTAGTCAAACCAATGTCCTGAGAGCGTGTAAAGAATTGCACTGAAGTGAGATATTGTCTCATCTGTGAGATCTTATTATTTCTCTTGTTTTATTCTTTTGGTGATCTCTGATACCGATACAGCAATAATGATGCAGCAAAGAAACAGCTCACAAGAAGTTTGTGCCATGATATTCAGATGTATTTTGAAAACAATTTATATGCTCAATTCCATGTATTTCAAAGTAGCTGGGAATTTCCAATATGCTTTAATGTGGAAGTTTAGTCATCATAACACGCAAGTGAATGTCAAGAAACCCCTGTTCTTTCTGTTAGATTTCACTAATGTAGAAACAATCAATCAGTACCTCCCACTTAATTCCTAGTCTAACAGTCTGTTTACAATGGAGCATTTGTGATGTTGCCTGTCAGTTCTCATTAGCTTTTGATCAGTAACTCCTCAGGAATGGCACTGCCAGAAGCAGTTGACTTTGACAATAGAAGTGTATTTAATAGAGTACTTTTATGTATAAGTTAGCCATTTCACAGTAAACACAACAAATTATGCTAACTTTTGGAGACAATTAAACCACAGACAATTTTAGGGTTTGAAAACAATTAGGCTTCTGTGTCTTAAATTAGATTTTAGGGAAGATAATGAGCTTTTTAATTTCAAGCAAATCTCAAATGTTAAGTTCTGGAACGACAAGTAGACTCAACATTTAAAAGTATGACTTATACCCTTTCTTTTAAACTTTCTGTAAACCCTAACTGCCTCAAGAAAATCTGATTTTTCTTTGAATACATTCTATTTACTGTATTCTTAGATCTAACAAGATCTCTACACTATTTGTTGAGCCAGAAGAGATGCTTTATTGAGCAGAAATTTCAAATCACTATCTTCATAACTGTCTTCTTTCTCAAATAAAATATTATTTATCCCTGAAAAGTTCCTCCAATTTCATGTTCCTCTTTACATAAATAATTTAATTTCTTGAAAGTTCTGATACATGAGTAAAACCAAAAAATCTAGTTTTCCAAAATACTAATATTTTTCAGAAAACAAGTTTCAGACCATTTATTTTAGAGCTACACAATGACAGTCATATCTGGGTAGAACATTTAAGTGGTCATTGAGTTAACAGGGTAATTTCTCCATAAATGCTACCAGAAATTGTTGTAGCAGTGTGAGGATTGCTGTAGAGACACACTGCACACTCTGCTGGTGTGTGTCAAGCAAGACAGAGCACACAACACGTGATGGGTTAGATGTGAGAACTTCAGGCTCCTTAATCACTCCAGCAAATCTACTTCTTCAGGTCTATGACAATGTTTTTAAGCCAGTGTTATTAAAAATTATTTATACCTTTGTTGTCCTGGTTCAGCCATCACCATTTTATGCTGTCATCTGTTGCCTGATCACACAGGCCAATTCTGAACTCAGCAACATCCCCTCAGAAGTCTTCTTTCAGACAATCCTGCCATACATTCCTGTATGCCCAGCTCCTCCGCTGCCCACTGTGGTGCCAGCATTGCCTGCTGCACACAACAGACAGAGATGGCTCCCTCAGTGGCCCTTCACATGGAAGGACACCACCAAGAGAGCTCAGCAAGATGTAACCAGCCCCAACAGAAGCCAGATGCAACAGGAAACTCCTCTAACTGATCAGCTTCTGGTTAAAGTAGCCCTGGCCTCACCCCCCCCCCCAACCATGACCCCCTGGATGAGGATGGAGCCACAGAGACACAGGTGGGCCAGGTTCTGCCTCTGGAACCTGAAGCCAGTGAGGGAAACAAAACATTCTGCTGGGTTGTGACTCATCCACAGGTCAACTTCAACTTGGGTCTCACAGCTCAGGCCCCAGCACTTCAACCATCATCCCCTATATTTACACATTTGCAAAAGTGCTCCTAATAACTTTTGAATTTTGGTAGTCTTTTGCAAAATGTGATCCAGTGGTAGAAGTTAAAAGATAAGTGTTTTTTACAAGTTTTATGAAAAAAAAAAAAAAACACCAAAAAAACAAAAAACAAACAAGTGAGAGGAGATGAGTGATATCAGAAAAGATCCAGTTTACACCTTAAAGAGAAAGTTTAATAATCTAGTTAGTTATTAAAAGTGGGAATCAATGGAAACCAGGATCACAATTGTTCTTATACATGTAAAGAGTTGTTTAATTTTCCAGATATATTTTCAAGATAATTTTTGTTAAACTTAGCTTTCATTTAAATTTTTATCTCTCTGTATAAGCCATTTTCTTTTATTTTCTTGATTCTAAGTATATTCCAGGTGGAAAGTAAATACTGAGAATTTCTACCCTTGTTCAAAAATTTTTTAACTCGTAGAGAACTTCTCTTAAATTCTCTCTTAGCTTATGGGGCTCACACACTACAGAACAGAGGGTACCCTGCAGTTATCTGGTAGACATTGCTCTAATAGCACACAGTTTAAGATGAGAATTTTTGAAATATAAGGAATCCACTGCAAAGACAATAAATCCTTAAAAGGCAAAAAGAAAGAAGTTTCAAAGTTAAAGTAGACAAAATTAAAATAGTAAATACAGAGGAGTTTTGTAACGTCTCATATATTGTTAACCATGTGAATGAGTTGTGATTATCTTTATTTTTATCACCAAATGCTTTTGATCCTGCATACAGTTTTTCAGTTACGTTCCAGTTAAAAGGGAGATTTATCAAGTGAGTGAGCAAGGATTCTCAGTGGATGGTTTCATTTCATTCAAGGACTAAATTATTTTTGTTACCTGGTGCAGGAACATGGAAAAGAATGAGGGGAAAAAAAAAATAAAAAAAAAAATCAGGTCTTTCATTTGTCATTTCCGTAACATATAAAGCAAGGTAGAGCTCTTACAGAGCAATACAAATCACAGTGCCTTCTACACACAGCACTGAAAAACTCCTATTACCATGCCTGAGGAGTTTTAAAACTAAAGAATTCATACTCATTTCTCATCAAAGAGATTTTCTATCTTTCTAACAACATTAGGATGTAGCTTAATATCTGTAGGAAGAAAGGTATGTGAGGGACAGGATACTTTTGAAATGGGGAAAAAAACACTAAACACAACAAAAACCAAAACATTGTAGCTGGAATCATTAAATCCCTCCTTAGGAAATGCTTTAGATGCTTTAATTATACCCAGGATAAAATGTGGAAATTTATACTGTCTAGCCCTATTTTGCTTCTCTTGTGAGACATACTCAAGTGAAATGTAATAAACTTCTTGGGATGGTTTTCAAGTAACCTGGGGCAACCAAAACAGAAGCATTCAGAATAAGTTGTTTCACAAACTATTTTTGAATGTAACAACTGAAAGTGAGTACATTTGTGACCATGACCTTATGATTTTAATGATTGCTTTTTTTTTCCCCCCTCAGGAAAACATTTAATGAAAAATCAAGTGTTACTGTAAGGAACAAAACCACTGGTAAATCACAAACTGGTAGTCCTTTTGCTGGGATTTCTAATAAGCTAGACTCCATTAATATTCTATATGATTATTGCCCCCTGCTCCTAGCAGAAGGTGAATGCATATTTGCTTTTTAAGATATCCCAAAGTTTTACTAGCATTGCTACATTAAATGGTATTTAAATCATTTGAAAACTCATTCAACTCTAATAAGTTCTTTCATTTCACCTAAATATTCTGATGTATTCCAGATAAATCAAATGTTATTCAGTTGTTTCCGTTCCTCAGTACAGTAAAGAAAAGGTTTCTTTTGCTTACTTCCTGCTTTCATTTTTCAAAGTAAATAATTTTGGGTTTCATATATGGCTATACAGCCTATACAACAACAAATTTATTAGCTTTACTTAAAAAAAATGGAACTATATTTGAAAAAGATTGTTTAACCATGCTATGAATTTTGGAGGAGACCAGATTTTGACTATATATAGACATTAATTATATATTAATGATCAGTAAAACTACTCAAGAAAACCAGGTAGATGGACAATGGGGCAAAATGAAACACTGTTTTAATTAAGGTAATCCTGACAAACCTTTATACTGTTCTTTGGGGGGTTTTAAGTGAAGGAAATGTGATAGCTTTGCTATCACAGGGAAAAATTATTTAAGTAATGTAACATGAATAGGAATTTAAGTGGATACAAAGTTTAGAGTGGTTGTATCAAAATAAGAATTATCATTTAGAGATAGTCCCAGGGAATCTTCACATTTGAATCTGAGTTCTTTTCAACTTCTTGATTAACCTAACATGACAAAATATTAGGCAATCTCAAAACAAGACTATAGTTCCTTAAATACCTTCACACCTCTTAACTTATTGCTTGAATGATTTTCAGATTTTCCAAAAGTTAAACTCCCTGTATCATTAGCATTGTTCATGAAGCTTCATAACAAGATTTAAATCTTAATCTGTTCCCCTTTTCATATAAACTCAATTAGCTGTTTTACAGCTATGATTTTTTTTTATTCTTCTATTTTACTGAAATAAACTCTTTGCATCACTTTTCTCCTTTCCTTTTCTTAAAAATTATTCTCTTTGCTTTCTTGAGCCTTTTAATATTATCATATAGCCACAGGGATGAAATAAAATACTTCCTGAGTTTGTGGGATAATGTAAGATCTCTAATGTTTGTTTCTTTTATTTGAAAACATGATATTTATGTCAACAATCTGATCAGAGGTAACACTAAGTTTTTAAGTCTATTGTCTATTACAGTGCTGTAAACAATTAAATGTCTTTTTTCAGAGTACATTTCTGTGTTATTTTTTAAGAATTAACAACTTTTTAAAAATGCAGCAAATCTGGATACCCAGAGTGTAAATCATACCACTTTTTAAGACTAATAAGTAGAATATATCTGGGGAGTGACATGTATATAATAGCTGTGTAACAGTTCTAAAGTCTGGAATTTGTTCTATAAACACTAGTAAGGGGCATAGGTCAAGGTAAGGATTTACTCTTCTTCGTTTCACTCTCTCAGCTAAGGTGCTTAGTTTGAAGATGAGTTTCCCAGGCAATTCTCTGCAGAAAGGCAATCTAGTTTGAGAAGAAATCCGACTTAGGTGCCATGACTAATCCTTTCTATAAAAGATATGCTTTAGGCTTAATAAAAAAAACTCTCTGTGATTAAGCCAGTTGGCAAGCCTCTGTTCCAGGGATGAATTCCTGTATGAACCTGTGCAAAGTGTCCAAGACTGAACCAAGTTTACCTGTGATTTATGTATTGAGAGTCCTAGGCAGCAATCACATCTGCTTTCTTTTCAGGGCTGCTCAGTACTGTACAAGATGAAGTTAGGGCACCTCCAGAAGCATGTTTGTGATGTGACCACATCTAGTCTTCTTATGGAGACCTTAGGAAGCCAATGTTGCTCATGGCTTTTGATGCCTAATTTCAGCTGAAACTGTTTGCTGCAGATTTCTCTCTTTTGCACATCTATTGGTTAGAGCATTAGGAAAGCTAATAAATTGAAGGGGTTTAGCTCTACATTACTCATGTCTTAGGAAAGTTCCCTACATTTTAATGAATCCCAAGTATCTCCTTTCCTCAGTATTCTTAAAGCTGAACCATGGCCTTAAGCCAGAGGGAAAATGGGAAAGGGTGAACCCAACGTCAATCTAGGAGTCAGATTTTTCAGATGCATCAGAAGAGTTGAGACTAAGTTTATGACAACCAAATTTAGCCTCCTGCCTCTGTCTCTATGTGAGCTAAGTGTCTAAGCTTCGTTATGGCCTAGAAATCAATTAGGCTGTCCCATTGCTAAGAGATCTTCTTTAGAATGAGACATATTGTCTTCAAGGGTCCATTATTTCTGCTGACTATTCTAATAGTTCTCTGTAGGCTGCAATTTTATATTCCAAGTGCATGTGTAGGCATTATAACCATGTAGCCCTGTAATACAGTATTTCCAAATCATCAGTTCTGCACTGACTTTGCAATGTCTCAGGTCTGAGACTTGCCAGGCTTGCCCTAAAATTTCTTAATGCTCCAACAACTTTGTCTTACCTACTTGGGCTATGACAGCATTTTTTCTAATTCATCATATCTAAATCTACTTTGCTCTACTTTTGTTTATGGTAGAACCACAATAACAAGTGCTTATTCTATGTAGAATGAGATATTTGCAACACTAATTCAAATAGTGTTGCAGTGTAGAGAAATATATAGGCATGGTATGATAGCAGAGACACTGAGAAGGGAGACACAAGATATGATCTAGAGCAGTACAGGCACGGGCCGAGGTGAGGCATAACCTTAGCACTGGAGACAATTCACCCATGATCACTTAAATGCAAACCTGAAGTTGGAGAAACCTGATTTTAGGGATAGCAGAACAAAGAAATAGTACCTAATGTGCGTTTCTTACATATAATGATCAATTAATTGCCTATACTAGAAACATGAAAAAGCAGAAAACTGTGTTTAATATGTAAGGCCCTGGTTTATAGCACCATTGCAACATGTTCCCACCAGTATCCAAGAATTGAATTGATGTACTATTGCACTACATCTAACAAACTAGATTTCAGACAATACACCTGGATATTTTGTAATAACAAAAAGAGACATAAAAGCATCATTTTATGAAGACTTTATTAAACTTTTAAACATATATAAATACAATACCATGAGCACAAACAAATAAGTAGCAATCCTGAACTCACGCAGTGCTGCAGTAGAATAATGCTGTATATAAAATCCTGTCTATCTCTACCCTTGTCTTCTGTTCTTTTTGCTATTACAAAACAATATCAGTTTTGCAACAAATAAACATCTAGAGTACTTTGTGCCCTGTATGATGTTTTACCATAAAAATGTGGTATGTGATATTGTTGTGGTTTAAGGTT
>VYZX01014704.1:0-38099 GCA_013401335.1 Brachypteracias leptosomus
CAGACAGACCCACTACAGCAGTCCATCTAAGGACTACTATTGCTTTTTAGATTGGAAGACTCTAAAATTTAATTAATCAGACCACCTTCATGTAAAATTAGAACTGTATCTCCCAGTGATACTTCTGCTTTGATAACTATGTGACCTTCAGGAAAACAGAGCTTAGCAAATTACTGCTTCTAAATTTTACATGTTGAAGATTTGGTGGGTCACCTGCAGACACGACTTTTGGGTGTGCTGAAATGGCGATGCAGGCAGGCCAAAGGAAATATCCTCCCCTGTCTCTGCATAGATCTTCAGTTGTTCAGGAGCTGACAGCATGGGAACAGCTCTTGTCTTTGATATAACATCCTTCCTCCACTGTAAAAGCAAGTTTATCACAGGCAGATTCCCTTAAGGTCAAACATAGTCAGCCAGGGCCAGATGCTCTTACAACCCCTTTTTAGTCTCCTCTAACTTTTGTGAGATCACCTGTAAGTTATCATTAAAATCAGGGAAAGCAGCAGCGCTGGAAGCAGTTCAAGCTGAAAGCCAGACTAAGTACACACCAGTGCAGTCACAGTCTCAAGTGGGAACTCTGATAAAATGACAGTGTAGAATGACAGCTTAAGAGGAACCTGTGGGCGGGTAGGCAGTAAACCTGTCCCAGACACACAGACTCGTCACCTAAGTCACACAAGAAGAGGTTGGTGAAACAGCACAAAATTATCTAATTGTATTAGGAAGAAGAACAAGTTATCTAATTCATGTGTTGTGCTGCAGAAATCCAAATCAGAGCTCACAACACTGGGATTTTGGATATCTTAAGACAGAGAGCAAAGTGGCAGATAAACTCTTCTCATCTTTATTCAGGCTCAAAAGCCACTGGATTTTTTTTGTGGCCATCACAAATTCAATCCAAATGAAGAATGCAAATTTTGATGGTGCCTGTCTCCTAAAACCTTCCATACCATAAACCAGGGCAACAACGTTTGATGCTGAAAGAGTCTCCCAATCAGCCTCAGAGCTGGATGGAGAAAACCAACACCACGACTAACGCAAAGTGAAGAGGAGCTTGCCATAGGCCAGTTTTATATGTCCATTTTGTATCTTACAACACAGTCAAGAAATCATGGAAGATGTTTTAATTCTTTATTCATTCCTATACCTTAGCAATGCTCAGTAGAGAAAGAACATTAAGCATGCATAGTACCACTGCTTACTGAAATAGCTAATGGTCCTTTCACATGGCAGCTCTTGCTCTAAACTTAATTTCTTTTAGCACCTAAACAGTGCAAAGAAAACCATTAATTAATTATTGAGCCCTTGCAAACAGACACCTTCCTACTGTTAACCTTCTTTCTACAAACAATGACTATGAAACCACCGGGGCTCTGCCTCCATGAGGGGCCAGGCATGGTGAGAGCATGCTAAAACACTTGGAATGGCTCTGGCCTTCCTCTCACCTGGTGCCCAGAGCAGCTGCTCCCATAACTGTTCCTGAGCATCCAGAGGGATGGGTTTTGCCTAAGCCACAATGATGAAAGGCAGTCCCTGCCATCTGTGATCAGATGGAAAGGTTGCACCCTTTTCTGCTCTCAGCCACACTGTTTCCTCTCTTCTGAGAGGAGTCAGAGAGATGCCTGCCTCGGAAGAGGCTCGCTTGGAACACGGGGCAGCAGGGGATTTACAGGGGGATTAATAGCTGGACGGCTGCTTTTAAATACCTTACAGGAGAGGTTTTCTGGAAAGGGTAAGCATTACAATGGGGCTGGCAGAGCTCCCCAGCTTACATGCAGCAGGCTCTGAATGCTCTAGAGCAATGGGAAGGACCAAGGAATATTGTACTTTCACAGTGATTTACTAAACCAAGCTCCAATAAAAGCTTTAATTCTGGGAAATGCTCCTATGATGAATTTGTTTATGTTGTTCAGTTTTTCTTGTGACTCTCAGCAAACCTGTTTTGAAGGCTTTCCCATGTCCTGCTACTCTCTGTCCAGCAGCAGAACTTCTTCGGACCAATGGTACAGACATCTTTCTCTCTTCTTTCTTTCTGGGCAATGAGGTGAGCTGCATACAGATGCACAGAAGGATCACTGCTCTCCAGGGAGCGAGCATGAAAAGCATCTGCCAAAGGGAACCCTCCTAACTTCCTGCCAAGGGGGTGAAAAGGAGTGACACCATGACAGACAGAGTGACAAACAAGGAGTGACAAGCGTCACTCACAACAGGGACCAACCTGTTGGTAATGCTCGGAAAACCCCTAATCCCTACAAGGAGGAGGAAGGACAAACAGCCTCCACCAAAGCCATCATCTCCACAGTGTCCAATATCCTTTCTACATACTCATCAATCGCAAAGCCACATCCCAGACAGGCAGGCTAATAACTCTGGGGTAACACCATACACACTGACATCATTTGAGCTCCCTAGGGTATATCTGTTCTGCAGCTGCAGCTCCCATTCAGTGATTCTATGATAAACTAATTCCCTTAATCATGAGATTGTACCCTTTCTCCTCCAGAAAGATACAAAGAATAGTCCACTTACTAGCAGAAAGGGCCCTGAACCTTCCTGACAGATTTCTGTGGAATCGGTCCTTGAAACTCCAGTGGATGTGGTTAACCTCTTTCACATCTACATGACAATAACTTGCAACTAGAGTGTTCTCATTCTCTGTCTCTCTGTTTCATTTTGTAGGATGGTCATTACTGCTGTAGCTTAACACCAACACTGAGTTCATGCCACCTCCTGCAGTCAGTGTATGCCTGAGGAGACAGAATAAATAGTTATTAAACCTAGTCTAGATTTGCTGTCATATTGTAACTAGGCACTGGAAATCAAATAAATATATCATATAAGACGAGTAGTTAAAACATCTACTGAAGAAACAGATTCAGGCAAAATGACTTAATCTGCAGCATTAATGAGTAACAGATTGTTCCATCAATAGTATATGAGGAGCAGCATGTAAGAAGGCAAAACTCATACAAGTTCTCAGGGACTCATACCCTTTTCAAAGGCCCAGTTCAGAGGAATACTCAAGAACGTGATTAAGGTTAAGCATGTGTTTAGACTGAGGTACAAGCTTAAATGCTTTTTTGAACCAAAGTGCTTTACTGAACTGTGCATAAAGCTCAAAGTCAGAAGGAAAAAGAGCTGGGAGAACAGGGCTGGCCTGCTCTGCATTGATGCACATATGCAGCCACCCTGCTATCCCAACTACTAGGAGGAGGGAGTCATAGCTCTGTGTTCCATCTGCAGACTAAGAACCTTCTCTAAAATGCATCTTCTAAGTCAGCCTTTGTCTATGCCACCCATTATTTTTTTTCCTAATGTAATCCTCAGTAAAAGGAGAAAAATGCAAAGGGATCCTCAGACTTTGCCCAGTACCAAGCATCCATCCTGACTTCCTGCCTGCATGGGCACAGCTCAGAGAACCATCATTGCACAGCCATCTTGTGCTCCTTGCTGTGCAGCACATGCATAGTTGCAGATGATCAGTAGCAGTTCCAGGATCCAAACAGGACCAGGGCCACACTCCACATGCAGAATGAAAAACTAGCTTCTTCCTCAAAGAGCCTGCTGACTTAATGAATGCTGAGAGAAAGAGAACAGAGGAATAAACCAGAGAAAGCTCAAGGCCTTTAAGGACAGAAAGGGAGTCTGAGAAAGGGAGATAGTAAAAACCAGACAGATAGTATTTCTTCTGTTGAATACATGCACCTAAAACTCAGCAGAAACAATACGAGGATATGAATTTGTGAGTGCAGCCCTGCCCACCAGAAAGGCCCATACCCATATTCATTGAGTACACCTGCAATGCCATTAGCTAGATGCTGCAGAGGAAATACTGAAATTGCTTCAGAAAAGCAATGAAGACAATTGGTGAGCTCTTGTTATGGCTACTTCAAATTGCCTCTGTGTTTCTTACGTACTAGTACTCAGTTTTAACTTCTTCCTTTATTTCTTATGGCTGATCAGGCGAAGCTGACATAACACTCTCTTCTATACACGTCCTATAATCTGTTTCTATTCCCTTAACAACCATTTGTGTCATTCTGTGAGCAGCAAGGGTTGGCATGGACAGTGGTTAGGAAAGCAGCAAAAATCAGAGTGACTGGTGCTAGTGAATGGCCAGCTTTTTCCATGAGTGCTTTGCTGCCTAAAGCTTAAGAAGTCACACGGGGTGTTTAAAGAGAGGAGAAAATGTCTATTAATTGGCAAAGCCTTCATCCAGCCATTACAGTGAGGTGAAGCGAAGCCTCCAGGGTGTTCGTAAAGGGATGGAGCTCACAATTTTCCTTCTGTGACAAACAAGTTAGGTAAAGGTGCACAAATATGGGGAAAGGGAAGGACATCTCTGCTGTGCTCAGTGCAAAAATCCTTAGTTACGCCTCCCTGGCCAGATCAATTCTCTTGATGTTTAATCTTTTCACATTCTTTAATCAATTCAGTGGTGTTAAATCCAAACCAACTCAACTCATAGGCAGGATTTCTGCAAAGACATCCCTTAAAAGAGTCTGCTACTATTCATACCAGTCCCTCTTTAAATCTCTTTAGGAAAGGTTGTCTGAGTCTGCAGTCTAGAAGCAAAAGACATGGATTTCATCTTAACTGCAACTAGAAATCATTGCAGTAACCTTGGATGAGTCAATGACTTCCTGATGCCTGTCAGATAGGGAAGAGGAAGCCTTATTTGCCTGCATGGGAGATCATAAGGGCTGGAGGTATTTTGACAAGTTCCTTTGAAATCCTGGAGTGAAAGGTCTCAGAACAAGACAAAGTCATAGTCCTTCCTCACCCACACCTCTCTGTGACCCACCCATCCCATGGGGAGGTGCAGTGAAATGGCCCACTGGAGCAGAAACTACTGGGCTGAAAGGAGAACTCACACTATGCCCATATCCTTAATTACAGGGGTGTGTGCCTCTTGGCTTGCATTTCTCCACCTGAACATAGCATGCTGGGTATAAGTGCTAGTTAGAAGCTCTTGCACATGCCAGAAAGCTGCCTTGGTTTGATGCCATGGAATAGACACATTCATTCTCTGAGTGTTGGGGTCCAACCAAGGATGGCAGCAAACATTTAGAGCACAGGTGTTATTGGCAGGTGTTTTGTTTCTGAGGAAGCTGCCTTCTGGCTGAGCTGCTGCCAGCCCATCTATCTGCCTCCCCTATTGCCACACAGCCTCGCCCCCCCAGGGAATTTCAGGCAGGCCTATTTGCAAACAGCAGGCACAGGCAATGAACACATCAGGTAATTAAATGGCAGATCAATTCGACTTAGCTTCTCCTGGGAAAGTAGCCCTTGGGAGACAGAAGAATGAGGCAGCAAGAGACAAAGGCAGAGAGAAAAATTGAGAGGTAGTGAAGGAGTAGAGCAGAAGAGGGGAAGACAACAGGCAGAAAGGGGAGCGCACAACGCGGTGTGAAGCCACAGCTGCAGGGCAGGAGGCGTTTGGGGAGAAAGGGCATGGCAGGCACAGGCAGCACGAGAAAGACAACATCATAAGGAAGACATGGGAAAGAGAGAGCATATCTAAAGGAAGGTAAGAGCAGGACAGAGAAAAAAGAGACTGGAAAGAGCAGGATAATGAATATAGCAACTGTGGAGAATGGCCCCAAGTGACTACCTGGATCTCAAACACAAAGGGTCCCCTACAAATGGTTACATACCTGTAAAAATGTAAGCTTTATAAATTTGGAACCATCAGCAAAAAATAAGTTTGTAATATGCTATTCACTTTATTTAAACTAAGATGCAGAAACACTGGGTATTGAGAGAGGACTTCCCCCCCTGAAACATGTCACGAACACAGGAGCTTTCTCCCACCAATATAAAAGACAGGCAGTGGAACTGACAAGCAGGAGGAAAGGAAATTAAACAGGTTGGTATCACTCCAACCAGCTGAGTGGAACATTAGAGAAAAAACCAACATGAACTCCTAATTAGTTTTCAGCTTCTATCTTTAATGATCTGAGATACTGGGTAGTACTAACCCACTTAGTAATGCTAGTCTCAGGCCTTCAAGAGTCATGAGTAAGGTACCAAAAATCTGAGTATTTTCTTTTAAAAAATCACAGGATTCTTATTTTCCCCTTCTTTTATAAAAAGTTTTTCCTTATGTTTGGATGGAACATCCTGGGTTCCAGTTTGTGCCTGTTGTCGCTTGTCCTGTTGCTGGGCACCACCGGAAAGAGTCTGACCCTATCCTCTTGCCCCCCCGTCCTTTAGTTATTGATCAGCATTGATCAGATCCCCTCTCAGTCTTCTCTGGGCTAAATAGTTCCAGGGCTCTCAGCCTCTCCTCATCACAAAGATGTTTTGATTCCCTGATCATCTTTGAAGCCTCTGCTGGACCCTCTCCAGTAGTTTCCTGTCCCTCTTGAACTGGGGAGCCCAGAACTGGACACAGGACTCCAGATGTGGCCTTACTAGGGTAGAGGAGAGCAGAAGGAGAACTTCCCTTGATCTGCTGCTCACACTCTTCTTAATGCCTGCTTCCAAATGCACTGCTGCCTGCTTTGCAGGATTCTGCCCCATCCTAGGGCTGCACTTCTCACGTTCCTTTTACAGCTCAGCAGGAGCCAACCTCAGGAGGGAGAACTAAATGTCAGGGCTTGAAGCTGCTGTGCCAAAGGACAAATGAAAATATCTCATAGTAACTCTAGGAAAGTCATGTCTTTCCAGTTTTTCAGCTAAGGTTCTGTAGTATCATGATACGGTCTTATAAATTCCTTTCTTGCATGGCTTCCACTCAAGCATATCAAGGCTATTTACATACACCCACCATATTTACAAGAGTGCTGTGAAGAAGCAAAAGACAAAATCATACCAAACCATGCAATGAGTCAGTATCAGAAATGCTAATAAACCCAGACTCCTTGCTGCCTTTTTCTTATTATTGGGTAGACAACACCACCTTTCTTCTGCTTTCTTCAACTGTCCTGTGACAGGTTTTGAAGAATAAATCTATGAAGAAAATCTGTGTTCCAGTTTCTGCTTTGGCAGAGGAGCCAAGAACATTAAATCTAACATTAGGGATGACCAGGCAATAGGTAACCAGTTGGGAAATCCTAGTCCTGACTGATTCACACCTCAAGGCCAGCACATTAGAAATGTCTTTTTTCTACCATGTTTGATTTCTTTCTTGCCAGGAAAACAATGAAGTTGCTGAGTCTGAGAATGTCTAGCATCAGTTTGTCCTACAAGGTGGAATCTTACCATGCTGTTCATTTAGTTTTCTTTTTCTCTTTCCCAAGCCTTGTTCCCTCTCCCTCTTACAGCCCACCTCCACAACTTGCACTGTCTCCTCAGTGGTGACAAATTCTTTTACTGCAATACATTCCTGGCAGATGTTGCAGGTCAGGCCATGAGGTCCACGCTCTGCACTTTGAAGCAGAGTACCAACGACTGGCACTGTCAGGGCCCACAGGCAGCTGTCACAGAGGGACTGAGGGTAAGATTACCAGCCAGCCGCCACTTCACCCCCACTAACCTCAAGCGAGTCATCTCCACTGCCAAAGCACTGAATGGAATTAGACAGCCTGCACTGCAGCCAGGAGGGAGGTGATCACACAGCTAGGAGGGTGGAGGGCAAAGCAAGCATAAAAATTTAGGCTAGGTTAACAAGAACCAGGAGGGTGGTAGAAGATGGAACAGGGAGGTTGTGGAGTCTCCTTCTCTGGGGATGTTTAAAGCCCGCCTGGATGTGTTCCTGTGCAACTTGGTCTAGGTGATCCTGCTCTGGCGGGGGGATTGGACTAGATGATCTTTCGAGGTCCCTTCCAATCCCTAACATTCTGTGATTCTGTGATCTGGTCAGCTGGCTTGCTCTCTGTCCTGCAAGCACATCCACTCAGGCAGATGTGTACATGTACACATGCTCCTCCTGTCTGCTAAATCTGAGCGTCTAGACTTCTGTCAGCTCGTATGGCTAACTCTGCAGCCCTCCTCAATACAGTCTCTTTGGCTACCAGATCCTGCAAACACCTTGAGTCCTCTTGTGGATGACACAGACCTGAATAACTGTCTGAAATCTGCTTCTTCCCAAGGACTGACTCTGTAAACAACTCAACCTTTCAGCCTCTGCTTGTCTGTCCTTGTAAATTTTCCACACTACTTACACTGTAAATGGGAAAGGGCACATTGGCAGAAGCAGCTGCCACCTCAGTTCCCTCTTTCTCCACAAACAGAAACCACACATGGATTAGATGCTGCATGCTCCATAGAGACCAGATTGCATAGTGGTTGTGCTTCCACAGAGCTCTGCGTCACAGTCCTGCCACCAGCACAGTCCTGAAGGGAGCAGCAGCATGGCTTCAGCAGCTGTGGTTGCAGAGGGAAGCTTCTCCTTGGGCTGGAGTGGAGAATTGGCACGAGCACCCAGAGGAGCCTTAGCAAGCCAAATACTCCCAGTGCAGAGGCACTGGCATGATTTGTATTCCTAGTGCACAGCTGGAGACAGGCTGTAGCACAGCACTGGAGAATCAAGCAGCAAGTTCCTGCAGCAAGGCAGAAATACAGGAGCTGGAGGTAACTAGAAAGGGGAGATTAAGTCCTCCTAGCTCTCAGTGAACCCTCACTTTCAATGTTCTTTGTCATGAGACAACAGGGCTACCTGGCACCTGTCGAGAGGACAGCTAACAGGAATCCCAGCTATGCTTTAGTGGCTGTGTTCAAAGCAATCAGCTCTTTCTGATATAAGTTCTCCTCTTTTTTCAAATCATAGATTATACTATGTCTACACTGTCATCAAGGGTGGTCACAACACCTGGAAACATGCCAGAAAGGGTTCTAATCCATCTTGCTGCTCTTTTTTGTGCAATGCATGATCCAGCTGCCTGCATTCCTTCTTCCTGACTTACTCAGTTGCTGCTCATTCTTCCACTTACATCATGAAATGAATTCTTGAATGGAACTCCAATCTGGCTTTTTTCAGTCCAGAATCGTCAACATTATGGTTCTTCTTAGCACCATGGAGCTGTACCTAGTTTTGATGGGATTTAATGGATGTTCTCTCCCAGAAAACTGCCACATTAAATAAAAGGAGCAGATAAATATGACAGATATTAAATATGAGGAATGTATCCCCATGTAATAAAAGCTGGCTAAGCTTTGTAGACTTTAGGTGCGTTAGCTCACTTCCATGAGGCACTTACTACAAATTAGAGGTTGGTCAAGACTGTACAGCTCACATCAAGACCTACAGGTTTTTCAAAAGCAATTTACTGAGATATTAGATCTCTAAACTGGAGGAATATGATAAGAATTTCACATCTGCCTTGCTGCTGGCTGCAAGAAAACCATTGTGCCCATTGTCTGTATTTTAGAAATTCAAAACCAAGAATCTCAGCATCAAGACATTTTTTTTAAAAATCGATAATTAGTTGACTTTGAGTCTATACATATTTGTGCTTCCAAGTCTTTCTCTACAGGTAGACAGGTTAGAAACTGACACTTTCAAAAACAAAAGCAGAGACTCAATTGCATGGCCTGAGAGCTTAGGCTTTAATATCAGGTTTTGCAAGGCTTACAGAAAAAAATGTGGTGGCTGGTAGCATGGGGGATTCACGTTCCTTTCTTTGTGGAACAAAAAGAGAGAAGAGCACGGACATTCCAAATACATTCTGTCACCTATGTTCTTCTTGATCTTTTTGAATTTATTGAGCCTGTCAGCTGCAATGGAGGCTGGTTCAACACGTGATTCCCCAGTGGTAACATTCGCAATATAGGTTTGCAGTGTATGACACCACCCCTATAATAAATGCTGTGGTTTATGAACTATTCCTAGGGCAGCTGAAAAGGAGCACTAAAAATTGATATAAAGGATATTGACCACGCTGACTGGCTTTACGTCCTGGCTTTTTATTCCCCCTTTTTTCTTCAATATTTGTTTCTTACTAAAATCTTTACCTTCCAAAAGTTTTTCTGTATTTTCACTCTAGCTTCAGTTTCTTTTCTCTACAGTGATTCTGATTTATTTTTGTTTCTCTATTTCTTCTTCTGACTCCTTCCCTTTAGCTGTCTTTTAGCATTTTGTAATGTATAATTTTTCTTCTATGTCAGGTTGGCACAAACTGAGATGTGATCAAATCTTTTATCCTGAGGGATGCATGTCTCTGTAAAAGACTCTGTGGCCTGCCAAAGCAGAAAAATTCTCTCTGCACCATAATTTCTAGATATGCCACCTTCTTGAGCCCAATTTAGCTTCTGTTTAATCACCTTTCCTATTATCATTGCCCTGGGTGACAATACCTACATGTCCCTCTCCTAGATACTATGACCTGCTGATCTACAGATGCTGGGGAGTACATTGTAACCCACTGCTGCAGGTAGACCGTCATGCTGGATTAGGTTTCTTTTGGTCTGCCACCTAGTCCAAATCTGTAATTTACAAGTCTGTCCTACCTTAAGCACAGAGCTGAGGAGCACATAGGACCCAGAAAGAGTCCAAATTGCCATACACTCATTCCTACCTGCAACATACTTTCCTGGCCCTTTCTGTTTTCAAGCAAAATTTTTTTTTTTTAATTCTTATTCTTCTTGCTGAAAATTCCTAACTTCCCTCCATTTCCCACCTTTCTGACCAATTCTGGAGTAGCAAGCCCTTGCACAAGTCTACTAGGGCCTGGTATGTTATCTTGCCAAATCTTGATCAGTGAGAGTTGGCAGAGGAGACCCGGACAGAAAAAACAACACCATGCTCTGAAATAAGACAACTGGTAATTATACAGACATTCAGCTTCTTGAGGGCTAATGCAATGGGGGCCTGGAGCAGTGAAGTGACTCTTTAGAAAACCAAGATCACGGTGATCTGGAGTCAGAAATTCCAAATTAATAACCACATTTGGCCTCCCTGAGCCTTCCTGATGTGCAAGTGGATCCAGCACTCTCCAACCTTGCTGGTCACTGCCTGCTGTGTGGTACTGGTAATACTTAGGGGCTCGTACAAGGTACGGAGCATTCTCACCTCCCTGTTGCAGCAAATGGAGCCTCAGCCACTCGGCACATCCCAGGGCCAGGCCTTGCCTGCCTGCCGCATTCTGCGCCACCAGCAGCTCTGCTTCAGCAGGGGCGGGTGCTCTGGAACAGGCTTTATAGCTGATGCATTGTATTTGCATAGGCCATTGTCATTCTCTGCGCGACTTCTTGCAGCTGGCATCCTGAACTGGAGAAATATCTTCTTTAAGGAGAAGCATGAACGACGCAGCTAAAGATAAAAATAACAATAATTTTACTAGATGAAACTTCATGTTAAGCACTTAAAAAGCAATAAAAAGTCAATTTTCTTTCTTTCAATTATTTTGCTTATTCCATTTTGGAAAAAAAAAAAAAAAAGGAAAAAAAGGAGAAAAGTTTCTGAGTTATAAAGATGGTTGTTTTTCTCATCAGCACCCAATGTCTTCATCATTTTTCAGTCTCTTTCTGTTGCCCCCCAACTCTACTCAGGTCCCACTCCCAACGAACATGATCGTAGCCGTTATCAGGCAGGGCTGGGGCTTCCTGCCATGTACAAAGGAAGGGAAAAGAGCACTGATAACTCATGGGCACTCGCTGCCTCTTTCAGTGCACAAGCACCTTTTTAGAGAAAGCAAAAAAGATAAAGGCTGAAATTACTGCTCTTGCACAATATATGCCAAGTTCATAAGAGCAGAGTTTAACACTTAATCAAAATGGTTTGACAAGGTAAAAATTAGGTTTTCAAATGTCATTAGTGCCTTATAATAGGTTCAATTTATATCATTCCCATCCCTATTTTTCCATCTCTACTAATTGTTTTTATTCGTTTCTTTCATTTTTTACACTGTTGTCTTGTTGATTTTAATTTTTAATTATCATAGGACTTTTTCTTTTACGTTGCTAATTGGTCTAGGTTTGACTGGTTCTGTCATTCTTTTTCTCCTACGGCAGCTACAAGGGATTTTTTAGGCAGGTTCTTTTCCATTGGTAGGCAAGCTCTCTTCTGGGCTAATTTGGGCAAAAAAGCACTTGCTTTTAGGTCAGTATGAGCACCTTTTTTTGTAGTGTGATTCACAGAAAAGCTCTCTTGTATTGACCTGTAAATTTCCTTCTGCATTGGCATGCTGGATTCGTTTGGTATTGGCATGGAAATTGGACCTCTGTTCTACAGTTGATATGCAAACTCTTTTCTGTTTGGAAGAAGATGAAAGCTCTCTTCTGCTCTGGCTTGCAAGGTCTTTTTTTGTATGGGCTCTTCTTTCTGTCACCCACCAAACACAAACATACACCCCATTTCTTTTCCCTTTCCATGTACAAGAATGTTCCAAGTCTTGGTTATCACAGGGCTGCAAGATGTTATTTGTATGGACACATAGATCAGCATCTTGTTGGGTTTTTTCTGCCAGTATAAATGGAACTGGTTTAAATAATTCCATTGACATTCTGAGGGAAGAAAACCATTTTGGGAATGGCCATTTTTGAGGAAAATGCTGACATTTAGTTGTACTTGGCAAAGGAATGTACTTTGAGTCTAAAGGGTAAAGTCATAAAAAATCTAAGCAAAAATACAAGTTGTTAAAAAACAGTAATTGCCCAGCTACCTTCACCTGTAGACAGATGAAGAAACACTTGCGGGAACTCACTCCGGGATGACTTCTTGCTCCTGGAGGAAACCAAAGCTTGTAAACATGTGTCCTGGTTCGGCCAGGATAGGGTTAATTTTCACCAGGAGTGCTGTTCGATCCCACGCTGACATCACGTCAGGCACTAGAGGCGCGGGCAGAGCAGTCCCGGCTTTGTCTCACCCGAGTTCCCTCATCCTGAGTCTGTCGCTGTATCCTCGCGGTCTGTCCCTCTATACCTCTTGTTTTGTACATTGTTATCCCTGTTGCTTTTACCGTTGCGACTGCTGCTTTTTCATCGCTGTATTAAATTCTCCTTATCTCAACCCGCAGGGTTTGTATTTTGCTACCTCTCCTGTTCCCGCCCGGGGGGTGGGGGGGCAGCGGCCACGTGGTGCCCGCTCCCGGCAGGGTTTAAACCACCACAACACGGGAACTTTTTTATCTCTCTACCATTGCCAGCAAGAGTGGGCTGTAGCACTGCAGGGACACTTGAATGTTTATTCTCACTCCCGCTCAGTTCGGCCCTACTGACTGCAAGATCCTGCCTTTACCTTCCTGCTGGCATTGATGCACAGGGACTACTCAGGAAGCCATTTCAGTGTGCTAATCAGGCAGGAAGATCTTCACTTAGGAAGAGATCATCTTAGTAAAGAAGAGAGTCCTGGTTTTCTTCACAGAAGTAGTACTGGCAGAACTCCTCCTTGCTCTCCACCAGGGACAGTGTCACTATGATCATGGGTTACAACTGCTGATGTCCAAAAGGATCTTTGCATCAGCATCTCTTGTACGGCAACCAAAAGTCTCATAGCCAAGCTGTTAGGCATGAGCTATATGATGGTTTTATTCATTTGGTGTTTTTAATTCCTCCTGCTGGGGAGGCTTGTACTCTTGTGTCCTGTCTAGAGGTCCACACTGTCTCTACTTCTTCTCCTCCACCAACTGCAGTTTGTATATTTTACTCCTCAGCTTGTGGGTACAAACACAAGTGTTTCTTCCTACTTAGCCTCGAGATCCCCTGTAAATAACACAGAGCAGATCTCAAATTAAACCTTCAGTGGCAGTGCTCATCAGCAGAGTCCTACCTGACACACTGCCAATGTGTGGCCTGGCCCTGGGAGACCTCTCATTCTGTTTAATATACTGCTGGCTCCAGGCAGCTTTCTGCTCTGTAATGGACAGACATGGCTTCATCAAAGGTTCTCCAGAGCCTTAAATCAGGAATGATACCACCAGTATCTATGAGATGCCAAGAACCTGCACTGATGCCTGATAAGAGGAAGGCCTTTTACTCACCCCTCTCTATATTTAGCTGCATTCCCAGACAGTGTTTCTAAAATTACCAGCTACAGTAATGTGATTCATACCCCCATTATTGCCAGCAATGGATAAGAAGAGTGTAAATGACATGCAGGAGAAAATCATGAGCAGTATAGCCCAAATCAGGACTGTAATGGTATATCCTTCAGTGCCTGCATTGACATCTGTGTCAAGCTTTCATGGGAAAGCAGTTATCTGATCTCAGAGCCTGTTCTCTCTCACAGCAGTAGGCGGGAATGTCCCAAGCTGCAAGATACTCACCTGCAGAGAAAAGGATTGAGACTGTTTTCAGGCCATGGCTTTGGGTGAGTCTGGGTACAATCCATGACGAAAGTTGTGCACATATTGCTGTCACAATGACACCGTGCTGCTTGGGATGTGAATGCTGGCACCAGAGCATCTAAGAAGGTTCTCCATCCACAGCAAATTAACGTCAGACAGGCAAAGCATCTGTATCAACTGTAGGAACCCATTCCTGAGACAGGAAGAGTGAGTGTTGTAGTGTTTGTCAGAATCTGCCCTGAATCACCCTGGAAAGAGGCATTACTGTGCAATCTGTCCAAGAGCTGGAGCTGTTACAGGTAAACACCATAAACATCTAAATCTTTTAAGAGGTTCAGTCTGCATATCTGGGCCATTATGGGATATTAGCAAAAATGCTTATTTGAAAAATTACCCCATGAACCACTACAAAGTAGCAAAGGAGCTGTTTTGCTCAGATAAATAATAATTGAAAACTGAGGCAGAAACCTGCAGCCATATTTGTCTGTGTTGTGATCTTGTCAAACCTCATCACCTAATTACTAACAGGCCTTGCTGGTCTGTGAAAGAGAGATCTGCAGAAGAGGCGGAGTGCCTCAGAAACCAGTATTTATTATTCTGAGGGAGTATTCTTCTCTCAGAGTTGGTGCTGAACCAATCCCTCAACAGAATTAAAAGGAACTGTGTTTCTAGCCATGCTTAAAAAGAAATGAAAATGCTGATATCCTTAATTACTGTTGCCACTAATGACCCTTGTGCCACAATGGGGTATTTATCCTGTTTGCCCTGATCAAATTAATATCTGAGAATTACTTCCTACCACTATGAAATATCCCTCCTTCATTTCATCTACACAACAATTTTGAAGGAACACTGTTCTTCATACTTCCACAAATGTTTCCCAGCAATTTCAAATAGCTGTTCCACAGCCAGGGTGTAATGGTTATTGCCACACATATTGGCAAAGCATGCTTGGACTCTTTAGGATGAAAGCACATACATTTACTATAAGAAATGGTGTCATTGTTATTGTCTACCGTTGTGACAAGTTGTTAAAGACCAGAAATGAGAGCAGTAATGAAGCTAGATAGGCAAAAGAAATCTCAAAGGTATCTAAAACTCTTACAGGCTATTTTGCCAGCTGGATTGCTCTTTGTTGGTTTGTTTTGGTGACCAGAATAAGTCCGTATTCATCCACTGTTGCAATGGCTGCGGGCAGTAGAGAGAAGGAAAAAAGTTCAGAACAAGATATATATCCATACAATCTCTGCAGAAACCACGCACACTAAAAAGTGAAATTCCAATGGGTGGCAGCAGAGCCAGGCAACATTTTACATTTCTCTAACATTTTGACAAAACCTAGATGGTAGAGAAGTCATAAGACAACGGTCTCCATTTCCTTTAACACTGGTGAGGAATATGGGTCTGATGGAAAAGGGGCTGACTTCTTAAAATGAGGCGTTGAACACAGCAACCCAGTAATCACGCTCTCACCCTCTCTCAGTAACATTTACAGTGTATGCATAGTTTCCTTCATGATATTTCTTCTATTCAAATAATTTCCACTATCTTCACAGAAATTCCATATATTTCCTTTAGGGATTTTATTAATCTCCATGCAGCCTCCTCAGCCCCAAACTGGGTAGCAACTAGAGAAGGCAATGGTAGCCACATCAGGACTGGAACAATGCAAGGGCTAATAACTGCTCCCCAGAGATGGGGATAGGGGGCATAATTTTAAAATCAAAGTGAAATACAGCTACGAGGCAATTTTATTCTCTATTAACCCAATCAATGGAAGGGTCCCATAAGCCATTAGCAGGGACTTTAGATGCTGAAGATGTCGTGAGGGGTTAGATAAAGATGTTTCTGTGTTCATTAGTACTGACAGCTAAGGGAAAGAGAAGGAAGGAGAGAAGAAGGGTGAGAGAAAGGAAAAGGAACTTCAGGATTGGGACGCAAGGAGAAAATAAATTACCTATCAACACATAAATAGTATAAAATTCCTGTGCAAATGTGACAAGATACTAAGGCAGTGTATTAAGCCAGGGACAGGAGATTATGTGGGCCAATATCCCAGGTCTCATCCCGCTCAGTGGTGAGTTTAGGGATGACCTTGCTAAACCAAACCCAGCGCGAACAATGGTGAGGAAGGGATGACTGCACACCCTGCTTGTGACCCACAAAAAAACAGTTGAGCTGCAAACAGCCAACAACTGTTGAAGCTGCAGCAAACATCAGTCCACACTGCACACATCAGAGTGGTCTGTACTGAAACTTATCTTCCCTGGCAGAAAGCCTCTGGGAGAGGGGGAGAGCTAATGCAGGAAAAGGATCTCTCCCAAGGAGTCTCAACAGCCTTTCTCACTACCATATGTAGGTCTAGCCAATATTATCTAGCAGTCTGAAAGTCTTAAGGTTTATACACAATGGCAGCAACAGTCAACAAAACCTTCCTGATTTATTAAAGGGAGTTCAATTGTGTCATCCATCTTAAGTAAAAATTCAGTATTTCTCAATACAAGTTGTTTTGATTTAATGACTGGGGAAAGTCACCCCTTCCCTACTTCCTAGCACATTTATTACTTCAGATGCATCCTGCATCATTGGAAAGTGGACAGAGAAATGTTAACAGAAATGCTGGGAACATACCTTGGAAAGCATCCTCTCGGGAGGAGGAAGTGGGAGCAACTCCCTGTTCTCCCACAGGGTATGGGGTGCTCTGCGTGTAATCTGAGTCTTCCTTTCAGCTCTAAACTGGGAACATGGATCATATTTCCTGTTATCACCCAAGGGGAAGCTCAGCGCAATTTTCACTGTGGAAAGTGGCTAGAGGTGTGTAAGGGCTCTGTAGTTGGGAGAGGAGCTGGGAGGAAGCATGAAGTGATGCTGGTGGTGAATAGGATGTGGCTAGCTCTTGGAGACACCTCTCCCTCCTCATCTTCCAGAGTTTTTGATGACCTAAGTGTAGTTCTCCCTAAGGAGACAAGACCTCTCCTTGGTCATCTGTGTGTGTTTAGCTCCCTTTTCCCTCCTGAATCCTTTAATCTCACACTAATGTAGCCTCCCTGTGCTGTTTACTAACCACATACAGGCAGATAGTCTCTGTGCTTGCTCAGGACGTTAATAAAATGCCTGCCCACCCATGCAACCAAACACAAAGGGGGCTGCTAATGGCATCTTTCTTTTGAAGTGAAATCCCAAAGCTTTCATTTGGTTCATGTTCCTCCCTGATAAAACTCTCCTGTCTGTGTCTCAATATGGGGCACTCTTATCTAGTCTCACTTGGGGGTAGCAGAAGCTCTGCAGCTGATCTGGGGAGTGCTCTACCTCCCTTCTGGTGAGGAGGAAAGCCAGTGACCACAGCACATACAAACCAGATGTCTCAAAGGGAACATATGACCATCATTATTCTTGAGGCAAAAAGGAATGTATATAATATATCAGAAAGGCAGGGTAACAGCCAACCTACAGATGTAGGGAACTGTTCGAATATCCCCAGGATCAGCCTGCAAGATGAATTTTGGGGACAGGGATCCACAGACAAATCCTGGGCATTGCAATGCAGCTTTGGGACATGGCAGCATTATAGTAAATACTAAGCTACTGTGTTCATTTGTGAGATAATGTGTTTACACAGAGACAGATAAATACACTTTAGGAGGCAGACACAGCTCAGAGAATCACATCCATACATTTTCACCTCAGATTCTGATGTGGTAGTTCTGCAACTATAAGGCGTTTGTGTTTCTTGGTATTGCATCTAAACCTATACCATACTTGTCTGTACAGAAAGGCAGCTACTCTGTGAGGCTGGAGCAGCCTACTACAGAGGACACCACACTGTGCCATCTCTGATCCAGATAATCTGAATTTGTACTTTCTTTTCATTTCCTTCTCTAAAGATTGTGAAATCCTTCTGGTTCTTCTTTGGCAAGTGGAGAAACAGAAGAATGGTGTCAAGGCATGTAGTCAGGACCCACTTTTTTGTAAGAGAGTGCTTCACAACACGAGATGTTGTTTGGTAGCCTGTCCCCTTGGGAATCCACTAGAAAAGAACAAGAGATGGGAGGGTGGGGAAATCTACTGATTGCATTTTCTTAGTACTCCACCGTGGTCTCATTTGACTTCACAGATGAAGCCAAGCAAACAGGGATCTTCAAGGGATCCTCATCGAGTTTAACAGGAATTTGAATACCCACACTGGGAAAAATTCAGTTCTCCACCATAAACACAAATGATGCAATTGCTAGATGAACCACAAAAAATCCATTCTGGGAATAAGGAGAACATTTGAGACATGCCTAACTGCCAGTGAAAAATTAATGACTCCTTTTATGAAATCTTGATCTTAGTAATTATTAATATAGTCCGTATATTTATGTAGCTGCTGGTAGTTTACAAACAGGGTTTATCAGCCCTACTCATAGTCATTTCCATTTCAAAGATGCCCATGTTGTGCTACAAGGAACTAAAAATTGATGCAGAGCATCCTGGCCTGTGAACTCAGGAGGAAATATCTGCATCCGTTCCCACCTCCTCGCAGAGGCACCACCTCTGCACCCCAGAAAGCCTCCTTGAGCACAGGAGATGTGGTCTTTTAAGGGAATGGGAATGGGTTCTCCTTTCCTACCCTGCTACCCTGGTTTTGTTCTCCCCCTGCTGAGGCTGGGTGACATGTTTCCATTGAGTTCACTGACTCAGCAAGATCGAGCCCTTGGTCTTAAATAACTAAAGACTGCAAACTGAATATTGTAGCCATGGCAACAGGCGGCTCAACTTTAAACTCTCTGATATATAAAAAGGCAATTTTCTTTATTTTTTCTCTCTGCATTTTTATATTTCCAGAACTTACAATGGTAATAATGGCCTCAGGCCCTAACCTCCACCAGCCAGCCATTAACTTCATGGAAATGTCCTCTCCATCAGCCCCTATTGTCAACAGTCAGCACCATTCCACAGAAACCATAGGGTCTTACCTCACTAACACGACTGGATGTCTCAGCTGTGCCACAACCCTTTGCAATCCTACTACAGATGTATTTCCTGATCATGACAAGTGATCTTGGGACCCCATTTAGAGAGGCTGCATGGCTCTGTGGTGCTTGTAACTTCCTCTTGGAAAATGGGGAACAAAATGTCCCTCATCAGACTGATTGCCATGGTGTCCTGAACACATAAGCTCATGGGTAGATGCACATGCCTCTGCCTTCCCAGCTCATCCCAGTTGAGCTGCTCCCCATCTATCATTCTCTGAATGGAGCAGGAATACTCGCATGTCTCCATTTTATTTCGTTTCCTGTTTGTGCATCAGAAACATTGTCAATGCCACTGAGAAAACACTGGAAATAGTAGAAATAGCTTTTTGCTAACTGCTGCTAAAGCGCTGCCAAAAAAGGGAGAGCTTTTGCGTTTTAGGAATTTATTTTTTTTTCTTTCTCAAATTCTTACTGAAACTTTCCCCAAGAGCTAAGGCTGGATTAGTGATACAAATGACATTGCTTGCCTATTCGTAACAGGAACAGAAGACCACACTTCTCCACATAATTTTATCCTTGACTCTGTATTCAGTAAGTGGTTTAACCTCTTTGTGCCTCAGTTTCTCCTTCTGTTAAAAGGGAAAATGATACTTCCATCTCTTTGTGGTCATGAGATTCATTTCACTAGTAATGTGTGTGTAGTATGTAGAGACAGGAGGATGAAAGACAATGGTTGCAGGTATTATTATATATCACTCTCAGCAGATAGTGATTTCTACAGTAGGTTAAATTCTGTCCCAAAAAGTACTTGACTGTGTCCCTTTAAGGTCACAAGCTATTATGATGTTGAAGACTAAATCCTTTGGATATGATCATGAATAAATGAATTGAGTATCACTGCCCGGCCATGTGGGATATGGAAACGATACTGAATATCATCAGCCGGAACTATCAACATCCATCAGCTTTCCCCTTGCTCATCTCTCAGCTGTCGCAATATGAAACCCACTCTGCCCCGAGATTTCAAACGACTGGGGCTAAACAGCAAAAACATTCGGTGACTAAATTTGCCAGAGAAGGTCTCAGTCACGAATGACTAAAAACAAAATTATAGAGCAATCTCGACTGACTGAGAGCAGAATGAAATGTGATTCATTTTTATCCACCCGGCAGGGACTGCAGGGAGAAAAAACAAAAAAAACCCACTAGATTAACCCCTTCCCTGCTAGCAATGCCCATGCTCCCTGGGCTGACGTGCATACAGTTTACATTACTCAAATATTAGGTCTTCTGCTTGTTTTGTAAGGCAGCTCAGCTTTTGTTACCCAGGTAGACCAGACCAATAGGTGGACTGTGTTGAAAACTTGTAGCGTGGTGTTCTTTAATATCATATACGATATATAGGAACACTAACTATAGACCCCACTGTCATCTACCAAGCAAGACACCACTTCCTGCCCCAAAAAACTTCTAGTCTAAAGATAAAAGACAAAAGCTGGACAATGACATAGGGTGATGGGATAAAACATTTGTCAGTAATGGAGGCAAAGGGGTCAGCATTGCATCACCTTGCAGGAGATAAAGGAGTGTTGTAAGGTGGGGAACAAAGGAGGATAATGACATGGCTTTCTGGATGCTTACAGGAAGGACCTCTCACGTGATGAGCAGCAGAGGAGAAAACACAGAGATGATAGTAAAAGTTTGACTAAGAGATGATGGAGATTGGTCTCATGGGTGGATGCTCTGGGCAGAAGCCATTGTTGCAGGCTGCCCAAAGCATCCACTCTGCACTCAGAGCTTTAGGATCATCACTGGACTCAGCTGGAGGCCTCTCTGAGGAACTGAGACAGCTAGCAGTGCTCAGACCCCTTCACTGTGCAGGAGTCTGAGGCAAATCTCCTCCTGCAGTTTTTACCCGTGATAGGAAGTGGGCAGGTGAGACACTGCTGGAGTTTGGTTCACCATCACTGAAGGCTGTTTGGTTGGCCACAGGCACCAGGTGGCCCTGTGCTCTGGTTGACCGCCTGCTTGAAAAAGCAGATTAAAAGTATGTCTGTCCTCCCTAGCCCAGAATAGCTGTTTAACAAACAAAATGAAAGTAAGAAAGATTACAGTTTTAACAGTAAGCATCACAGATGAACTTTTCTTCAGCGTTTTCTCTGACACTTTTCCTAAAAGTAGACTAGCAAAAAAACCCCCACAAACAATTAATACTTTATTAACAAGTCAAAAGCAAAGGTTCTGAAAGGTCATACAGTGATCTCTCTGGGAACGGGCACCTCTCAGTAAGTTGTCCTCCCTGAGGCAGCATTGTTCCTGACGTCAGAGACTGAACTAGGATATGACAACTTGTGCAGGGGTTGTCCCATGTCCTGTGTGTCAGCACTGTGCTGGACATCTCCAGTACAACCACTGCAGCAGTCAGAGATGTGATACCGCAAGTTGAGCTAATAGGTGATACACGTGATAGAGCGAAGTGGAAGCACAGGTGAAGTGCTGGAGCAGGAGCAATTTACTCAGAGCTGCACAAATGCTAGATAGAAGGCAGACTTCCCCTGCCATGCTTTCAGAATGCTAGATAGAAAGATCCCTAAACAATTCCCAGATTAAATCAAGAGGTCAAGCCAGGGGCAGGATGACAAAGACCAAAGCAGCAACTTCACAAATCAACAGCATCAACTTCAGCTTGTACAGGGTAAAGGAATGGCCCATGATAGGCTCAGCTGATGCCAAGTGCTTTCTGCTTTATGCACACTGTGGTACAACTTATACACTTGATTTGGTTTCCTTCCATAAATGGAGAAAGTTCTCAGAAACCTCAAAAAAAGTGTTCTAGAACCATCCAGGCTTACTGCTTCTTTAATAAATTTATAATTGGTCAATTTAGTCATATGACTGTGCTCTTCAAACAACATCAGCAAACCCCCTAATTTTTCATTATTAGCAAGCAGAAGGAGGAAAAAAAGATGAAAATACCAGTATTGTAAATATTTGGGTTTGCTGAGGTGTTACAAAGAACAGAAATCTCTATTAATATTGGAAGGTTATGGTCTGCCTGGGCCAAACACAGCATTTCGGCAAAGCTATGAGTCTTAGCGGAATTGTCAGAGCTGCGCTGCTTCTACTCCGTAAGGTGGCCTGCACAGAGCTAGCTCAAGTTTCATGGCTTGCCATGGTGGAGTTGCATAAAGAAATAACCTAAGGTGCCCACACTGCATTTCCAGCTTGAAATTGGTTCTCTTCTCACCTGTCTTTTAAACTAGCTTGTTGTGTTGATTAGACGTAATGAAAAAGATTTGCTTTCCTTTATGGTTAGCAAAACACCAACATGCGTGTTACTAAACGAAAGTAATTGGCCAAATCCTTACACCAATAAAATGCCTCCTGAACACCACAATGGTTCTCTTGTTCTCTGTTATATCTAAACAAATCCATTAGCTTCAATACAGCAACACTTGTATAATGAAGGAAAAAAAGGGAATTTGGCCTAACACAAGTCTTTCAAGAGAAGTGACTGAGTAATAGGGCTGTGAATTTTGCTGATTACTAGTTATTTTAGGAACCATATGCACAGGCGCTTTCTGACTCATGTTGCTGTCAATGAAGGGCAGCTGTGCTACAGCAGACTGAGTCCAGGACTATAGTCCTGACTCTGATTCACAGAGTGATCTTTTGCAAACCACTGATCTCTGGGATCAAGACACTCTGTATGATGAAATAGGGTTGACAGTATTGCCCCTCATTATCCAGTGCTTAGAGACCCTCAGAAAAGATTGGTATGCCAGTGCAAAACCAGGGCTCCAAACTGCCCATCTACCCTCAAACAGGCTGAAGGTGCAGGATGAGGCAGGCAAGACTGGGCTGAATTTGAAGGTGGGAGGTCCAACATGGTATCCTTTAAGTTAAAGAGACACGGTAATAAAAGAAGATGAACAAACACTTCCCAGTGTCTGGCTCAAAATGGAAAGGTATTTGCCAATTCTAAATATATGACATTTGCTTTGGTTGTAATTTGCTTCACTTGCTTTAAGTAAAGCCAAAGGATGCAATTAGGATTTCATGCAGATGTAGTTCTGTTGTATTTTGTAAAATGAAATCCATTTCCTCGACCTGGAACCACATGCCACAACCTGTTCACTGCATAAACAGAAGTTGTAATGGAAATTATTATCAAAATAACACCCAGAATCACAATCAGCATTGGTTCGCCTCAATAATCTGCACTGGATGGATACACGCTTAGTATCATTACTCGTCTAAGAACTTGCCATCCAGAAAAAGAGGGAGCGAGCAGAGAAGCCCAGTGACCTTCTAGGACCACACAAAATGCCAGAGACAGACAGGGGAAGAGGTCAGGGTGTCCAAAGTCCTCACTAATAGTCCAAATTTCTGCTTTCCCAAGAGAAATATGTCACTACTTTTCCTGTCGGACAGTAAATTTGCACAAAATAGTATTTTAGCAGAAGATTAAGAGAATAGAGCTATTGATGAGACTGCACTGGATTTGCAGAGCAGTGTTTGCAGAAAATCGGGGGAGAGTTTCCAAAATGTCAAAACAGTTCATTTTTATATCTTTTTGTGCAAAACATTTCCTTATTGCTTTAAAATATTTTTTGCTTAGGAAATTGATTTGAAGTAAAAAAGAGAGGGTGAAGAAACCAACCTGTGAGAAGTTGGCAAATAAGCTGATAAATAAGGAGAAATGTCGTTTGACTCCCAAAAATCCAGAACTGCTATTTTAGTGGTTTTCAGTTGAGCCGAGAACCAATAAATTCATCATCTTCCCAACTCTGCTTCTGACATTTTAAGCCATGTTAACAACTCCACATCATTACATACCCCGTAAGCCCAGTGACAACACTGTGCTTTGGACATCCTGTGTGGGAGCTCCCGTGAGCACAGCTCTGCCACCAGTCTTTTCATGGGCCTCCTAGACTGTGAGGAATTAATATTTTCCGATATTAATTAAATAATTGTTTTTCATCTGCAGCTCACATGTTGAATAAACACGTGAGAAGATGGAGGGCAGCTCCTTCTGATGTCCAAGAGCATTTGTGCAGTCAGGTAAACTCACATAACCTGTCCTGGTTTCTTACGGACCCTGTTGAACTCTGTGATGACTGACACCAAAACCACGCTTGGGCTCAAAAAACACTTGCAATCCAAATGCAAAAAAGATAACTAAAAATAACAAACATAAAAGACAATCTCTCTTCACATTCAGTCTGTAGTCCCAGGGGACTCCAGTTGTTTAATTACCACAGAAGACTGCCATGAAAGGGTGAGTAAAGGCACATAGTTCCACTTGAAGGAGCAGGTACATGCTCCTGTGACTGAGGACAGGCCAGGAAGTTAGGGGAAATTTTCGGGACAAGCTGCAATATTTTCCTCTTTGTGCCTTTTCCATTGTCAAGGCAAACTGGTTTTGTGCAAAACATAGTTCATGCCCTGGTTAGAAGTAAGCCAGGTGAAGATGTGATGGCACAGACTGCACACACCCATTGTACAAGTCCTAAATAGAAATTTGGGCAGCTGTCCTACTTTGCACCCTACACTACTGGCACATAAGCAAGCTTGCGTATGTTTGCACTTGCTGCAATTGTACCTTATGCTCACGTTGCAGATACAGGCTACAAGCAGAGTGTTAGTGGTGCAAGGTGCAGTGCACCAGTTTACCAACACGCACAAGTAGATCCTTGACTGCTCCCAGGGAGACAAAGCTGACTGAAATTTCACTGAAGTAAAATACATGCCATGCTGCACTGCCCCTTTATATACAGTATTACCAGCTGGATCTGGTGGCCAATGCACTTACCATTTAGGCTGACCCCAGCTTCCCTGCTGCAGCTCCCCACAGACCGGGCAGCAGGCTTGGGCCCCCCTGGTTTTCAAAAGGACTGAGCACCCAGAGGATTAGGCTAGGGAAAACCCACAGTACCTGGGGGTGTGGTGGTACTGTGCCTGCCTTACAGCTGCAGTTCCACACTTGGGGCCCAAGAGTTTCAGAGCAAGGGATCGTATAGAGTAATGCTGGGCAGTGAGGAGGGAGCTTGGGCATTACAGGCCACAGAGAAGGAGTTTGCTGGTCTGCACTGGTAATAGCCTCCTTTCAGTCCGCGCTGCACAGAAATATGTATTTAATTAAGAGCCACGTGTCCTGCACAAGCCTCCTGGGAGATGGGCTGGGGCTCCGTATAGCCACTAGGCATTTAGGGAGCAGAGGGCCTCGGGAAAAGGGTGGAGCTTGTTTATTTTTCCTTGCTACCTGCAGCATTTCCATCTCAGACTGCCTAATTGAAAGTGCTTCCAAGCCTGTGCTCTCTGAAGGCCTGGCCTCATTCAGCTCACGGACAATGGAAAACAATTTTGGACTTGCAGTTACAGCAGGGTGATGCAGCTGATAAGAGAACTTCAAGGTTAAATAAACTGTTCAGTGGGCAGAGGATTAGGAAAGGATCTCCACAATGCCAAGGAGCAAGGTGGGGAAGCACAGGCAGTGGAGAACGGGCAGGATGCAGATGGTTCCCTGAACCCAGAGAGACTTGCCCAAGGCTACTGAAAAACTGGAGAGCTGATCCACAAATAACATCCTAATTTTTATCATTGCTGTTGTGCCTTGTATAAGGGAAAATAGAATACAATTTTTGGCTGGGTAGTACTATAATAGTAAAAGGTAAATTAAAGTTTTTTTATACCTTCATAGCATCTTCTAATCAAAATACTTGGGTGTGCTTTAGTCCTATCATCTCAGTGATGCCAAAAAAAGAAATGAAAATTTCTGTATGAGGGGATGTCTTCTCTGTAACATATTTCACAAGCTTTGTCACACAAAATGACATTCACCCCGCAGGCAGGCAAACAAACCCTTTCAAACAAACAGTCCAAATGCAATGACATTACATATTTCATTTATTTGCATGCCACATCTACCAGAACTTTGTATCATCCAGTACTCTGTCATCACACTACTGTCCACAGGAAGGAGAGCTTATCATCCCCACATCACACAACAAAATTCCTAAGGGAAGAGGTATATTACCCATGCTCTACCATAAAAAGTCTAGGAACACATCTTAGGGGTTGCTGCCCAATTCTCTTCTCTAAGTGTGAGATATTCTTCCATCATAAACAGTGCACTTATCTCTGCTTAACAGGCCCAGATCCTAGAGGAAGGCAAATCCCAGTTTTAACTGTGCTATCAGTCATGTAACTTCAGTGGTACAGTAAAGAGGACAGTTGCACTGCATAGCCGGTGCTTTGACGCTGCTGTTTTAAGACATCAGTAGGGATTGGGCAAGTCCGTATTTTCATATAGCCTGTAATCATGCTATTACTATTTCTCATTTGAAAACTGCTTGCTGCTAGCAAAGAGTAGAACCCATACAACACATCCACCCTGCAGGGAGCTGAGATGGAGTCCTGCCATTTAGGGCTCTCTCTCTCTAGCACAAATATCACCAGTGATAAGGAATCTGGACCTGATGGTAGATCACCATTCAGGTGACCCCTAGATTCCTTGAGACAGCTTCCCGTGTCCTTTAATTTTCTCATACCATTATTTTTTTCATACAGAGACTCTGATGTAAGAACGTAGTCCTTGAGACCATCAATTTGCTAGGTTACTCTGGCACTACATTTCCTAATAAAATTGTCAGTACATTGCCTAAAGTGACTGTACAATAACTCCTGCAGTAAACGAGTCAGGATGGTCACTGGCACTGTCCTCACAAGATGATGGGAGAACTGGGAGATTGCAGTCTACCCACAGGAGATCTTGTACGTTGCCATCATTGTGTATAAATAGAAAGGAATGCAGACAACTGTCAGCCAAGGTCCTGCTGACTCAGTGCCACCTTGTGTTTTTACCAGGAAGCACAGAAGCACACGGAAGATCGTCAGCGAGGGGATGAGAGGTTTTCTGAGGGGAGGACTCAGCCTACTTTAATCTGTGACATTCTGGATTCACTCAGAGTAGCCGCTGAACATACCCAAGATGCCTTTCTCCCACGGGAATGCTATGGCTCTCAGCAATCCAAGCCTTCCTGGAGGAGAGGTGGCTTCACTGGGGCAGAGTGAGGCGCAGAAGGGTTGAAGTTTTTTGCTCAGCATCACAGACAGTTAGTGGACAGTTTTGAAGCAGGGCTGTGATTTTATAATGGTGACCTACAAAGTCTAACCTCTTTTTTCCAGACTCCTTTGAGACAGAAATATGTGGGCAGCATTAGTAAATGCCATTACACAGACTTGCAGGATGCTACACAGAGGAGAGTAAACTCGTCCATGTTCCTTTCTTCTTTTTTCCTTAGTGGTTGGCTTTGCAGGGAAGCAGCCCTGGCAGGCCATAATGCTGTCACTCCTCAGGAGCCCTGGTGTGAGTGATGGAATCCCTTGTTTATCTATTGGCTTCCACTGAGGTAGGAACATGTTAACTCAAACGAGAGAGACAGAACTATCTCCATCTTTGCTCTCATCTTCCCTGAGGAGAGGATGGCTTGTGCAGTCTTACAGCACTGCTGCTCTGAGCAGGTGGCCGGTGGTGCTGGGAAGGCGTCCATGCACCTCATATCCCATGGGCCAAACTCTGCACTAGGTAGCACTGAGGGGAGGCTGTTGGCCTTGGTAGCCTCCCTCTACTCCTTAGGTCTTCCTAAGTCACAGATAAAGAAAAAGCAGCTGGGTGTCAGGTTTCATTTCAGTTGCCCTCCTATTCTTTTAAAAGTCATTAATCATGTCAGCACTGAAATTATTCCCTAGGTTAACTTTGCTACTTCCAAAAGGAAGGATGTGATGACTTTGCCTGGAACTGGTCAGGGCAGGAACCTGCAACTTCTGCCCATGCTCCACAGTCCTGGCCTGCACCATCCAACCACTGGGGCTGCCTTGATCTCCTCATGGGTCTGCCAAAGTCCTGCATGTGATGTCCTAACCCAGAACTCCTCCTGCTCTTCCGGTCCTGCAACTCTCCACCCAGCTTTGCCCATACTTTTCCCCCAAAATCTGAATGGAAGCCCGCTGTTTATGAGTAAAAAGCCCACATAGTAATTAACACAGGTTCTAAGACTGCTTTCATTATCTAATATTTTAATTTTAGAAATAAATAGGTATAGAGACAGCTGCAGAGATATAGAGACATAAATATGTATTCTTGTTTCATTGGAAAATCAGTGCTACAGCATCTTTTCTAGCCTAACCATAGCAGAGAGCATTAACAGAAATCCTCACTTTTCCATTTAGTACCCATCAAGTACACAGGACTAAATATCTCCCCAGAGTAAGGTTGCTGAAGTCAAACAGGACTTACATCAGAGATGAATTTGGCACTCTGCTTTTACTGAGCTTTACAGCAGAAATTCAGACACATTCTCAGACATATTTGTACTGAACATGCTGAAAGCGTGAGGCCACAATCAGGAGAAGTGAGAAGTCCAAATTCTGCCACCATTTCCTGACTATGACTTTTGGATCAGCCTGTCTGATGTGCCCTTATAATGTCATCTCTTCAAGAAAATGAAGAACATTAGGAATTGTCTGCAGAAGACACATCTTCCTCAGTATAAGGCCAGGCATCTATGTTTGCACAAGAAATTTGAGAAAACACAGAATAAAACACAGTCTACATGAGAAAGACACTCCTGGATCCCTGTTTTCCACAAGCAGGGCCCAAGTTTCCACAAGTTAGAGTCCAGCTGAGCATATCCCCAGTCACCAGTGGGGTGAACTCCTTTACTACACTGAACTGCTGATACACATTGGCCTAAGCAAAACTCCCAGGGAGAAACCTCGTCTCTACTGAAGACAGTGGAAGCTTTGGGATTAGTTCCAGTTCACCAGAATTTTGTCTCTCTCACCTGGTTTCTGTTCTTCATTGTTATTTGCTGTCAAGGTGCACAGGATGAGAAGCTGTTCACTGAACAATAAATTGCTGAAGGTAAGTTGAACCCATAGGAGCACTCCCTTCTAACGGCAAAAGGAGCATGGGGACATCAATAAACCTCTGTCTGATCCTATTCTTCTATTATTAAACAGGATTCAACAAACTTGAAACTGCTGAAATGGATCTGAACACTTTGGATTTTCTTACGTATCTTCTTTTATATGGTGTTTTCTTATTGCAGATGCTAAAAGTGAACCTTTCTGCTATGAAACACGGATTTCACATAGAACTTTCTGTCCATGGGAAAAGAGAAGCTCATTATAATCACCTGAAAAAATTTCTCTTCTGAGTTTTGATTGCTCTTGATAATTTCATTTAGTCGGTGCTAGTTCATTAATTTACCGAATACATATATTTCAAAATTGCATTTCATCAAGCCTTATATTTTGTCAAGCTGCAAAACAAATTGCCAAGAGAATCAATCTGCCAAAAGGTGGAGATGGGGTATAAACCCATTTCATTCGGGGTCTATGTGTCAATGTGACCTCAGCTGAACTTCATCAAGAATAATGGTGGCTGAATGGTCTATGTGCAATATGCCAGCAATCCCCATCTAGCTCTTCCGAGGAAACAATCTGTATTGGAGAAAGTCACTATCAAAACTAGAGAGTAGAGAGACTGACCAGACCTTTAAAATATACCCATTAATTCCCTCTTACAGCAGATACCTCTAGTTCAGAAGGAAGGTACATTGGAAGGAGAGATGGTGATCGGGAGGTGTCTCCTGTTCTGTCCATGATGCACAAGTTCTGTCACTAAATAAAGAACCTGATTCTCCAGAATCCTTCGAGCCAGGACCTTTCACCCAAAGTTAATAAATTTTTAAAGTTGAAAGCCCAACTTTGAGATGGAAAGGAGAGTTTAAAACACTATTTCATTCTTTCAAGCTGTGCTACAAATGACCAACAGCTAGGGGGGAAACATTAACTCCCAGGACCAGTAAAAAGACATATAAATCACATAGGGAAACATCTTGGCCTAGCGGCTACTAACCCATTGGAGATAAATCTATGAAAAAATCTTCCTGGAGTTTTGCAGATATTATTGTAAGAGAGAAGAAATAGGGGAACGCAGCTTATTTGCTGGTTTTTTTCTTCAAATTCAGCAGCAAGTATCAGGCAGTATTATACTATCTATACAACGCACCTTTCTGTACCTCAACAAACCACAAAAAAATTATCATTTCCTTTACATTAAGCTGTAAAGCTGTTACAGAATTTTGACATTTCAGTAGCAACCTCGTATTGTCCAGCTTGCATTCCCATCTGCTAAGGGTATGAGCTTAGCAAAAGTAGAGGTGATAGAATATGCAGATAAGCTGTAGAGAAGAGGGCACCTAGGATCACTCTGGGGGAAACGGCAGAAAAGTCTGTGCCCAGCAGCATGAATTGCCTTTCAGAGCCCAGAATATAATCCAGGATTCAAGAGTCTCACTATCTCTTGTTGTTAGCAAGCTTCTGTAAAACTCAGATGCAAAATGTTCGCCTCATTCACTTCTGTATGCTGACCTACAAGGAAGATAACTATGTACTTCTGCTATCAGTTACTCCAACAACCCGAGTAGCAGAGGTCTACACAGCGTGTATAAGTGTTCCCACGTTACTGATGAATCACCTAGCAATGAATCTGAACTCACATGACGGAACATCTGAAGTTTCCTTCTGCTTTTTTTTTTTTAAACATATGCACAGACACATACCTAAGAGAAGCAAGGTACTGAAAAAATTGCTGATACTGCTAACTCATGTATTTAGAAGATAGGAACAAGCAGGTGCAAATTTAACATGAAGACCTAGTAAATCCAGCTCCTTTGAACATATTTCTGGTGAACTGGTCCTCTCTTATCACATAGTATTTGCAGATAGAAGACTGACTTACATATTGTACAAGGCAGACCTATTCTTCAGCAGAACAGGAGGTTGTACTGAAAGAGGATGTTGTCTTTAGGATCTCATTTACTGCTAAGATGGGAAGGTGTACAGTAAATGAAGCAATGAACTGAGAGGATAGAAGAGGTGGGTCTCAAAATAAAGGTAGCTGAGTATCTAGAGGAGCAGATTTTCTCCTGCTTGCTAATGCAAATGTCATTTGCACAAATGTCTTGGTTTAAGCAAGACACTCAAACCAAGTACCATGAGAGGTCACCCACTGAGTATGCCCTGTTTTCTTGGTTCCTGATTTGAGGCCTGGGCTGTGATGCTCAGACATCCTGAACATACCTATCTACAACAAAGATGGGAGCTACTGTTTAAATGTGTGATGTGCTTCCAAGCTCCCTACTGCAATGTCTCTGCCTCGGTTTCCCAAACAGGAGCCCAATACAATAACATACCCTCATCAACCAGCGATGATGTAGTAGTAAGTTGGTTAATGTTTGTACAGCAGCTCGCCATTACAGTGATGTATGCCACAAAAAAGTCTGTGAGAAAATGAATAATTTTCACTCCAGAGCAGGGTGTGAACTGTGTCCAGCAAATAAAGCCTGGAGCCATATGCCAAACAATGAGATGGAAATAAAGTATTGACTAGCTGCTTATTCATAAAGCTCCATCTATTCTGTGCACTGTCATGAGAGAGAACGGCTGGGTTAAAAGGAGCATGAGGAGATGCATTTAAAGATTTTATTCTATACCCAAGCGAAGACTCAAGCTTGTGTTTGCTAACTTTGCACCTGACACTGCCTAAGGTTGGAAGCTTCCTTTGCAGTTTTTAAGATGCTCATAGAAGAGTATGTACCTATGTGCAGGAGTGGTTCTGTGTTACTCCGAGAAGGATTACATACAGAACTGGGTATTGGAATCGATTAACAGTAGTAAACTGATAAAACAACAGTGAGAGGCAAACTCATAACTACTTTAAAAACACAGGTGGTTTCTGCAGTCAGGGGAACATACCCCTTCTCCCTCTGAATGCCTGGTTAGACCTGCTGACAAGGCAGAAAAATGCCTCTGAGGGTAACTTGTGCCTCTCTGCCTCCCTCCTCCCTTCAGCACAGATATGTGTGTTTTCCACAAGAATTCTGTCTATGCCAGAGAGTTAGAAATCCCAGAACAAAGGTTTCAGCTAAGCAACTGTGTAATCTGAAGGACAAGAGGTCAGGATCTCAGAAGGGAATACAGAGAAACCCTGAGCATCTCTGGGGAAAGCAATGGCAAGCCCTGCACTCCATTTCTGTGCTCCTGACTTCAATGAGCTTTGCCAGCTTTTGTGCTTCCACTCCGCTGCCCCCTGGACATAGACAAAAGAGCACAGTTAAAGGAATTTACCTGCTGCCTCTATCAGAGAAGCAGGCAAACTAAAACTACAATCTCGAAACACAGAGAAGAAGAAACAATTGGTTGTCAGTTTTTAATTAATAAATTCTCCTTGAACTGTTTCTAGTTCACCTGAGCCTGATCAATATCCATTGGGGAACCTTCCAATGGGACCAACTTTTAATTTATCTCCCTATTTCCTCTCCAGAGCCTAAGCATCAGATCTAATTACCATGTCTGTTTACTGGTTTTGCTTTTCTTCCTCACCTGAACACAAGGAGGAAATTATGCTTCTTGATGGGGAAACAAAGATGTTACAGTGCAAAGGAAGTTGTCAGCGCAGGAGCCCTGGATGCCACGTGCAGGTAAACATTTCTGGCCTTCCTAAATAAAGGTGAGGCTGCAGGAGTAGATCCAAAGAAAATCTGTTACTGGAGAGACAACACCAAGCACAAGGAGACAAATGTGATCCTCTGCACTAGGAAGGTGCAAACAGGTGTGTGGAAGAGAGAGACAGAGAGAACTAGGACAGAGAATCCAGTTCTTGGGACTGGTAGAGTCACAGACAAGAACATAAATGAGAACGAATCATATTAAATATGATTATATCATGAATCTATTAGTTATTCCTCAATAGCTTTGTCTTGAGTTGTTAAAAGTGCCTAAGCCACTGAAATTCTAAGGTATTTGAGTACCTAATCCACTTAGTTCCCTTTGAAAATCCTGGCTAGAGTCTTTACTCCTCCATGTCTCCACAGGGAAGAAATAACCCATTTAAATGAATTGCTGACCAGGTTCCGTGCTCCTGGAAGTGCTTATTAATGATGCAGTGTGACACACTCACTGGTATACTTTAGAAATGCAAATAGGCACTGGATGTGGGACTTGGACAAATCCAGGATGCACCATTTTATAGCAGAGGTAGCTTTTTTCGTACAGCTAAACCAAAGCCCTGACCAGGAAGCTGAAGCTGCCCAGCCATTAGATTTACTAGAAAGCTTCACCTTGGTCTTCTTACCTGAGGATTCCCCAACCAGGAAATCAGAAAAGATGGATTGTAGACTAGGTGGGAAGAGGATGGGGGAACAAAGCAGAGCATTTTCAGTACTACAGAAGGCCTCAGATACAGTAGTGCTTTAGCCTTAGCAATGCCAAGGGCCTCCTATTTGCAGCTCCATCATCTTTCACTTAAGCTGTTGAAGCAGTGCTTTTCCAGAGTGCCAGTGGCAGTATCTTCCCTGTATTGTTCCCATGCTGCCATTCTCATTCTTTTTTCCGTGATGTTCTTCATGCTGTTACTCTTGTACTATTGCTCTCCAGGCCTTGCACCTGCTCTGAGAATCTGAGGCTCCATCACTGTCCTTCCTGGCCAGCCCCTGGAGGGAGTTTCCCCCTTCCCTTTCTCTCTCTCTCTCCATTTTTTAATCAATCCAAAAGTAGATTTGTTTGACCTACAGACCCTGATAAAAAACATTGTGCATGTAAGCCTGTCTCATCATACTTTGTGTAACAACAGCCATGACTGAAATGCCACTATCATCAAGAGAGGTTATTGTGTCAACCAAATCACCAGAAAAGCAAAGAGTAGCCATCAATAATAGCAAAGCCACTGGATAGTTGGGGAGAATGAGAGTAGAAACACAAGCTGTACACATACCCTTTCTTATCTCATGCTCCACCCTACTGGAGATGCAATGGTCAGATACTCACTCAAATCAGATATTGCTTGTTCCTGTGATAGAGACCTGTTACAGTATCAGTCTGTAAGTATTGTGATTATAGCTGAAGCCAGTTTATGGAGGCCATTACACTAGCAAGAAAGGAAACCCAATGAAACTAAAAATTAAAAAGACTTATGCCTTCTTTCACATTCATTTCATTTGGTAAAGAGTTAAAAGGCCTCCTGGGGAAAACACTCTTTTGCCTGTGTCTACATAATCTTGGGAATGCTGGCACAACTGCTGTTCCATGATATTTTCCAAGAGTTGCTACAGCCCAAGGTGCAAGAAAAATTGTGCTGCTGTTCTTCTGGACCTGGCAGTAAAGAAGTGCAAAGTCTCGGGAGAATATGGAAAATAAGGATGCAGCTGGTGAGGATCAGATAGAGCAATAAACAGATTACACAGCAGGCAGACAGAAGCTTACCTGACAAACAGCAGCCTAAAAGAGCTGGGAATATGAAAGACAAGAGGTTCATTTTCAGCTGGGAGAGGCAGAGATGTGTTCAGAGAGGTTATGTTTGGTGGTGTGACTAAATGGCAGGTGCTGCAGAACAGAGCATGTTTGTCCCATGAATGATGAAATCCAGATGAAAACTCAGAAAGGGGCAGAGATGTTGAGGGAGATAGAAAAGGAGAGACAGAATGGGGAAGGAAAAAAAAGAGGATTACTGAAAACAAAAGTCTTTAGCCAAATCCCCCTGAATGTCTTAGGAGTGGTGTTCATGCTTTCATCTGAGTGCACTCTGTGTCAACGTGCATGAGCTAGAGATGGTGTCAACAACAGTAAAAAAAAAGAAAAGGGACAGAGCCATGATTATCTGTCTGGAAGTGAAACACAGTGTGAACGGTCCTTGTGGATCTCTGTGCATCGTCAACAGCAGAAGAAGCTATCATTGTAATTAGAATTGCTGTTTAGCTCCCTGAAATGTGCTGCTTTACATTTATGCATAAAAATGTGGAGTGAGGAAAAGAATCCAAAGAAGGAAGTTCAGAACCTGGCAGAGAGGATTAGAGGTACTATTCAAACCAAATAATTCGCACTTGTTAAAAGTAACAGCTGGGTTTGCTCAGTGCTTGTATCTGAGTCACCTGAATAACTCATTTAGGTAAATATGATTTCAGATTTCTACAGCACCTTTCAAGAATCTGAGAGAATTTCATAAGCACCCATTAATTAAGACTCATAGCCCTCTCATGTGAGACAGGCAAGTACTGTTATTTCTAATTTACAAACTGGGTTTGAGGATTTTCCAATGCATTGCTGGGGTTGCAGACAAGCATTTTGCATGATTTTAACAAAAAAAGCCAACTAAATTGGGGTCTTAAAAAGTGAAGCAGTTGGGCCAAATGTACACAGCTAAGCTGTGACATACAGAACAGGATGCAAATCTGAGGTTGCCTGACTCTCCTACCTGCTACTTTGGCTTCAGAACAGTCTCTCCTCCTAATGTGAGAGCAGAGGAGGAAATGGAATTTTCCTCCACAGGGAATTTCAAAATAATTCTTCATTTCAAACCTGAACTGAAAGTCAAAAATCTGGTGGAAAGTATAAATGTTAAGATCTAGACATTCTATATCAAAACATAATGATCCAACACATCATTCTGTTATGGCATTTTTAATTTTGAATCAACATTTTGAAACAACAAAAAAAGTCATTTTATGTTGAAATGTCAAACCCGAACAAAATATTTTGTTATGTTTCTCCCATCTGGAAAACTTTTTTTTTTTTTTGTCAGAACTGACATTTTCTCATTGCAAATTTCAGTTTAGGTGAAACCACATTGTCTGAAGGGAAAACGTTTCTGGGAAAAAATGTTAATCAGCTCTGAAGTGCCTATGTTTTCTGTCAAGAAAAAGAAGACATTAAATGCTGACTTCAAAACTCTGAGGAACTGAAGTGCTCTGAACAAAAACGATCTGGGAGGCCTCTAAACTGGACTGAAGTGCTGATTGGGAAGAACAAACAAATTGTCCTAAAAAGGAGGTTCTGAATGAAGGAAACTCAAATAGCCAGAAAAGTGAATGAAGAAGTTAAGCGCCTCTTTTGTAGCTGTATAGAAGTTACTTTTCTTACACTCTGGAAACCAAGGTGGATTATATAACTGGATAACATGTCCACTGGGAGGGTTACTAAAATTGTTCCCTGGCTTAGGGAGAGACGGCCTCTCCTTGTATAGATATTTACAACATGACATGTACAAAGTCAATCTACTAGCTCCCCTTGATCTTGAACCAGTAGGTAAGCTTCATGTTTTGAAGCACACAACTTTATACCTCTTATGTATCAGCAACATAATTCTTAATGGAACTTGAATTTGTAATAATCCAGGTTTACAGGTTATTTGTGTTAGATATAGTAAATGGAAATACGTGGTAGTAACTTTAATCATTCACTACTCTGAAATGTCTCTTCAGGTAAATCTCAGCTGTTGTTGGACTGCTTATTTATTTGTCTAGTTACACAATTTTAACATTCCTTTTAATCATCTGTGGTCTTCTGAACTTTGAACGACTTGCTGCAGATTTGGGTTCTCTATTGATCACCTGGCCTGCAGCTCACGAAGAAACACAAAATAACATTGTTTTTATTACACAACCTGGCAGCTCCCTGCTTCTGGAAACCTTTTTATGTTGAAAATTAATAACTCATTTTATGTTGACCCCTCCATTTTCTATGTCTTATTTTTTGAATACACAAGTAAATTACATTACTTGCCTTTCCCTTGCTTCATTTCTGCAGACAGGAAAACAAAAATGTGGTTGATTAGCGAAGTACAGCTTTTCTTTGCATGGTGAAGTTGCTTCATCTCTCCCATGTAAAATTTATAATGCTGCTTTTATTTGTTGCCTTGGTCAGTCTACCTGGTTCTCAACTAAGGCAGAATGCAATAACACAGTTACGTAAAAAAATAATTCTGGATGCTCGTATGCAATTCACTGACTTTGTGTCCTTTCCCTGTGTCCACTGGGTGTGAGACCACAGGACTGCAATTCACTGGCCATTGAGTACAGTTCCCATTACTGCCTACAAACAGGACAAAACTCCCCGTTATAAATATCTTTTTAATAAGTATCACCTTCAATGTAGTTAGGTTGTTTGCCCCTATTACTTATACAGCTGTTCCTTTCTCTCAGAATCTTTTTATTTCCAACTTAAAAGTGCCCATAGCAAGGCTGCCCCATTTCTTCTAGTGTTTCCATGCCTTTTCTCTCACAAGTATACACCACCATGTATTTAAAACAGGTTTACTATCTTCTGTACTATTATTATCACAGAAGCATCTAGAGATTCAAATAAGGATCCTCCAGGCTAGGAATAATTCTTTCTCTGAAAGGCTTACAATCTAAGTAGGTAAGACAATGAGTGACACTGCAGGGAAGCAGAAGGTCAAGTAAATCATACAGCAGATCAATATGAATGCCAGGAACCCCCAAGGTTTCCAGCATGTCCCCAGCATCCACTGCATTTACACTCCTTCCGAATGTAAACAAATTCCTGTTTGCAGTTTCTCAGCTTACCCACCACAAACACCACCAATATGCATGGATGTACATGTCAGTCATACCCACTGTCATGTCCTCATAAACAAAACCTATGCTTTGGGTTCAACGCACAAAAATTGCCCTACAGTCTTCCAGGACTACATGGGTTTGATAAAGAATGAGGGCTGGCTCTGCATCTCATTGCCAATACATGCAGTTATCAGTGTCACCCTTGAGAGTAATGGGGCCCCAGTGGTTTCATCAATATGCAGCCATCTCTGACATAGACACATCCTTGCACCTCTCTCATTCATGGAGACACTTTCACTGGGTAAAAAAATGTATTTTTGCTTTAATAAAATGAATCACAAACATTTTTTTTTTTTTTAAAAAAGGTGGGTTACATAGAATCATAGAATCATAGAATACCAGGTTGGAAGGGACCTCAGGATCATCTAGTCCAACATTTCAAGATAGAAAAATACAGTTTGAATGAGATGGCTCAGCACCCTGTCAAGCTAAGTCTTAAAACTGTCTAATATAAGGGAATCCACTACTTCCCTTGGGAGACTATTCCA
>VYZX01014704.1:38228-60496 GCA_013401335.1 Brachypteracias leptosomus
TTGAACTTCATATGGTTCCTGCTAGCTCACTCCTCTAGCCTGTCCAGATCTTCCTGGGGGGTGGCTCTCCCTTCTGAAGGGTCAACTACCCCACTTATTTTTGTGTCGTCAGCAAACTTCAACAGGTTGCTCTTGATCCCAACATCCAAGTCACTTATGAAGATATTAAACAACACTGGGCCCAATACTGATCCCTGGGGGACCCCACTTGTGACCAGTTGTGAGCTTGAGAATGAGCCATTTACCACCACCCTCTGGCTACGGCCTGTCAGCCAGGTCCCCACCCACTGCACAGACCATTTGTCTAAGTTGTAACGTGAGTTTTTCAAGAAGGAGGCTGTGGGGGACATGTTACTGGGATATTCTGAAAATTTCAGCACTTTCTTTCTTGCACATTCCTCCATTGGAGACATGTAAATATAAAACCCATGAAGTGGAAACGTGTGCAGTCAGGTAGAGACAAGCAATTTTGGTTTGTCACACAGTATTCAGATCCAGGCAGGGGCTGTGAAATCCTGTCAAGCAGCCTCAGCTGCTTTCTGCGCTCAAGGATTGGACCAGGGGTGCTTTCTGCCTGACCCACAACCACCACTCCTCCCACCTGCACAACTGGAGCTTCCCTCTCTATCTCCTTATCATTCACCCAAATTGTTCTAAAAACTGACAAATCAGGTATGAGTGAGAGCTTGCTCCTTTAAGACCACAAAAATGTAACTGAGCCATGGACACAGACCCACACTGTATCACAGTCTGAAGCATCTCCTTTTGTAGGGCCTGTCTTTCTTGTTAACGTCAAGGAAATGCATTTTCTTGAACTTGTCCTTCGTATCTCCTCTGCTGGTTCCTACTCTTTGTTTCCTTTCCTGCCCCTTTTAATTGGCATAAAGAAAAAAAAAAGTGTATAATTTTAAGCCCAGGCCTTTCCATTGGCAAAATGGTTGGCTCAACAGAGCCTACATCCCTCTGTGGAGGCAGAGATCCTGTCTCCTAGGATAGATCACAGCGGATAACCCCGCAGAAGGGTTTGCATTCTAAGCCTCTATTTTATTTCCTTACCAATTTAATATCATTTTTGCTTACTGAATGTTTTTATCAAGATAACTCGTTCTCAAAAGATTAATAAATACATAGTTAATTATTTTATAACTTTATCTATGTCTCCTGAGTGATAACAAGACTCTAGTGTTTTTTGTAAGAAAAAAAACACATGCCATTTAAAGATTACTCTTATTTTTTAAATTTCTGAGCTTTCATGTAACAGTTGTGCTAAAATGAGAATACAGAGCTGAACCACCACTGAGGGATCCTGAGTTCATCTCTGACAGTGTAATAAATGACTGGTTTGGACTTAAAAAAAATTAGAAGTGTTTTAAATAAAATCACCCTTCATGCTCACCAAGTTTAATGTCTAATTTTTTGTCATAGTTTAGAATGTCAGTTGGCCACACCTATCAGGGCTAGTCCTGATCTAGCAAATTCCTTTGGCACATGGATAGGCTGAGCAAGGATTGCAAATAGGAAACTTGGTTTCTTAGTGAAAAATTTAGAAGGTTATTACCCTGCTCTAATACCATTTCATATTCATTATCTACCAGTAAGAAGAAATCAAGAAATCTCTTCAGAAGCACAAGAAATAAGCAATTTAAGTAGGTATTTGCCTCAAGAGCGGAGTTTTCCAGTGGTATCTGTCCAAATAGTGCTGTTACAGCAATTTTGTCCATTCCTTACATCACATCTCTCCTAAACTCCAAGTAACATGGTAGGTAAGAAATGTCATTATGAGATACACATTAGAAAATTATTAAGAATGCACAGCTGAACATCTGAAACTCTCAGATTAAGTTTATATTCTTTTTGTCAACTCTGACTCGAGGGTATAAATCATGGCATGGACTTACTACTTTTTTACACACCACACAATACTAGGTCATTTTTCTCTAGAAATCTTGGGTGCAGACACAGAATTTGGTCCTATATCACCTAGTCCAGTCCAGCAGATGAATTGACGTGAAAAGTATGAAAAGTACTTGCCATCCTTACTCAGATCATATACTATCCTATTCTGTGAGAAACCCCAAGAGGAATTTGTAGGATTATTCAATGAATAAGGTACTATTCATGGTGAGTAAAGGTGGCAGAATCAACTTGCTACTGATTATGAGCTGCTTTTCCTCACTTACACTGCTGTAAATTTAAATTAACTCCACTCAATCAATGGCGAATAATTGATATAAAATCAGAGTAAGAGGAGAATTACTCTATAAGTATGTCTAGAATGAATAAACAGTGAAAATTTGCCAGCATATATAACTCTCCCTTGAAGCTTTGCTGCAAGGTTACTTTTATAACTGATTGTTTCATTCTCAGAAGTGCTGTGCTGCTGCTTGAAAAGGAAATATATACTGAGCTTCTGGATGCTAAAATGTCCTTTGGTTTCCAAGGTCTTGTGTTTTCTTGGGTGATATGAAAACCCCACAAACCCCACTGAGCTTAATTCAGGCCATGGGCACATCCTAGCTAGTAAGTGCAAACAGGTCTTTTGGTGGCCTGTGAGGTAACCTGGTGCACCTCACAGTCTTGTGGATGGGTCTTGGGTTTCCACTGGAGAAAACTGGACTAGCATAGGAGTGGAGTGATTTGAGTATCACATCTTATTCCTCTCAGCCTATTCCACAGATGGTCTATAAAAGCAAACAAAAGAGCAATCCCTGTCTGCACCATGCATTGTTCTAAATAACCCTGAAGCCCTGTTAGGGTCCCATTGCCTCTGTCTTCAGGAAGGGGAGTTTCTGCTCCTTTCTCCCACCCTCTCTGCTTTATACATCTTTTTGAGGAAGAAATATCCCTAACTATATTTGCATAGCAATTCCCACAACAGGGTTTGGATCTGGTCAATGCCTCTAATTGCAACCGCAACACTATTATTAATCTGCAGAGATCTCATGAACCCTTTTGGGCAGTGTATTTTTAACACCCACAACTATTGCCTGGATATGGTTTAATTTTAGCTCCACACATCAGATTTAATGAATGATAAGATTGCCTTCCTCCCTCTGTGATACTGACCCATCCCCTGTCCTCACCTAAATTCCCACCATCCATTCTCTATCCCACTTTCCTCTCCCCTCCCACCCTAAGCAGCAGGTCAATGAGGGTGCCATCACCTCTGGAACTTCTAGATTAAAAGGCAAAAAACTGACAGTAAACTGCCAATGGCTCATTTACTGTTGATGGTGAGTCAATCAAAATCCTGCTTTCCCACTGCTTCCTGGCTTTCCCATCTGTGTGAATTCATGACCCGATTTCTGATGTGTTCCACACTGTTACTTTTTTCCCCTCAGAGTTTAATTGCTTCTGTTTCACTTTTGGGTGCTGAAAAATTGACAGAAGCTGCACAATTCCCTCCAGCGATGGATCCTATTTATATTGCTGTAAACTACATTTTGCAGTGATATGAGTAGTAATAAAAAGGAGAAAATTAAACAGGAATTAGCATGGCTTTGTATAAAATCTGGTTATCAACCAAGTTTTACTCTAAGGGTCACAAGAAATGTTAACGTTGTTAAGGGCCCACGACACCATAAGGAAGACATCAAGTCCTTAGATACAGGCCATAATGAGAGCAGAAAAACAGAACCTTGCTTTCACCAGATGTAACATTTATCCAAATAAACGTCTGTCTTGGGACTGAGCATTCTCAGACATAGCACATGCAGAGGGAGGGAAAGCAAGAGGAAAGCCTCTTCCCAGAAGTCATCCTGTCCATTTCTTATATTCTCACAGAGGACACCTGGCCCTTTCCCCACAGCATAAGGGCTCAGGTAACAGCATGTGCAAGGGCTCTGGAAAGGATTGAGAAAGAGCTGTGAATCTACAGGGCATGGGGAGAGCTGTCCCTGCACTGCCTCAGTGCTATAGCACAAGGGGGGCCAGACTCCGAAACCCCAGCAGCCCACCCGTCGATATGGTACAGAGAATCCAGCCAAGTGCACCCAGAATGTGCTGCTTCAAATTTAAAGAGATTGTGGCAGCAAAGTTGTTCTGCTGCGAATTTGTAAGGATGTCAATAAGGCTAATATCTTTTAAAAGATCAATCAGTATAGCTGGGAATAAAAGAAAAAAAAGAAGCTTTTGGATACATAAGCCCATCTTGAATGACATTTCAACTCTCTTTCTTTCTCATAGGATTTGAAATACACCCATTTCTTCTTTGTCACGAGACTGGCCATGACATTTTTGTCAATACTTTTCTACCATTTTTTGTCTTGAAAACACATCTGAACTTTTATTTGCTGAATACTATACATTCACTGAATAAAAATTGATACATAAAATTATCAGATGGTTTGTTTACTAAGACATATTCATACTGTATAGAATACTTGATAATTTTTATATTATTTCCATAAGTATTTCAATTTTTTAAAAGTTAACAGGAATGACATGAAAAGATACATAAGAAATAGGAAGCCAAATAAACCTTGATGAACTGATGTTTTGTAGAAAGCTCTTCTTTTTTCCTAAGTCATTTACATGGGAAGCCTTTGCACAAGGTGCTCTTGACCCACTCTACTAAGGTAAACTCATTGTGAGATAAAATTTTCAGAGCTTGATTCAGCCTTATCCAGCACTGACTGATTAATACTTTTAATCTTTATGAGGTTGCTGCAAAATGCTGGACTCTGCTGAGATGCATTGTAGGACTGGAGCAGAGCAGGGCCTATGACAGAAACTCAGTTCTCCAACTTTTCACCATCATTAGGCTTTCCTTGCATAGGTTAGGACTTTTATGAGCAGAGCAAATGCCCATTTTTTTGTGGCAATCGAAAGTTTATTTTGTCATGCAGTAGACCATCATGATCAGCTGGGTAACAGGCAACATGACCTGCTAGCAAGACCTGCTGCTCAGTCAGCATGGTACCAGACTCAGGCGGCTTGAATGAGGATGTTCTTACTATGGACAAGCTAGACAAAAGCTCTCTGAAGTGGAAACAGCAGGGCCCATACAGTGGTGAACACTGGGAAGACAAGTTTTGACTGGGCACACAGTCCATGTAACTGCCAGCTGTCATCTAAGTATACCAGAGAGATGCTATAAACTTCTGCACAAGAACAAGCACAGGCTTAAAGACACCTTGGCAAGCGAGCAGTGGAATTGCCCTTCCCAACTTCACAGAAGCCGCAACAAAATCCAATAAAATAATGGAGAACTGTTTTCCAGAAAACATCCCTTTTCCTGTAAGTAACTAATGTTCCTCACAAACCAATTAGCACACAACTCCCTGTCCTTTTTTCTTCTCACAGCTAAAGAGAATATCTTAGCTGCTTCCTCTTCTACCAAGCCTTCACGAATGAGGAAACTGTTCAGCAAATCCTCTGCTTCCAGCACTGGAATGGCTATTTTATCGCTCTGATCAGTTTATTAAGAAACACCATTGTCCAGAATCCCTCTGCTAATAAACTGCAATGCAATGCTAATGCAACACCAAGTTCTCTCTGGAAGGCAGCAGCTCCCAGAGGGGAAGAAGTAGAATTATTCTGCCACCCACGGCACGTCCTGGCAGGAAGTCTGAATACTGTTATCATTCTATCAGCCTTTTTGTACTTCTCCTTGCAGATGGTATTTGCTATGTCATGATATTTGTAGTATGGCTGTGTGACTGTGCACATGTCTGCATGTGTCTATAACAGGCAGATGCACTGACATGTCTAGGAGCTGATGCATGTCACAACAATAACATATGAAAGCACAATTGCTCTTCCTAGAACAGTTTTGCTCCTCCCTATTTCAGACAGAAGGATCTTAACACATGGAGGTATGTAACAGTCTCCTCATTGTATTGCCCAGTAACATAAGACATCTCTCCAACTTCCTGGGTGCAATTTAACTCATAAATGTAAAGGTGAACATTTTCATTTAATTTTGACAGACAGCATCTGAGCTGTCTGTGAAGAGGGGTTTTTTTTGCCTTCAGAAAAGAAGCAATATTACTTATATTGACCCAATTAGAGATGGATGAGATGGGAATGGGATAAGAGTCTTGTATTGTTTGGTAGAAAATCAACACACACCAGAATGTCTCTGCAAATATTGACTTATGATTCAAAGCCATATATGTGAAGAACAGACACCATCACTCCAGTTACTACTAGACAGATCTTTCCATTAAACTTAAATTAAATGCTCTGTGAAAGACAGTGAAGTTAGGTCCCGTAAAGGAAAATGAGTCTGCTAGTAAACTACCTGGTCTTTTGTTCAAAAGAGATCTTTTGTTTTTAAATCAGAGGTTCTGTTTTCAGACCACCAAGAGCGAATCCTAAAGGTGACTCCTCTAGGACAGTATGGTGCAGTAAAGTTTGGAAAGCTTGCAGTGACATACCCAAGGAATGCCAGCTCAAAGTTTACAGGCAGGACTTCAGTCCTCACTGCTTTCAACCTGGTGCCAACTACACTAAGAATAGGGTATTTTGTCTATCAGATTTTGTGACAGGACTAGTGGAAATTGGATTGAAAACCAGCAATTCAGGCAGCTTATAGTTATAGCCCAGGAAATAAGAAATCAGAGGTTCATAGGATTTAGAAATGAAGGGTAAGAAAGAAGATCTAATGCTGTCTTTCAAGAGCTACAGATTTCCCCCACTACCTTTTTTAAAGGCAAACCCCTGCAACTAAGCCAAAGGCAACTGAGTGGTTGCACATGCTGTTGCACAGAACTTTTTGTTTTGTTTTTTGTTTAAAGACAGAAAGTCTTTAAACATCTGACAACCTGTAGTGGAAGTGCTTCTTAGAGGCAAAGAGCAGAAACTGGGACTCCTGGGTTCTATTTTCAGTTCTGCTACTTACTGACTATTTGACTATGGACAAAGCACCTACCCTCCCCACACTTCATTTCATTAAAAATAGATCAAAAGGGTATTGCAAGGTTATTATTTTTCTAATTACCCCAGAGTCCTTGCATGAAAAGCCTTTCAGGAAAGAGAAGATTTTTACAGAAAATGGTAATCCATCACTTAGTTGCCAAGAAATTACAAAACTCTGCAGACTGAACCATGAACAAGCTGTGTCACTGAAGCTTATTTCTACTTCTGTGACAAACACCTGAGAAAATCAGCTGTGGGAGTAAACATAATCAAAGGTTATTAGTTAATAAGTACTAATCTCCCACAAACACTTGTATACTAAAGCAGGCACCTTCAAAGCACAGACTGGATTGCAAAAGGAATTTTGCTAAACCAAAGTTTGTTTTTTCCTTGCCTATTGCAATTTCAGTTGGTATTTGATTATGTGCTAGAAAATGCACCCCAGGACTTTCTGACAAATCAAAATTCCTTTTGTTTATGTCAATTGCTTCACCACTGATCAGAAATGATGGTGGGTTTTGATCTGCTCAGACGGCATCACTCATTTGGTTAGTATTGCTCAGTTTGCTGTCACCCACCCATGACAGTCTGCGTGGAGTTCCCCCGTCACACAGGCCTCGGTGGAGAATGGGGCTCAGGCAGTTCTTGCACCAGAATGCCACATGCTGCCAGTCACTCGGGCCTGTCCCACATGCCACACTTCACTGTGCCTTCATTAGTGGAACCATGTTGTTTCACAACAACATGACTAACCTGTATCTTTTCAGTGATATGTTTTACACTATGGACCTCTGGAAGACTGTACTGGCAAGGCAGAGAGGATTGCGTACGGCACAGCCTGGCATATAGTGATTCTAGGTGTGAATGGCATTTACCTTTCTCTACACTGAACAGAACTAGAGTGGAAAATCCTCAGTGCTACAGATGTTTTGGTCAGCTGACAACTTTCCTGACATACCTCTCCTTTCCTTACCCAGCCCCCAGAAGCAATGACCAGATGAGGCAAATAACATTCCCGCTGTCTGTGCAGTACGTTGTCAGGAAACCAAATGGACTGTGTGAGTGGGGAGGATGCCACATTAAAACTGTTGAACTTAAAACTTTGAAGTTGATTGCTTTGTCCTGTTAAACAACTGCTGCACTGTACCTTGTATTGGGATACATTCAGCTATGACAGCTGTGCTGAGTCCTTTAGGGTGTAAGATACTGTACAGAAAACTGCTACAAGTACTAGCCAGCACTCTTCCATTTACTTCTAAGAAGCTGCACTATCAAAGACAGCCTCTATCAAACTCAAGAAGGGCAAAGGGGCAGTTAAGTGGCAGAGGGCTATGGAGGCTCAGGGTAGTTGTGATAAAAGCTGGGTTGAAATTTTCAAAGTAATTTGAGGAACTGCAATGCACACTGAAATCTCATTCTTGAGTGTCTCCTCCCAGCTTTCTACCAATGCTGTGTGCTTCTGGGATATTCACTATCAAGAGAGAATTTGCTCACCTTTGTTCACTACTTTGAGAACTATTTGTACAAATAGGATTTTACAAATTATTACTAGAGTGGCAGGCTCAAGAAGCACTGAAACACCTGCCTTTCTTACAGCGTTTGTAGTCTCACTGAAGCTGACAGCACTACTCACATGCTTTAAGTCAAACGCACACTCAAGTAGCTATTATGTGAAGTCCCACCACAACTGAAGATTGTGTAAGTGACGAAGTCACCCCTGACTCCTGTGTCTCAGGCTGAAATGCTCTGTTGCCAACAAGTGTGGGTATTTTGGGAATTAGCTCATCTAGTGTCAAATGGATTTCATTACCTTTCCATAAAATGTGAGGATGCTAGTGGGCAGTGATTCAAATGCCATTTACCAGAACCAGTTTATGCTCATGTTAAAATCTCCTTTCTTGTGGATTACAGTAAAGCAGAATTTGTCAGAATTGCAGAGTAGATGGGGACTTCTGCTTTTGATTTCTGATCACAGCTCTACCTTCCTCCACCAAGAAAATAGAAAATGATTAGTCATGTAGTGACTATTGATTTAGTAGTCTTCATTTTAAAAATTATGTTTCCCGTATTGTTCTTTTATTATTATTATTACTGAAGCAAATTGTAACACACTGAATTGGAAATTGGTTAACTCCTTCCTATCTCTGCTTTTATTGCTCATTTTCTCTGATTGAACAAAAGCCATAAACTGAGAACTGTTTTCTCTAAACATAGGAAATAAAAGGCAGGCTTCATAAGAACGTGTGACGCTCAGGTTACTTGAACCTCTTTCATTCTCACCATCTACTGCAATTCTTTCCCTTCCTTCCTCTTTTATCATAACCTTTCTATGAGAATATCTATTAAGACAAGCATACAGCAGATAACTGCTGATAGTGAGGTGATTTGGCTACACTGTCACACGAAAAATGTCTTCTATTCCTATGACAAGGAGCGGTATAACAGCCAGGCTTGTCCCTTGGATCAGAGAGTCACTAGCTGATCTCCTAACATTGCTTCCCCTCCTCTACAGCAACCCTCTTGCTTTTCAAGGAGTATTGGGATACAGCTCAAAAGGAAATCTCAGCCTGCCTTCTATGGATGTATAATGATTTCCAGTGAGGTAGACTCTGGATAAGGAGGGAACACCACTGAAAAAGAGAAAGTGGATGGATCTCCTAGGTCATGAAATCCATTCCCTCGAGTCATAAGGTATATGTCATTTGAATCTTCTTAAAATCCTTTGACTACCACTCCAGAAACCACTGCATTCTTGCCCCTTGAATGATCTCTATAGTGTCTCTTTCCTGAAACATCAACAAAAATCAGGCAGCTAAGAAAATCTGCAATGGAAAAATTCAGGACAACAGGGTGGTTGATCTGGGCTTTGTATTGGGACAGTAGAACTTGGAAAAGCAAAAAGAAAATAACCTTTGTGGAACTAATGCGTGCTTGGGGCATAAAACATAGTGGGAGACACACAGATTGATGTATGTACGGATTCTTGAGGCAAGAGGATCATGTGCCAATCCATCTTGGACTGAAGCTGTGGCAGATGCTGCACAGAAGAAAGGAGCGATCTCCAGCTAGAATGCCACATAGAATATCTGAGTAATTACTACAGAGTCAAAGCAAGTTGGCATGGATGGAAAAGGGCTTCCAACCAACTTTGTAAGAGTGAAAAATTGTCGTTTTGATCAGAGATCTAGGATGGTGGGGATATTAGAGGTGAATTCTAAGAACAGCAAAGTTTGTCAGAGGAATAGTAAGATGAGGGGTTTGGTTGTGTTTGTGTGCTGAGTTTCCAATAAAACCAGACTTCAAGAAGGTTGAAGGAGCAGAACCCTACAAAACGAATACTGTGCTCACTCAGTGCAGGAGTTGAAAGAATTCACCAACAGGTATTAAATTGCAGTCATTGTCCTGGATATTCCTTCAAAGCTTTGCTAAACTGTTTTTCTTCTTTTCAGTCTTTGCCCGGTGACCTTCATTTAGCCTTTTTAATAGACAAGGCTGGAACAGCCAGGCATATATCCCCTAACTGGTAAAGATAAATAGATTCATAGAATTGTTAGGTCTGAATTGCATCCACAGCATGTGTGCTCTAAAGATAGATACTTTTGCTCAGCCGGAAGTTATGGACTTGAAACAGACATTTCTGGGTGAAATTCTCTGGCCTATGCCATGCGACAAGCCAGACTCAATGATCTAATAGATGCTTCTGGCTTTAAAATCTATGAAAAAAAAGCCATCTGTTCTACGCTTTGCTTTTTCTGCAAGCCCATTATCTCTCCAGGCTATCTACATTCAGCTTTCAGCAGCCTCAGGCTTGAAGAGTTTTAGCGATTATAATTCTACCACCATTTTGCACCTCGAAAGCTTTTGCAGGGAAGCCTCCAGGGACTGGAGCGAGACAAAGTCCATCTGAAATTCCAGTCTACCAGTCAAATTGTAGGCTGACTGATTGCAACAATATCTGTCGTCAGTGTAGAACAACAGACAGAGCTGACTCCTGAGGACAAGCTGACGTGGAAACTTGGGTCACTAATCACTAGAAATGGCATCAGAGATCTGAAAGGTCTTAGCAACAGTTGCAGGTTGTAGCTTCTTCCATTTTTATTTTAATATTGTGCTTTTAATTAAACAGGCTTTCAGTTCACCAGAACCTTAATAACAACCCTGTTATACATGCCTGGTATCTCCTCCTTAATACTTTGAGCCAGATTCTTACTTAAACCAGTGACATTTCATTGCCTGCAGTGGGTCTACTTGAAATTTGCATATGCCTAAGGGGAGAATCAGGACCCTCTTCTCCTAGTCCCTATTTCACCCTCACAAATGCTCATTTGTTATTATTTTCTTAAGGTTCTAATTTAACCAAGCCATAGTTTCCGCTGCCTCCAGAATCAATATTTTCTCTGTCTTTTGACAATTTTTTTTATTTTATTTTTACATGCGGTCTCCAAAAGGGTATAATTTACAGTTAATACCATGCAATCAAAGACAATGGCAGGATTCCTGTGAGCAGAGCAATCCTGGCTTCCTAATCATGGCTCTCACGCTCTACAGAAGAATTACAATCCTGCCCAAGGAACAGCAAATACCTGTTCCCACAAACACATACTTCTTAGTATTTTAAAGTTGTACTGAATGAGGAAAATCTATACCTCTCTTTGCTCTGAAGGACATGACTATGTAAAGTCTAACTGCCCCTTGGGAAAGGCACCACTTGAAAAGAAGATGCCCCAGCTGAGCATGGCATAGCCCATACTGCATTTTTGCGTGCCATTTGTTATCAGAAAAGATACTTTTAGCTGTGCAAGGTCGTTTTCAGCACTGTTTTGTGACAAATACCAGCCATGTAGTGACTTCAGTGGGGCACTGCCTTGCTAGGAACTGATGCAAGATGACTAAATTCACATCTCTTAGTCTGCTGAGTAATCATTGTACCCAGCAGAACACTAATACCAGGTGTGCTTCCTGCTGTTATTTTCCACACTCAGGAGATAAGTCTCACATATTACCTCTGACTTAAAGAAAACAAAAGCAGAAAAATAAGGTAAGAGCTACTTTGGTTTGAGGTATTCCTGCAGGACCCAAATAAAGGGTAAGTACTGTGACCTTTGGTGGAAGTGAGAGGAACTCAGAGGAATCCGCCCTAAGACCTAGATGAACACAACACACCACACTCATGTGTTAGGACATCCCTAAAAACACAGGTATGTGTGCAAGGCAATTCATGTCCCTGCTACTGGAGAGGATGAGAGGGTTGAGCTTTCAGTTTTGGTGAAAGGAATCTGGGTACATCATGGCACTGATGCATTTCATTCTGCGTTATTCACCCTTAAGCACTGTCTTTCCCTACTTGCAATGGCTTTGTTGGAGGACAATTACCTTCACTAAATGAAAACGACCAGAATGTGTCAAGGTTGAAGTAAAAAGCAATATACAGAGCAACCAGAAATAAAGGAGTATAGGGTAGAGAGCAGTTCAATTCTTCACTTTCCATGAGAACAAAGACATTTAATCTGCTGCTGCAGCAACAGCTACTCCACTAGTTGTGGAGTGGAGGGTACCAGTGATCTTACTCTTTTACAGAATGAGACTATATGGAACAACATCAAGGCACAGCATTAGACTGGTTTGCTTGACATGTGAGGGCTTACGTATGTTCACTTGATAAATGACTGGAATATTGTGAGAGGCTTCTACTCTCAAGCTGTTTGTCACTCTCCCTCCACCAAAGAAGGCACGTCTTGTAGTAGAATTGGTAGAAGCTGCTTAGCCTATTTCAGAGCAAAGCCATTGACTGTGTACATTTTAGGCAGCTCTTAGGCAGAGCCACAGGACTTTACCCTGTAAGCTGTGGTGGCAGTAATCCTTGGAAAAGGAATCATAAAAGTGAGCTGGAACAACTTTAATATCTTATTTTGCTCCACTCGTTTGCCAAGTCAACTTGTGTGAAAATGAGGTCTTCACACGTTTGGGGGAGTTTCTGTTCTCACATTCTCAACTCTTGCTGCAACCAGTCTTTTCCCAATGAAACCAAAGCTTTTGAATCTTCATTTGCAATTCTCCAAAAGTATGAGCTGCCATATCTTTTTATCAGTGTCCCGGTAAGAAGTCTATTTACTTTGTTTCCACTTTTAACCAAATATAATATGACCTAAAATCAAACAGCTCCTTGGATTTTCCTTTCTATGTTCTTATAGGAATTTGTAGAGAAAACAGAGTTCTACACATCAGAACAGATTGTTCTCCTACAGCACCTCATCAAATGACTGTCCAAAAAAAAATAATCTCTGTCCCACCTGAGGAGAGGCTGTCAAGCAATGAAGATGCACTAGCTATTTCCCCTAGTCTTACTTTTCCTGCCCTAAACTCTGTCTCAAGAAGTGTTTACATCACAAATTGTTGAGAATCAGGAGAATACACCAAGAGAGAGATCAGCCAATACATGTCCTGTTTCCTGTATTATTCCATAGCAATTTGCTACCATCAGAGAAGAACCAGTATCAAACATACAGAGAAATCACATTAGGTAAACACAAGTGAGATGTAAATGAACTGCATGTAATCCAGAACAGGTGCAGTGGAGTTGATGCAAAAGTGCAGAGCTTTGATCTGAGTTTCAGGAAATGGAAGAGCACATCTTTGAGAAGGGCAACCGAGGGAGAGAGGATAATGCTTCATATACAGTGCATTCAAGAGGAACTGAAGGGGAACAAAGGCATGGTCAACAGTGTATCCATGTGCTGCAGACAGGCAATTACTCTATAAATCACTGTTAAAGGAGACCTCCACTAGCCGGCAGTAACCACAGTCCCTTACCTTCTCCGGGGGTTGGTCACTGTGATTGCAGGTAAAGCCAGAGATTTGGCAGGACAAAAATTGGTATGGTAACTACTGAGACAGATAGGCCAGCATCAGTACTAATCCCTAATGATTAGTACAGATGCCTAAAAAAGTAGGGGCATCTCGACTGACTGAAGGTGCCTTGAAGGGACACCTTCTAAAATTGATGCAGATTAGATGATGGGATACCTGACCTGAAGGGGGGTGGCCACAAGGGCATGATGAGCTGTTCTGGAGGAGCACGGGCTAAACCACTTATCATGATGGTTTCATTGCAGGGAACAGTCATGCACTATTAGTGCTGAAAGATTTCCCAGCCCTAACAGCTAGGATTTTAAGAATCTATTTAACTTTGATAGTCTATAGCCCATCACTGGGAGTCTGCTTAAAGGTGTGATTGCTCTTCTTTGTATTGGAATTGCTGACAGATCCTTAACTATTATGGTGCTTACCAGCAGTAACCTATTTAAATAAAAAGAAAGAGGAGAGCATAAATGGCTTGTACTGTTTGAATTTGATTTACCCAGCAGCAGAAAAAAGTTCCATGCATAGATCCTTACTACACTATCCAGACCATGAGTCTGCCCTGCTCTTTGTATACCAAAATACTATAGAGTTAGAAAATGCATTATCCTGGAGGAAGGATGCTACGCTGATGGGAATTTTGCTGCTGGTTGTTTTTGAACTGCAATATGTGGCATTGTAATTCTATGTCAGTGATTTAAATGCACTGATAGAGTTGGTGACAGCTTAAATGGCTCCAGCCCCCAGCCTTCCGTCACCCCTCCTCCCTGCCTGCAGTTCGTCTCTCTAACGGATGGAAGGCTGACAAGTTCTGTGCAGGAACAATGGAGAGTGGGAGAGTAGGTGGAGAGACCGATAATTGTTTAGGGTAAGGTTTTTCTAGCGTTGTTTTAAAATATGAGCAAATATGGAGACATTCCACCTTCTTTGTTCATTCTCAAGCGCAACTAGCTGTGAATCCCAAGAGAGGCTGACTGCGTGGCCATGCACCCTATTGCTCCTGCCCTCCAACTGGGAGGAAAGAAGAGAAGGAGAGAGAGAGAGGAGGTGACCAAGTGGCCCTACAGGCTGCTTTCATCACCCTGTACCTTCTCTGCAGTGATAGGCTGCTGACAGCAGACAGCCATCTCTCTAAATCAATCATCTGCTTTCTTGTTCCTTACTCCCCTCCCATCTCCTGCTGGTACAGAGCAGTACCCAGCATGCTGGGTGACAAAAGAGACCATCAGAGGCTGGCTTTCCCCTCCTGGGTTAGCAAAGGTTAGCCAGGTGTGCTGCTCTGAGTGCTTGTTCTTTAGGAAGGCTGGAAGACAAAGCAGGCAACTGCAAATGCAGGTGATGGAAATGATCACTGCTTCTCTTAAGATGCTTACAGTGAAGGCTGTCATTCAAACACCAGAGGGGCAAAAGACAAGTAAGGCTGGAAAAATATAGAACATACATCCTGCAGGACTGAACCCCACTGGGAAATAAGGCATCAAAGCATCTTGCTATCACTGCCACCCCTATTAATAACATCAGTGGCTTCAGGTACAACCTCAGCAACTCTGGAATGGTCTAAAAATACTGAGTGATGGATGACACAGTACCACACACCTGATTTACATTTGTTAGAAGCAAACATCCACAACTCACTGAGAGTAAATATGTGATGCTGTCATCCCTAACTGGTGAGAATAAAATAAGTATTACCTTGCTCTTTATCATGTGCCCTGACTCTATTTGCATTTCCTCTCTCTCATGCATGTTGATACAGATATAATGGAAAAGGAAAGGGTATGGAAAGGATATCCATCAGAGAGAGGAAGTGTCAGTGATTTGGGATAATCTTGTATCTTGAAAAGGTCAGTGGTAGATGTGTTTATGTTGGACATCTAGACCTCAACACTCCATAAGGTCACTTCTAGTACAAGTTACATACTCAACTTTGTATTAGACAGGTAACTACACAGGTAATGGATGAAAAAAAAAAAAGCCTTCTGTGAGACAGATGTAGGAGACTCATGAGTCTGTCACTGTAGCAGTAGCAGATTTCCAAAGCCCAGATTCATGGCATCCAACTTCAGCTACTTAAATTCAGCATCTGAGATGGAAACCTTCTCATGCTAGGCTTCCTCTACAGTCAGGGGAGAAAGAAACACCTCCAAGATGTTAATCAGATCTTCAATAGCCTCTTGCTTTCCATAGACACATAACCTAGGACAACTATATTCCTAGTTGGAGCACCTCAGGTAAGTACCTAAAGTTAGGTGGGATGAAACTAGATCAGTATTCCCTGATTTCACCTTTCAGACTACCCTCTCTTCATCGCTTCAGACAGGCACATTCTCCTCTCTGGCTAGCCCACAGTGCCACAGTCCACTGCTCAGTCACTGTATTTACAAGCAAGCTCTTTCATATCCCTTAAACTTAAGAGTCATTCTCCATAAGCATCCAAAAAAGCACATAATAATTTTCCATCAAATTCCTTCTTATTCAAGGTTGTTAGACAGGCTAGGTTGTTGTAACAGGGTAACTGCTGTTGACTAACTCTGTATGAGGAAGAGTGGGGAGGTTCAGGATTTGCGCCCTTAGCGAAGGGANAATGGTTAATGTGGTCGGGGACAATTCTCTACAGAAGATAACATGGGAAGGCTCTGGGGGGTTGAAGGAAGGGAGCACAGAACTGACAAGGGTTGCTTCTGTAGCATGAACAGGTTAGGATTACAAACGGCTGCAGAGTGAGGGTTTGGCATCTGGGTTGGCACCCAGAGCAGGGTCAGACTGGCCAACCCTTGCCCAGGCATAGCTCTTGGGCAAGAAGAGCTGTACAAAAAAAGCTCTGCCAAACCACCTTACTGAAAAGACTGAAATTAGTGACACTCCCAGATGGTTGTTTAAAATAACAATGTTTTTATTAGTGCTAAAATAGAATGGGAAAGAGAAGGAGTGTTGTGTAAAGTGTGTGCTGGCCTTTGTGCCTTCTGCTGGGGGTGTGATCAACAACACCAGCTGGCAGCTCTTTGGTTAAGAAAAAAAATAATACAGTCCTGGAGAATGCAATGTGAACAAGAGCAAGCAGAGCACTCAGCAGAGGAAAAACAGCTGGCGAGGGACCCAGGCTGTCAAGGCACAAATTGCAGTCAAAGCCAATAAGAATTTCTTCCTAATGCACAGGAAGTTCTCTCCATCACTCCAGCTTCCCCACACATTCCTTCCCACCATCCTGCTTTCAGTAGTTCCAAAGCAGATACCTTTGGATTGAAAATCTTGGGAGACATGCTGCTCATACATACCTTGGCCTGGAATACAATCACAGGGTAAGGAGTGGAGAAGGCACTCTGGCACACACTGTAGGTTTGCAAGTTTGGTGGTTCATGCAAGGTTTGGGAGTTGGGAACTAGTATTCAGGGAAAACAGCTCACAGAGCAGAAAAATGTACATGGTCCTGTCCTGCAGATCCCCATTGCCATGGCAGCCTCAGGCTTCCATCCAGCCTTGCAAATGTATTTCACACACTCACAGCTCCACCTGCCATTTCTGTCCTGCAGTCCAATGCAGCTCAGCTGATTTCCTTCAGTTCTGCCCTGAAGTTTCTCCTTTTCCAGTTCTGTATCACACAGATGATGTAAATTCAGTTCTTCCCTGCAACACCATAGCATCTAGAAGTCATTTTATTTTGATCAAAGTCAGTCAGCAATGGCCAAACTGTGTGGTGTGTTGTTTGCAGTACACCTGTACTGATGCATTCACAGCATATTTATCACCAGAGAGGATGAGCAATTTTTTCTCCCTTTGATTTGAGATACTAATTAAAACTATTTTTATGGAGATTGAGGGCATTCAAAGCCTAAAGACCATCTTTCTTTCCTAAAGCAAACAAGGTGAGACAGGAGCAGGCTGTAGAAAGAGTTCATTAACTGGGGAACCAACCCCTTCTCTGACACTGACCTACTCTATGACTTTGAGCATATTACTTTACCATGCGTGACAAATACCAATTAACTTGCTGCACTAAGAAGTTGTTAGCATATACTGTGATGAGAAACGAAATGCAAAACCTTTGAAAAAATAAGCTGTGAGGTCAGATCTGGGCTAGAGTGCCTACACGTATCTTTGAGTGATAACTCAGGCTTTGAAAGAAAAAAGGTGAGTTAAAAAAATTAAATCAAGAAATAATTGTGCAGCCTTTAGCTCTAGATAATGGCAGTGTGAGAAGTAGGATAATTAAATGATTGATATGATTTCAGAAAGAAAACAGATTTTTCCTGGGCATGCACAAGGTTATCTGTGTCATTTAATTAACCTGCATGCAGGGGAGGAATTCTCTGCTGTTATCTCTTGATCCCAGTCCTGTGATGTCTGCTGGGGGTTATTTTTTGTTTTTGTTTTCAGAGCTAGGTTGTGATTTCTTGTATTTTTTCCCCCTAGGGATCAGCAAGAGCTGAAGAGATTGCTACAAAACAGAAAAGAAGTGTCTTTTAAAGATTCTTCAGAATAGTACTAACTGGGGAATGCTTTGTATCAGTTTTGCATGGTATACTGATGAGGTTGCTGCCTCAGATCCATTCCTTTTGTGGGGAAGCAATGTAATTCTGCTAGCTCAGCATTGCCAGTAAGGGGGAAGAGCGTGCAGGGCACTACCACCCTCTGGACGCAGTGATGTGAGCACAGGCTCCCTTACTGCTTCCTGCCTATTAACTGGGAGAGTCCTCTCACCACCAGCCATCTGCTTCAGCCATTGCTGTGCTCCTTGATTGGACCTCTCACCTAACTCCTCACCCTGCAGCATCCTGGAAGAGGGCTCTGTGCTCCTCTCTGGAAAGAAGCTCCACTCTTCCCTGAAGACTGCACCTCTCTTTTCCAGCAGCCCCTTTATCAGACATCAGTTTTATTTGCTCTTGACTCCCAATATGCAGACAGAATTGTGCCTATTTTCAGAGAGAAATATGGGAGTCTCCAGAGAGAGAACCAGACAAGCAGGGAGCTGAAGGAAGGACCCATAACGTGCAGGTCTGGGACACTGGCCAAGGCATCAGTCTTGCAATGAAACATGACAAAATTCAGAACAGTCCCAGCCAAATCAACATGGCTTCTTTGCTGTCATCCTTAGCAGAGATGCCAATGGACACCATAACCATGAAAGCTCAGCTTCCTTCTCTCTCCTCTGTGCATGATGGAGGTTCAGCTGTAAGGTGGCACTGGGTGACAGAAACTACCCCATAGTGCTTGTTCCTGTCCAAAACTTTGATCAGCCCAATATTTACATACAAGAAGAACAGGGAGCTCAGGGATTGATGCAAGAGTGCAAGGGTCTGCTCAAGCTTTGATTTCAAATTCGGTCTTACTAGAACACATCCCAACCTGTGTGTGCTACAAGCCAGCACTTCTATCGAAGATGTCAGGTAGCAATATAAATCATGAGAGCAGTGAATCTATATATAGTAGACAGGCATGTACAGAGGGAAAGGGAGTAAAAGAAAGGGAGAAGACAGACAGATGTGTGCTGTAGAAATGTTTCTTAGAAACTTTTGACGGTGCTCTTCTATCCTTGTCAGGAAAAACAAGAATATGTCTGAAAGCACATATATAAAAGACTACCTCTCCAGCTTAAAATTCAACTCTGTGTCCTTCTGTTCAGTGCCTACATACAGACTCAGTGGCATTGCGTATTTTTGTACCATCTGACACTGGTGCATCAGCCCTTTAAGAAGGCCACAGAAATCAAAGGGTGCTTCTGCAAAGCCTTATTCACAGCAAAGGGAGACAGAGATCTGTTCAAAAGAAATGATCCCCCCAATCTGGTCTGACTAGCAAGGCAGTTCTGAATGGAGAAGTGGCAGGGCACAGGGCTGTTCAGCTCATGCCTGTGAACTTCTGCTCTTATATTGAGATTTTTGCAATGTCTAAGCTTGCTGATACTTGTTTTGTGCCAGTACAGCACCAGTGATACAATCCTACCAGATGTGGTCATTAAGGCTTTGAGAAATGGCAGTACTAGAAGTTTTCAATGTTTAAAATTTGATGATATATAGTACACACTCATTCAGGGAACTCTTCCTTCCTTCATCAAATGACTGCTTTTGGTGGCAAACTAAAATCAGATTACCATAATGGTTATCATTCCTACCCAGCTGCAGAGTCCTTCTACCTTAACAGGCCAGGCTGAAAAATGTGGTCGTTCAGAAGAGGATTCACAAGCAGATCCTTCACCCCTGCCTTGGGGACGGTAGTGTCTGTCAGCAATGGGAAGAAAGACATGAGAGGTACCCACTTAAAGTTGCCTGATCTTAGTCCAATTCTGTCACACCCTTCAGGAAAACCGGTGTTGACCCTCTTGAAACTTGAGACAACCTCAGAGGCCAGAAGGAGGCTGGGATATCTTGGCAGAATAGGTGGTAGGCAACTCCTGAACAGTTTTTTGTAAGTAGAACAGTCGCACTGTACTGGATTTTATCTCTATAAGAGTGGGCTTTTCTCTGGAAAGACTGATAAACTTAATAACTGAATAATAGAAGGGAAACAGCCATTGCAGTGATTTTTGCAAGGGCATGTAGCAAATCAGCAACAGAGATGGAGTTAAAATTTAAGCTTCCTAAATCCTAGTCCCATCCATTAGAACACATTGCTTGTAATCTAAGTGTAGTGCAAACATCCAATTGATAAGCTTTTTACAACAGAGATGACAAAGTGGAACTATAATCTCTTGGATATGCTGCTTTGTGGCCAGGAGAGCATTCTGTTGTAAAGTTTTTTTAAAAAAACAACAAAAAAGTGGAAAGATTAGGCTGGCTCCCCTTGAATAAGACGACAGAAAAAGAGGGCAAATTGTATTTGTCAGCTCTGCCCACAAACCAGACACAGTATTTGACCTCCGTGCCCCTTTCCTGGGTCTGTGAGAACCACAGGACTTACATGGGAAGCATGGTGAGAGGAGGCACAGGAGTGCTTCCAGTGGACAGTGTATGGCATGATGGGGACTCATCACAACTGTCAGCAGTGCCTCAGTCCTACTGAGTCAGGCTCCTGATGGAGAATGGAGCCTGAGCAGTGGTGACTTTGTTGTAGCAGGTCCAGTGTAAATATGACAGAAAGTCCTATGTGACTACATAAGAAAGGTCCTATGGGGCCTTCACCCATCTTGGTAACCCTGCCTAGAGACCAGGAGCTACCATTTCTCCCTCTGCTTTAAGAAAGGTGCAGAAGAACTGTCCCAAGGCATGAAATGACAAACCAAGGTCAAGTACTTTGCAGAGCCAAATGAGGCAATGGGATTATTTTGAAAATTCATTCAAGGGTACAACTTGTGGATATTCTAGGAGTGACATCTAGAGATAAAAATCATTATCTGCCCTGGAGAACAGTAGTCAGGAAAAGGATTATCAAGGAAGCATATATGAGCTACGCGGGCACATTTCATTGCCATGAGATCTCGGTTTCCAGTTCACATGTTCCCAAGGGCTATTTATTCTTTTTAAAAGAATAGTCAAAACTGGGAGCTGCAGAAGGAAAGAAAAATTACAGATACAATCAGCTATCTCTTCTGCAGTTGCTTATATTTACAAGAATAAATGAAGCCCTGAATGTTAAAGGATGGGAGAACCCAGAAAAATAGAGCTGGAGAGAAGTTTTCACCTGAGTCTGAGGAGAGATACGGGATTTTCAGCACAATTTCTGGAACAGGGTTGCCCCATTACACTGCACAGCCCCAAAGCAGCCCAACCCCTTGTTCCTTCTTCTACTTTGAGACCTCATTGAAGAATTTCAAGTCACAAACCTGAAACAGAGCAGGAGATACAAAAAGGTGTTGTGCTGTAAATGCAAGAGATGCAGGTTCAATGACACGAGCACGTGAGAAGGCCAAAGGAGAGACACAGACATTGTGCGTGACATGACATTTGTGCAGTGCAGTGTTCTAGAGAACAAAAGGCAGACTCATTTAGCCTACAGAGCCCCAGACAAGGCTCCTAGAGAAGCCTCGTTGAGGCTGAGGCACACACTATAGAGTGCTTCAGAGAAAAAGCCAGAGGTTTGCTGTTCCACAGCATATTTCTGAGTCACTGCAATGCTAAAGAAACAACAAAATATTTTGTACAAAATTGAAGACAGAGAAGTAATAAACATTTCTCAGTTCTATCTCTGCTCTGTTTCCTTTCATGGCACACCTGTGACACATGTTTCAGTGCCATCAGCAAGCTGAAGGAGCCTGAAACCACCTCCCTCCAGCCACTAGCACTTACTCTCTCAAGCCTGCAGAGTCAGCAATGTTGAGAAAGCAGCTACAGAAGAGCATGTGACAACAAAATAAAGTTAATTTGCTGCAATGTGCTATTCAATCAGAAGAAAATAACAGAGCAAGGCTCTAGCTTTTGGACTATTACCCAGAATCCCTTGCATATGACAGCAGTGACAGTGTCAGCTTCCATATGCTGTATTACAGTGACACTTGCCATGCTAAATGCTGATTAGAATTAAAATGGAAATGACATCTATGTGCATTACTCTGCCATTAATCTTGATGCCCTACATTTTATGTTGACAGTGGGCTTTTGCGGGGGGGGGGGGGGGGC
>VYZX01014704.1:60527-97312 GCA_013401335.1 Brachypteracias leptosomus
GAAAAGACACGGGGTTGTAGGTGGTGAGGGTTTTTTTCAGTTACTATTATAGAAGCAAACGTGGTTCCGAATCTAAGCACAACAGAGAGACCAGTCAGAAAATACTCTTGTGACTGTGTGTGCAGTAAATTTTTGCCACTAAAATAGGAATTTGATGTGACATCATGAGTTTATTCAAATGTTTGATGCAGGTGCCTGCAAATCACCAAACTACCTTATGCTGTTCCTGACTGTACCGTAAGTGTGTGCACAAGTCATGCTCACAAATGGAGCATGGTTGATTAGAAAATGAGACCTATGAGATGAGACTCTTCATAACTGCAGTGGAGCGGCTGCACGGCGAAGTTCACCTTCAGGAAAAAGGCATGCATTGAACAGAGTATTGTTCAAGCCTACAGAAGGGCTAATTCACATCAAACATCCTGGGGTCTCAGAGGAATGTTACAGCAATGACACAAGCCCTTTGCACTCATTTTGATAGTGCCCACCCATGGGTTTAAAGCTAAGCTTCTAAGGCAGGCCAAGAAAAGATCCTCTCTTTCGTCTAGTTACTTACTGAGTTCTGTTGAATGTCCTTTTCTTGGGATAACACTAGAAATGCTCATTTCAGGAAAGGCAGATATTTTAAAAGCTCAGTTATCCTTAGTGAGGAGGTTATCTATCATCCACTACAGAATTGGAGTAGCCAGAACTCATCCTGGCTTAGATGAGGGCCTGTGTCTGACCTGTTGTAGTGGGTCTGTCTGAGCTGATTTTCCCCATACAGCCTTCATGCTGCAGTACTGGAAGCCAGAAGGTGTTGATAACACACCCTTGTTATGGCAGGGTGTGTGGGGGGGGCAAGATTTGGGAGGGGATACAACCCGGACAGCCGACCCGAGCTGACCAACAGGATATTCCATACCATATGACGTCAGCTCAACTATAAAGGGAGGAGGACGGGGGGATTCTGGGAAGACATTTGTCCTCCGAGCAACCGGTACGCGTTCTGGAGCCCTGCTTCCCGGGACAGGCCCGACACCGCCTGCGGATGGGAAGTAGAGAGTAACGGCTTTGTTGCTTTTGCTTCGCGCGNGCAGGGGGAGTGATAGAGGGACTAGGGGTGGGCACCGGGCACCCAGCCAAGGTAAACCCACCACACCTGTCTATGCAAGACAAGCATCCTTGGTCCTCCCATGGAATGACAGTCCAGAATGGAGAGTGGAAAAGGTATAAACTATTTCTGATTTTCCTGAAATCACCACTTCTTTCAACTCTTACACTGCCTCTGAAAATTTTTCTTTTTTAGGAAAAAAAAAAAAAAAAAGATGACTGCAAGGGAGTTTGAGCTAAAACTGAAATAAAATTCAGCCATTTTCCCCCCTTTTCTCAGTACAAGATCTGCTTACACAGCAAAAGGCAACAACAAATCTAATGCACTATTGCATGAAGAAGAAATACAATTGTATGGGCTAAGTGCTGTGCCCTCCTCACCGAGATGCCTTGCAGAGCTGCCTAATCCCATGTGCAGAAGGCTTGGTGGGATGGGTCCTTCAGGCTCCATCAGTGCGTAGGGGTTAGCTCTCACCCCAATAGCTCTCCTGTGCTCCCTCTGGAAGTGATGACATGGTTATAATATCAGAGCCATTCTCCAATCTACCTTCTTGTCCTTGCCAGCAGGTCAGAATCAGGAAGATATTTAGACCCACGCTTTTCTTTACCTATTCCTGTATGTGCAATATGATGATTTAGATGCCCAGGTATATGCTATTTGCCAAATCATGACTTAATTCCATAATCAAGTCTATAAAAGTCACTAGGAAATGTTCTATCAAAATTTCTTAACTCTGCCCCAAGCCCCTGGTCTCTTCTTCATACAGAAACATTCCCACCCAGACTCCAGACATGATGGATAGCTTCCGTCTCCCTTATCTCATCCCTATAACACTAAGGAAGAATGAGGGGCTTGGAGGGGAGGGAAGAAGATTCCTGTAGTGCCTGTAAAGTTGAAGATAACGTTTAAGCTTTGTTACACCGAGGAGGCTGCATTAAGCTTCCATGACCTTGAGCAAGAGCTGCAGCTTGGGTTCCTCTCCTAAAGACTTTAATAAAGTGAAAAATTGTTTCAATACAAAATGTGATATTGGGACATTGTTCGTGCATATATTGAGCTTAAGTCAAATATTCTGTGTCCTCAAATCCGACTGATTAATAATTAGAACCAGAAATTCTGTCTTTACTCTAATGTGTTTAGGAAAACTGATGGATTTAATTTTTTTTATCAGCCAAAAGTAAGAAAATGTAATCTTTCTTAAAGTATCTAATACAACAATGCAGAATAATTAGTTTCTATGAAAACAGGCATAATGGGACAGAATAATAAATCATTTTCTGTTTTGTATCTGTCCGTCTGATGGAGAGAGATTTACTATACAGTATGGTGTATGATGCTGTAGAAAATATCAAGCAATAGAAGAAATCTATAAGGGGATAAAGAAATTCCAGCTGTGCATTATAAAGAAGCATTTCATGTCGTGACAAAGCCTCAGGGATAGGACCAAGTAATTATCAGGCAAAAAGCAGCCCCTCTTAGGATTACAACTTGCCAAAATACATTGGACCCTAAAGCTCCGATTCTGCATCTTCCATGTCCATTTACTTCAATAGACCTGGGCATTTATGGAGAATTTTACTCCACCCTTTTCTTCCATCTCTTTTGGTGCTTTAGACACACTAAGGAACTGAAAGAGGCTGTTCCGTGCCCTTCTCACTTGAGCAGTGTAATCCACATTTCGTATCTGGATAAGCCAAGGCACAGTGAGATACACTGGCATGGCCAAGGCCACGTGACAGGTAGCTAGCTGCTTGAGCCTTGATCAGAATCAAGTTCACTGTCAACGGACTTAACCCAAGGCCCTCTAAATTGAATTGCAAGGAATAACTCACAAATCTCAGGAGGAAGTGGGATTCTCCAGCTGCTACAGCTCTGTTACTTCTTTTAAGTTTTAGTTTTTCTTACATTTCTTCAGCTTTCTTCTAGGAAAGGAACCAGAATGAAAGCAAGGAGGTTGAAATCTTGACTCTTCTCCAGGTACATCCATGACATGTCCAAAACAAGCTTGTTGCTGGCCATTATCATCCTACTTTCATTGTCTTTTGCTAGAACATCACCTCCGTGCTCATTCTAGTTGGACTTGACTCCAAAGGCATGATTTAGTCTGACTCGTTTTACTGCAGATGAGTTCATACCGATTTACCTTGCCAAACCAAACCAGAATCTGTTCCTGTGGGTTTAGCCAACACTTGCACAAAGAGCATTTTTCTTTGATCCTGGCTTCTGTTCCTTTTCTTGGAAGTTCTTTTGAGATCAAAAAGATGGTGGAAAAGACAAGAAATTGGACAAGGAAAAGTTTATTTGATTAGATCCCATTTGGAGGCATTCCCATAGAGCTAGTGACCTGAAATACAGTCACACGGAGGAAGCCGTGTTGTTAGATTCAAATGTATAACTTTTCTTAGCCAATTTGACTCAATTCATATGGGAGGTCCAAGGGTCTATGTAATTCTTGCTGACTGCTCTGAAGCACAAGTCATGGTACATTTATCTTTTGCTTGGTGATGGCAAATGGTCTACAGTTTTTCCTCCTTGTATTAGAGCATCAGAGAGCCCTCCCTTCTCATGAGTTGCCAACATGCTATACACAGCTAGTAGTGATCTTCAGGAATAATAACAGTTATACCTTTGCTTTTAGACCACAGTACGTTGGTTTTTGGTTGGTTGGAGGGTTTTTTGTTTGTTTCAGTGGGATGTTTTGTTGGATTTTCTTTCTTTTTTTTAGAAACAAATGCATGCAAGAACTGGTCGGAAACTCGCTCTGTAGTGAAGCAAGGCATCTGTTTAGCAGTAGACAGCAGCAACATACAACAGTTTAGGACTAGAAAGAAGAAATGAGCCTCATGACCAAAACCAAAATGTGAATCTAAGTAGACAAGTATTCCCAGCATAGCCAGGTATTCACTGCTATAAGAATCATAGAATCATAGAATTGCCTAGGCTGGAAAAGACCTTCAAGATCACCAAGTCCAACTTCAACCTAACCTTACCACCCTAACTCTAACAACCCACCGCTAAATCATGTTCCTGAGCACCACATCCAGACAATATTTAAACACATGCAGGGGTGGTGATTCAACCACTTCCCTAGGGAGCCTACTGCAGTGCTTAACAATCCTTTCTGTAAAGAAGTTTTTCCTGATATCCCACCAAAACCTCCCCTGGTGCAACTTGAGGCCATTTCCCTTTGTCCTGTCACCTGTCACCAGTGAGAAGAGACCAATCCTGCCCTCTCTACAATCACCTTTCAGGTATTTGTAGAGTGCAATAAGGTCTCCCCTCAGCCTCCTTATCCCCACACTAAACAGCCCCAGCTCTCTCAGTCGCTCCTCATAGGGCATGTTCTCCAAACCCTTCACCAGCCTTGTTGCCCTTCTTTGAACCTGTTCCAGCACCTCAATGTCCTTTCTGTATTGAGGTGCCCAAAACTGAACACAGTACACAGATACCTTATTTCTTAGCTGTAAGACACCTCTCCAATAATAGATCACCCTTTACAGATTCAGTTTGGTTTCTGTTCCATACAGAATCACTCAGGCTTATGCCCAATTATCACTCTCCACTTCACCATGACATACTTTTTTTCCCTGCACTCTTGGTATGCCAGAGCTCAAACCTTTCCCACTTGCAAGGTCACCTGGGATTTAGAGTTCAAAAGGATACAAGCACTACAAACAGCACTAGTTAAAACATCAACAACATGCTTCTTTGCAAATAATGAGCACAGTAATCTGATCATGAGACCTTTTAAAAAACTATCAAATGCTTTTAAATGCCACAAAAAGCAAGGAGAATGGGAACCATGCAATGATCACACCACCTAGAAACAAATACCATTTCTGGGTCAGTATACAACACTCCCCTTTATAGGTAAAGCCCAGACAGACAAATCATGTGCCAAAGGGGCTGTACAGTCTGGACTCTAAGCTGCCACAACAGCAGGCCAGAGCTTCTGCCATTCCTGGTATGGAGTATCTTCATAGCTTTGAAACACCCGAGCAAGTAGAGATTTACTTGTAACCTGGTTTACGGTGTTACAGATGTCCAGTGTGAAATATAGCTGTTAGGATAGACTTCCCAGAATGTTTCCTTCACTTTGAAGGACTCCTCACTTAGTTTTTCTTTCACACTCCCAGTGGGGGATACTTTTGGCCCAGACCTGGACTTGTTTACCCTTTAAACTGTTCCAAAGTCTTGGTAGCTATTCTCAAGCTGTCACAATCGGTGTCACAGGAAAATTTCCATGTAACATATGTGACAAGTCACACCTACACTGCATAAAAGGCAAAATTATGCAGTGATGTGTCAAATGGATCATATTTGTGTATCACCCAATACGTACAGTTCATAAAAACTGACATCTCTTCAACAACCAAAGGATATGACAAATTACAGAACGTGCAGGCTGACGAACTGACAGGTTGTGACAGTGGCTATCCCCTTCTCAGGACACTCAAAGCCTTCCACAAAGTCTGTATACTCATGTATACAGACTCTCTTAACTTTAGGTTGTGCCAGGTTATAAACATTCCAGAGAACTTATCCAAGCATCCATATCTGCAGGTTATTCCTCCCTCTCTCTGGAAGAACTACCTGCTCTTCAGTCTCTGAGCAATTGCCCCAGAAAAGCAGAAGTGGTGGAAGAGGCAGACAGGCAGGCTTGGGGGTCAATGGCTGCTGGAACTCCAGTGTTCTGGTTCCAACTCTTTCCTCTGCCACCGACTTTGTGTTATACTTTGGTACAACACATCTAGTCCCTCTGTGCCTCAGCTCTCCCTCTGTTAAATGATACAGCAAAACTGTTCTGCCAAACAAAGTAACATGAGAATAAGAATGTTAAACAATGCAAACACTCATATGTTCTAACCTACATTGATGTGTTCTAGCTTAAGCACCTTAGACAGCCCAGTAAAGTCTTTACCAAGCATCTTATGAAATCAATAAAGATATGTCCATGGCCTTCAGCAGGCAGTGGTTAACCAGCTGCAACAGAACAAATAGTGCCTTCATTGCCTGTATGGTCAAGATATGTTTGTTGTTAGACTTCTCCCTTCCGCTTTGCTTTTCTCAAAATAGATCTTCAAAAGTAAGAAGTATCTCAGTCACTGGCAGCTTTGAACCTAGAACTACGTAGCTATGTCAAGAAATCAAAATAACAAGCTGCAAGCAGCAAATAGAGGAAAGACAATACTAGGCTGGGACAATGGAGGTCTGAGTTTGGTTCTCAGCTCATTCATAGGTTTTCTGCATAATCTTAGACAAGACATGTAGTTTCAGTAGGCACCAGCTACTCATCTGCAAATCCAGGATGAATAATCATTCCTTTGCCCTTGTTTTCTATTTTAAAGTGTAAGCTCTCGAGGGCTGAGGCTTCCACTTACCGTTAACAACTCTATATCAGCCATGAAATGTTTCTCTGAATTGCATAAAACCTGTATTATACATGCAGAGTATCTCCAGTGTTTGTACGGAGTCTAGCCTGGGTCTAGAATAGCCACATGCACTGAGCACAGCCACTAAGCTCCATTGAACCATATTACAGGTGCATAGCATCATATTAAGGAAGCAAGATCACTTCAGCAGCAGATTGTCTCTGTATATTTGCATAGAGCTGCACCCTGCTAAATGAGATCCCCTTGATACAGATGTACTTGAGAGGGCAGTGCAGCAATGCTGGAGCCAGCTCTGTGAAAGTCAGCTCGTATCTGAAAGCAATGGTATTATTTAGGAATTTCAGATGTCTGGAGCGTTATGGCCCACTCTTGCTCCTGATGAAGGATATGTGATGTGTAGAGTGCGAGCCCTGAGCCCCACCAGAATGTCCAGGAAATGTCAAAGTAAAGGTAACGATGACTACAGAGAGTCTCCCACACACAGGGTTAATTCCAGTCTGATGACAGTATGGAGACAGACATCACCCAAATATTCTGTCTTCACTCCCCCTCTGTCTACAAGAGACTCTGTTCCAGATCCCTCTCCTCTGACAGGAAGAGGTAGCAGAGCTCAAGTGAGGTGTATTTGTTAAAGACCACAGAGAACCAAGGAGCCACGCCTGCACAGTGCATTCAGGAAGATTAGGCCCACCTATTTCCTAAAGATGGGCTGCATGAAGAGAAAGTAAGCAAAGCTTGAAACACTTCTTTTGTGAACACAGGGTTGGTCATGAGCATCAAGCCATTTATTTCTCTACCACAGGAGATGCAAGAACAAAGAAATGGCTCCTGTGGGTGGGTTTAATTTTTTAACAAGTTACCATGTGGCTCTTGTTCCAAATTTTGGGTGTTTATCTGTGTAATGTCTATCGCAAACACTGTAATTTTCCAGCAGCCAGGTACATTGAAGGCAAAAGTACTAATAATGTGACATCATTATTTTTGTTCCATAGCAACATCCCCCCACACCCCTTACACAACAGGTTATAAGTCTGTAGAACTCTGCATTTTACAGTGCTATAAAACTCCTCCAGCTGTTATAAATATATCGTTTTAAGCACTTGCATTTAAAAAAAATGAAACAGAAAATACCACTGAAAAGTTCAATGTTTTTTCTTCTCTGCATTCAATTGCATTAACTTTTTCCCTGCTGGTCTACTAGACCCACTGCTGGGCTGGCAGATTTCCACGGAAACAAGGGGAATGCTCAAGATGTATGCAGGCTGGTTGTTAGTACAAAAGCATCTATTTTACCATGAGAGATGTCTAGTGCGGGTAAACTTTTACTAAAAGAATGCATCTTGCTTGTTTGCTAACATGACAGGCACATGTTATCTAGCTGGCTCAAGGATTTGTAGAGATGGAATCCACTGTGGGGCTGTAAGATGGGACAATATAGTCACTGGTATAGCTACTTCCTATTCGCAGTCAAAGGGACTGATGCTGTGGCTACTGGTTATAATTTTACCTTATGCCCCGTTATAGTTCTCAGTGAAGCACTTAATCCTACTGGGAATCTTTCATTTAGTGAGTTGTTGGGGCAGCTGTGGGTGGGACAATCCTTCAGCAGAACAGGATGTAAGGGCAGTGGAAGAGGCAGAGGCAATACCGTGGTACAGGTCCAGGTCTTCTCCAAGAAATGCACAGGCACTAGAAGGGCAGGGACTGGCAAGAGTCTGCCTTGGGACAGCATCAGCACTTGGCAATCCCCTTATCTTCAGTCATGCTTTATTAAAAGAGCTCTTTCATTTCTGTTTTGGGTGTGTTGGTTCAAGCAGTGTCTATAAAATGATGAATTAAATATGCACTATTTGAAACCAAAAGTTTTGCCACCAACTTAAATTTAGGAAAGACACTTCAAGTCCAAGAGACATCCGTGAAGTCTCTTCTGAGCCCAAAGAGAGCAAGATCTCAGCCTGAGCTTGTGCATCCAGTGGAAACAGAAGCTAACAGTAGTCCTCAATCATCAGTGCCTTCCTTAGGGAGAAAACCTAGTCCCTGGAAGGATATTGGCTGTTGTTGCCTCTGCTCAAATTAAAGCGTTCCAGAGTAGGGGGTGGCTCACCCTGTGCAGTGATGACTGTACTCAGAGCCCTGATCTCAGCTAAAAATCTAAAGGTGTTGCTAGAACATAAGTGAACCCAGTATTAAATAGTTGCATGTGAGTTCTACCTGACATCTCAGACATGCTGGGAGCTTCATTTTACTGGGTTGTGAATTTTACCATCACCAATGAGGCTCTGGATTTTTTTCTTTTTATGGTATTGTTATTATTTATATTTTCCTTGGAAGTGCTTGAAGTCATCATGACAGTGTATTGGGTGATGACAGGATAATTGTTTGTTTTATTGATCATTATAAACTATTCTGAATCTCTGCATGATTTGTAGAACTTAAAATATTCTCTTCTTTCCTCTCCCTTTCCCTGCTGTGGGGGCAGCTCAGCAGATACCCACTGGCTATGAGCAATCCAACTAACAATGTCAAAAAACAAAAACACTTTGGAAGCGAATGAGTCCTTAAACCAATTCTTTGATGGTTCCCTATTACACAGAATCACAGAATGTCAGGGATTGGAAGGGATCTCGAGAGATCATCTGGTTCAATCCCCCCACCAGAGCAGGATCACTAGATCAGGTCACATAGGAACACGTCCAGGCGGGTTTTGAATGTCTCCAGAGAAGGAGACCCCACAACCTCCCTGGGCAACCTGTTCCAGTGTCTATCACCCTCACTGTGAAGAAGTTTTTTCTCATATTTATGTGGAACTTCCTATGTTCCAGCTTACACCCATTGCCCCTTGTCCTATCATTGAATGTCACTGAGAAGAGCCTGGCTCCATCCTCCTGACACTCACCCTTTATATATTTATAAACATTAATAAGGTCACCCCTCAGTCTCCTCCAAGCTGAAGAGACCCAGCTCCCTCAGCCTTTCTTCATAAGGAAGATGTTCCACTCCCTTAATCATCTTTGTGGCTCTGCGCTGGACTCTCTCCAGCAGTTCCCTGTCCTTCTTGNTTGTCCTTGATATGCCTAGAGACAGCACCAAGGATAAGTCTCATATGAGAGACGCTCCATTCCTCTGATCATTTTGGTGGCCCTCCTCTGGACACGTTCTAATATGTCTACATCCTTCTTGTGCTGGAGGCTCCAGAACGGGACGCAGTAAAATTTATGGATGTCCAGATTGCTTAGTTGGTCCCTAACCCATTCCTCATTAACCAAGACAAACTCCTCCTTTGTCCTGACTTCCTCTGGGGCCTCAAGGATCAGGGGCTCCTCAGGACAGCCTCCAGCAGTATAGACAGAGGCAAAGAAGGCATTCAGTAACTCCGCCTTCTCTGCATCCTCTGTCACCAGGGCACCCGCCTCATTCAGCAGTGGGCCTACGTTGCCTCTAGTGTTAGTTTTGTCTGCAATGTATTTGAAGAAGCCCCTTCTGTTGTCCTTGACCTCTCTTGCAAGGTTTAATTCCAAGGAGGCCTTGGCTTTCCTAGTTGCCTCCCTGCATCCTCCTACAACAGTCTTATATTTCTCCCAAGTGGCCAGCCCCTCCTTCCATGATCTGTAGACTCTTTTCTTCCACTTGAGGTTGCCCAGCAGTTCCCTGTTTAACCATGAAGGTCTCCTGGCTCCCTTTCTTGACTTCCTATGTGATGGGATGCTCTGATCTTGCGCTTGGAAGAAGTGGTCCTTGAATGCTAACCAACTATCTTGGGCCCCTTTACCTTCTAGTAGCCTGTCCCATGGGATTTCCCCTAGCAATTGCTTGAAAAGGCCAAAGTTGGCTCTACTGAAGTCCAGGGTTGTAATTCTGCTTGGTATTCTGTTCTTGCCACATGAGATCCTGAACTCCACTATCTCATGGTCGCAAGGCACATAACACAAAAATGTTGAGCAGTTAAAATTGTGAAGAAATGAAAGTATAGGAATGGTGAGGAAGAGGAAGAAAGGATTCCTGCTGGGAGCTTTTTCATTCAGGTTCAGACTCCACCATCAAGATGTTGTGCTAACATACCAGGACACCAATGTTATGTTACTGGGTCAGGGCAACAAGCAACTGTCGCTTTCAAGTGCTCAGGCTGCAGTCCAATGGCAGGCTGATGTCCTACTATGGGCCACATCCTCTAGTAGATTCATCAGAGCAGCTGATGGAGGCATAGCTCATTGTTACAGCAGCCCACTGTGACACTGCCTCCATGTTCCATGAAGGAAAAAGCTGAGGCTATCCATTACAACTACAGCTTTAGCCAGCCATTCATTCCTGCCAGATGTACTGAGATACTTATTTGTGCACACAACTAATGTTCTAGATGCTTTATCTATAGTTCACCCAACAGGCACTTACTCAGCCACCAAATAACCTCTCCAGCTTTGTACTTACATGGTTTTACCCCGCTACTCCAGAAAAAGCATCAGGCGCCATTATAAAGACAGTACAGTGTTGACACCAAGAATTTTTATGCATTTATACCTGAAATTACAGCTATTTTCTCTGTAGAACCAGGGTTTTCAGCTGCAAGATATAAGTAGATGTCAGCATGTCATAAGTACCCTGCTATTCACACACTGCTAAACAGTATGAGGTGTCCCAGCAGAATGAGAAGGGGCTCACAGTACAGAACAGGCATATAATCGTTGGAATAGGTGGTGCTTGCCTGACTCCTACTTGGAAATACCTGAAGAGACAGGAATGGGCTCATTTACATGCTTGAAAAGTCACAAGAGTGTTCTGGAGCCTTTAAGGAAACTGCTAAAATTAACAGAGAGCTGTATGAGATCCCTTACCCACTTTAAGCTTTATCTATGAGTTTATAAGGAGAGAATTGCTGGAATATTTATCTGTCCTTTCAGCAGATTGATTAGGGGAGAACAGGAGAGGAGCATAGAGGTAAGGTGTCTTTCAGTCATTTTTATGCAGGTTACTGAAACACTAGATAGAAATCCAATAATGTAGAAAAGTAGGGCAGGGAAGAACTCTTTGGAAGAGCCCTTCCTCCACCTGATGTTGCCATGTGAATGATGGAGCTGGGGCACTCCTGAGCTGTTCCTCGCTGCAGGTATGTCTACAGCATAATCAGGACTGTGACTGCAGCACACACTGGCATCCTTCAGCTAGTTCAAATGTAGACAGCATCCACAGCAAAATCAATGCAGACATGGAAGCATAGACTGGCTTTATCTTGTGCAGCATCTCTATTTATTTAAGATGAGGGCCTCCTGTGAAAAGCCTGCGTCGTGTCCAATTTTGACTGCTACCTGGTTGAAGATGGCTTGGTTACACCCATACACCACTGTCAAAATGAAAAGATTCTGGATGAAGCCTATATACTCACTGCATACACTGAAAATATAAAAATAAAAGTTTATCATCATGCTCATCTGGCCTTCCAGAATGTGGCATCATGACCTGACAATGTATAGATATTGGCTCATTTTGAGCCTATCTCATAGCTCCCAATCACCTTTATATTCAGGATGAACATCTCCACAGATGGGTTTATTTGACAGCTCTTAGCAAAACCTTTATTCCTCTCTACTACACATGATCAAGCTCAGTCCTGATTTTTCATGTTCCCTTACATTCAAAATCACCTTTTCTCTTTTTCAAGTTTTACTTTTTTTGCCATGAGACACAGGCATGACATAATCAAGAAATCCAAACTATGAGCACCTGACAGAAGATTTCCTCTGAAATACAGAACCACTTCATAGCAATCAATAAAGCACTAGAGTAAACGTGAGCCTGCAGTGGAAATTCTCTCAGCTAAAACTGAGCTTACCATCAGCTAAGATGCCATCACTGGAGGACATAAAAGAATACATCAGGGAAGAAAGTATTTAGTTATTGCACCAATTGTGTCAGTCTCTGGTTGTCTTTGAAAACTCCAATCTGCTAAGTATCCCCCGTCCATTATCTGTTTTCCTCTCCTCGCCCAGGAAGGGAAAGGACAACAAATACTTTTGAAATTCTACAGAACAGACATATTGCAAAATCTGTCTGTTGAGCATACGTAACACTCCCCAGCTAAGTGAGCTGATGCCATCAAATATGAAGAAGCTTTGGAAGGAAGGGTCCCAAGTATAGAATACTTCTCCAATTTATTCTGTTGGGCTACTTGGAACAATACTAGAGAAGTCTCCGGAAACAGCATGAATCAAACCCTGTTGGTCTGAACTCAGCAGAAGGGAAATTTCAGTCCCTTGAATGGTTTCATAATGCATCAGGGCACATCAGAAACGAAGGAAACAGTCTGGCAGAATTGCATTAATTTTCATGAACCCAGCAGCCCTGGAAAATCATGAAAACTGCAACATAATGAAAGCCTGGAAGGGAAAAACCTGCCCTCTTCTTCACTGCTGGAGAATCTGAATGCGGATTCCATCAAAGGAGAGAGTCTGAGAAACCACAGCAGGAATAAAAATTAACCCTTTGGCTTATGGGACTGCAGGGTTGAGGAGTCACTATTCCCCTAGTTACTAGTCTGCCAAAAGATATAAACTCCTGCACGAAGGCTGGCCATCTCTATGCAATTAGACCTTATCACTCTGCATGACATAATGGACTGCTGCCAGCAGGAGTTAAGGAAGACATTTTCTTCTATCTTCACAGTATTCATCTTCTGCCTTCATTTCAGGGTCTGTCTCACTGATTTTAGTGGGAACAGGATGCATGCATTAGATTGATGTTGTCCTAGATGAATGAATGATGCTCCCAACAAAACAAACAAAAATGCACTTCCTTGCTCTTATGTAAAGTGGCAAAAATCAACCTCATGTGCAAACTCCTGCCACATTGTGTAAATGAGCTTATCCTTTCAGATGTTTCAGTCTCATTTTATTCAAAAGTTGCACACCTAAACAAAAAAAAAAGGAATTGTCTACATATTACCACTATTGTAACTGAACAGAAAAATAGCTTTCAGAATTTAAGTTATCTTAACACATAGGGGTTATATATTAACTACTTCATGCCTACTTTGTGCTACTGTATTGTGATGAAGATAGTTACACCACTGAAAGTAAGCTCTGATTATATTCTGTAAGGCCTACAAATGTACCTTGGTTTCATTCCTGCCTTTGCTAGTTGTGAAGCAGCCAGCAATTAACTAACAGAAGTTGCTCTTCCGGGAGCTTTGCTGACATCATCGCCAATGCCAGGGAACAAACAAAGCTCTTTTTGCAGGATAAAAAGCACAACATGCATTGAGGTTGTTGTTGTTAAACAAAAATAACCAAGCTAATTTCAGCTTCATTTAAAAGCATGGGAAATAATCATTGCTTAGTGAATGGAAAAAGGACAAAATCAGTACAGAGAGAAATCATTTGCAGGGTCGTGAGAGACTTCTACAAGCAATGAGTACTGAAACTATTTTTAATATTACTCAACAGTGCCCTTTAAATATCTACTGCTCCCTAGTACAGGGATTTGGCAATCTTTCAAGTTAAATAATTTCTATACATGAATATTTTTTTCCATTTTCTCCCCTTCATCTCTTATATAATAAACATTTACAGTTAAATAACAACATTATTTATAAAGCCTTGTTTGATCAAATTACTTATTCTCTTCAAAAAATTTTAGTCCATTTGGAAATCCACTCAGAATGGCCAGTCATCACTGTGCTAGCTGCTATACATTTACATAGGAAGAGACAACCCTGATTTAACTGGCATAAGTAAAAATTTTGCAGATGTGCAAGTGAGACACAGAGAAATTAGCAGCCTTGCTCCAGTTTGTGTAGACTGCCCCCTATACAAAAAGGATAGGGACAGGCTGGAAAGGGTCCAGAGAAGGGCCATGAGGATGATCAGGGGATTGGAAGACCTGCCGTATGAAGAAAGGCTGAGAAAACTGGGATTGTTCAGCCTTGAGAAGAGAAGGCTTAGGGGAGGACCAGTACATGAACCAGTACATAAAGGGTGGCTATCAAGAGGATGGAGACTCCCTTTTTACAAGGAGTCGCATGGAAAAAACAAGGGGGAATGGTTGCAAGTTGCTCTTGGGGAGATTCCTATTGGAGTCCAGAAGAAAATTTATAATGAGAACAATTAAACATTGGAATAGTCTCCCAAGGGAAGTAGTGGATTCTCTTACATTAGACAGTTTTAAGACTTAGCTTGACAGGATGCTGTATTTTTCTATCTTGAAATGTTGGACTGGATGATCCTTGAGGTCCCTTCCAACCTGGCATTCTATGATTCTATGAAATTAGCAGCCTTACTCCAGTTTGTGTAGACTGCCAATCAGAGAGAAAGAATTGTAGCCACAGTCATTGAGCTGCTGTTCAACATCTTAGCCACAAAACCAATGTTTTTACCAGACTTTGATCTTAATCACCTTGGAACAAGCCCAGAACTACTTTACTGTCTCATTGCAGCATGTCCAGAGATACCACTGTAACCGTAAAGATCATTTTGCTCATAATGATCAGCATCCTGCTGACCACAGCTTACCTCGTTCTTTTTCCTCCTGGTCATGGCATTTCCCATCTGCTGACTTCCAGAACCACTTTCTCAGGAGTCGAGTGCTGGCATTTCTCACTGCCCCTGCATTTCAAACACAAGCACTGCTCCCAAACAGGTACTGGCCCTGAGCTCCAGGTGCATGACAAGGCCTCACTTGACGTCCCACCTGCTCCACAGGGTAAGGGTTAGACTCAAATTCTCCAGGAATGCCAAACAGCACATGGCCTTAGGTATTTGAGATACAGGAACACCGTTGGATAGGGCAGTGTTCACAGTGCAACTGACTTGTCTACAGGCCTAATGAGGAACCTCACCAGGCAGTCTAGTGTGAGTATCCTCCCACTTCCAAAGGGGAACAGCTAATTCTCATGAGGGGTGGTCTGGTCTCATTTCTTCCCTCAGGGAGACTACTATCCCTTGTCCCTTCAAAGGCCCTGGCTGAGACTTCCCATCTGGGGGCCTACTCTCTCTCCACACACCAAACCCATGAGAGGACACAGGACTGCCCCCCCAAAGCCCACCTCTGGCTATGCTGCCTACCCTTTCCCACTCCTCTACCCTGACCTTTATCCCTCCCAGCACTGCCACAAAGCTCACACATGACTCAGTAGTTCCTTTTCTAGTGCAGGTATCTTCACATCTTCTATTCTCTCCTCAGATGGTTCCTGGGCAGCTACTCTCCTTCACAGGGCCAAGACCTGTACACCTCCTCTAAGGAGCCACAGTACATGCACCCTTGGGTTCCCCTTACGGTGCTGGGGCTCTCTGCTGAGCTGCCCCTCACTCAAGCAGGAGGAGAAGCTCTCCCCATGTCTGGGCCCTCACAGAGCTGGGCCTTGGGTGCGTTTGCAGGGTGGGATGGTGGTGAACACGCAGGCCCAGATAAGCCGGGAGCAGGAGGGCAGGAAGCAGGGAGGGCAGAGAAGCCCCTCAGCAGGGATGGGGTATGCAGCGTAAGCGCTGAATCCCTAGAGTGGGTGTCTTGAAGAAAATGACCATGTGTTTATGTAATCTTACGCAAATTGATGTATATTTATGCAAATTTGTGTTAAGCAGATTCTACTGATGCTCTGGTTTCAAAGATTGGTAGGTAGGTGCTAATACATATATTACACACTTAAAACTCTCCTGAAGCCACTGTGACCCAGTCGGTTTGTTATTACACATAGAGACTATGTGCTGTCTTTTAGGTAAAACAAAAAACTAAAGCATGCCCAACTGTTGAAGATTTTAACATGGCTGTTAGCTGCATTTGACCAAGTGTTCTGGCCAAACTCCAGGGAGTGTAATTACACCTCGTCTACCTGCTCCAGCTCTCCCACCAGCTTTACCTGGTAAAGTGTGTTTCTGTTTTCATCTAGTGTGTGGTGTTAAATATCTGCTATTACCCCAGAGACTAATATGTGGATTAGCTGTTCCTCATGTCTGGAATGTGCTAGTACTTGATCTGGGAAAGTTTCAAGGAGCATGTGTTTCCCATCTCTGTGACACAAAGGAAAATGGAAGGGTCAGTTATTTGTTAGCAATTTTAATCTCTGTGACAAGAATTCTCCTGCCTCAATGTTGCCTTGTCAAGGTGCCTAAAGTTGTTCCTAGTCTGTAGGGGTGTCTATGTTCTGAGCATAGGTATGTATGTGGAATTGATTTGTAGCTCTATTTATGTATAATAATAATGCCTGCACATATGAATGTATGGAAAGTGGTTCCGTAACTAGTAATCAATGGATGTTGTTGAGTTAGTGAATTAGGATTAAGACAGAATTACGATGTAAGGAAAAGCTCTGAAGTTATTAGTGCTAAATGCATGTCTTCAAACATGCAGTGGAACTGATTCCAGCTTCCCCTCAGAGTTGAGACTGATAGGTACCAATATTCTGAAAGCATCAGGAGCTGGATGTGGCAGAGGACCACAAAAGACCTGATCAAGTGTTGTTGAAGGTGACACCAGCAGAGCACAGCCACTTGCAAACTGAAGAGAACCTCTGTGTTGTGTCATCAATGGGAGTTGAAATAAATTGTAAACGATACTGAGTTCAAGGATTTGATTTGATTCAGAGTTTCTGAGCAAATATTAAATAGCCTAGAAAGTGGAATGTATGTCATGTTTTATATTCATAAGAGTGTTTTTCTATGTGCATTAATTTAGTCATATAATGAGTGACTAAAATCTTCCTTTTCCCCAAAAGCACTTTTAAAAATTGCTACTAAACTTCCAGATATTCCTATGTACTCTCTAAAAGGAAATAAAAATGCAATTAAAGGGAATACTAATTTCCGCAGGACTAAAACACCCAGGAGGATGGAACATAGCTCTCTATCTGCTCCCAGTCTGCTTGGTGGGTCTGAGCAAATCAGCTCTCCCTGCTTGTTTCTCTTTTTGTAACATAGAGATAACATCTCTAACCTTTGTAAGGCATTTTAAGACTTAATGGCGAAAAGTGTTGGAGAAGTGTTAGATGCTATTAAAGGTGTTCAGGATTTTCATTTAAAATAATAAAAAAATACTTTAGACATTAGAAATTAAAGTTGTACTGATAACTTCAGATCCTCTGTCAAGCACTTTATTTTTCAAAATGGCCTACAAAGTAAATCGTTCTGATAATACATTTGCTGTGTGTGAATCAAAGTGACATTTTCCAACAAAAAAAAAAAAGGAAACTAGTCTTTGTTTCTGTGAATTTCTTTGTTGCTTTAAGAAGATACGCTTTGGGTTATTTTCCTTGGGAAATAACAAATTACTTTTTTGTTCATTATAGAATTCTTCTGCATCTTTTCATTGTGTAAGACATTATTCTAATTCAGAGATTTTCACAATCAGCATCTCATTTAGTATTTTTTAAAATCATTTTTTTCAAGTTTTTAATTTTTATACTCTGACAACACGTTTAAGGAGCCAGAATACACCTATTCCATCTGAACAGCTCTCTCCTGTGAGAAAGCTCCCTGAGAATGGTGTGGGTGAAAGAGGGCTGATTTTCCTGCCTTCACTAGGTAAGTGGAAATTTCTGATTAGATCTATACTACTTTCTTGGCAACTGAGGCAGTATATGGTGCAAATTATTTAACAAATAATCCTTGGTATTGACACTTCTCATAATTTTATTATGTCTGGAAATTTTTTTCTTTCTTTCTTTAATTGATATTATCTGGAGACATTTGAACCTCAACTTTTTTTTTTTTTTGAGAATGTATTTCTAAATTTGATGGTAGCAAAATGAGAAGCTTGTAGATGTGTTCAGCATATGCCATTAGACCTTAGAAGTCAGAAAGGGCTATAAAGAAGTAGTATGTGCACGTGTGTAACAATTTTACAACAAATGGAGTTGGGTCACCTGGAATAGAAAAGTAAACTCTGTATTGGTGCTGTGTTGTGTAGCTGTGTTCTCTGCTTTCGTCTGTACGATCACATTTGCCTTTGTGTGGAGAAGTCGGCAGGAACTGCAGCACTCCCTGGCATCCTCTTGGATGCTGTGGCCTGCCCAGACTCCTGCCTGGGATTCTCATTCGAAGGCTGACAGACAACTCGAATGCTGCTAAGATCATTTTGCCATTTCTTCAATAGAATAATTTTCACAGTGACTAAAATACTCTTGCAAAAGTCATATTCTTTTCTGAGATTTGTCTTGGATTACTGCAATGATATGCAATATATTAAAAGGATTTGCCTCGTGTTGTGATTGGCCTCCATCCTGGCCAACACAGCAGAATTTGAGCTTGGTTCTCTAGAATTAACAACTGTGAGCTGCTGTTGTGTGAGCTTCAAGCTCTAGCAAGCCAATATTCTTTGTGGTTGGACATAGAGGGGTCTTGTAACAAATGCTCACCCCTAGGTTATGCCATGACATTTTGTTTCCTCCTTCTCCCACAAGTTTGTTCCTGAGATATTCTCAGGTGTTTACTCATGGAATGGTGTTGTCCTGCAGTATCATCTGTGACATTTAGATTCACTGAAATAGGGAAATGGTTCAATTCACAGGTCTGTCCTTTCAAGAGTTTAAGGATATATATGTAATAAATGTGAATGTGTCAGCGTAGAAGAGAATACCACTGCGATAGGAATGCTGTGCTAAATAGCACTTGGAACTGAGATGCAGAACCTTTCAGATCTTTGGCCCATTCTGATGCATTATCTTGGACAAATCACTACATCTTCATGTCTAGCCTAACACATGAGAACATTCCACATGGGCTCCAAAGAAAAGCAATCATCTCCATAAATCTTCGGAGTGGTCCGCTTTCTGAAGGCATATCCCTCGTGGGGTAGAATTAGGAAGTGATCATTATGTCTACATAAATCCACTGGCCTTGGCTTAGCATTCAACTTGCATCCAAATTCTGTTGTTGAGAGGACAGTTTCACTGTACATGTGGTACTCTGCATACTTTGGCTGCAGTAAGCACGTGCTGATTTCTCTGGGTCATGTTCTTCCTTGTCCTAGTGCAGTTCACTCCTTAATCTCCCAGCCTTGTTTTGTCTGCTTGTAAAATCTGCTTGTAAAATCTGCCATGTCCCTACTCTGCTGTGGAATGCACTGGAAAGACCTAGATAGAGAAGCTAATAATGCCCTTTATTTTACTCACCTCCCAGGGGTCCAGGAGAGTTAATGTCTGCACAGTGCTTTGGCAAGTGTAAAAGTGCTTAGCTTCATTATATATTGATTTATGTGCAAGGAAACTACACAAAATAATAAAATATGCAATGTACTTAAAATGGACTGTAGGCAGAGCAGAGAAACATCTTAAATCTAACATTAAAACACAGTACAAGTCATATGAATGAACTAGAGCTAGGTGGGCTTCCCACCAAATCCAGCACAAATGGGAAAAAGGTCTATATTTGGAAATAGCACAGAGCCCAAAGGGGGCTGCATCTAGATGAGAGTTCCCATGTGGAGATAGAGGCACGAATTAAATTAGAACAGATATTAGAGCTCTGGGCCAGATTCATATCCTCACTGCAGCAAAGTAAACCAGAGAATCAGCAAATCACTGATGTAATGCCAGCATGAGTGAGAGGAGAATCAGTCCACAGGTAATAAGGGCAGCATCACGCCTGCCTAGGGTTTCATCCTGTGCTTTGTCCCAATTATGAGTAGATTAATGGCATGCTAAAATACAAAACAGATTTATGAGCCATGGCCATCTACCTCTGCAATGTTGTACAGCTGACTCAACAGTACTCTTACTCCTTGACTAGAAGGTCAACTTAGGCTTTACTAAGCTAGGGTTGGACTCCGGCTCAAAGACACCCTGCCTTGCTGAATGCTGCTGCTAGGATAAATGCTCAAATGAAGTCCCATCAGAGATTGTCCAGGTGGATATTTAAGATCCCACAGCGCATACTGAATAGAGGATTACCCTATATATCTAGCCAGCATTCTTCCTTCATTACAAAAGACTTGGACCAGCTTGTATTTGAAGTGAGCTAAATTACTTCTATGTTTTCTTGCAAAAACAGTATCTTCCCAGACTGGAAATACTGAGCCTGGAATGGGAAAGGAGCAATGTGTAAAATGAAAGAGGCAATGTTACACAAAGGAAAATCACTGCGGTGAGATTACTGTGTGCTGCTGCTTGAAGAGCATTTCCTGAATGCAGTATATCTATAACAATGCTTTGCCTTTGGGCATAGAAAACAGGATGGTGCACAAAGCAAATTATTACCCACAAGATTTTCTGGATTCTCTTCTCAGTGTTGCCACTGATGGACTGTAGGCAAGTTCTTTCATCTCTCTGTCTCTGTTTCATGGCCTGTAAATAGCAATAGTAATAATTTGCTGTTTTTCAGACTGGCTGTGAAATTTGACCTGTCACTGTTAGCAAAATATTCTGACTTTCTCAAGTGGAAAGAGGGATGGGTTCAGCTGCAGCTTCACTCTAAGTTGTCAACTGCCAAAAAGTAGAAGGATGTTTCAAGAAAGATCACATGATACATCTCTTGTTTCTTATACATTTCCATACTCCTACCCCCAAGGAAGCAGTTTTGTTCTAGATCTTTCATTCTATGCTTGGTAAAAATCATAATCACCTTCTAGTGAAACCTTATCGTCCAACTTTCTTCGTTGTGCGCACCTGTTTCCTCAGATACTTGTCTCTTAGAGGAATGCTGCAGATTTTCTTTGCTCTGTCTTCATTGCAGCAGCCTTTCTTGAGACAAAATTCTCACTCACCTTAAGAAGGAATTTGCTTGAAGAGCCAAGTCAAGACTCTGGCACTAACCCATCTGAGAGGAGCTTGCACATGCTCCTCTGAGGAGGGAGAACAGGCCACCAGTTGCTGTATTAGGACTTAGCATTTTGGGGCTCAGATCAGTTAGCTTGTTAGTGAATTTCTCAGTCTGCACCACAGAAGATGCTGGTTCGATAGGATTGACAGAATAACTTTTGCCCCATATATAATCCATATGTTGTCACAGAGAAACTTCAGGGTGACGGCAATAAAATGACTTCGTAATAAGATTTTTCTCAGTTCTTCTGCACTGCTGGGATGGAGATATAAAATCAACAGGCAGGTAGAAAGGACATCTTTTCATGGGGCATCAGATGTGGATACAAGTCTGTCAGGGGTATCAAACACTATGGTGCACATCTATCCCAGTAATTTTTCTTCTAAGCTCAAGGCTAACTCAAAATACGCTGTTATTTTAGAAACAATGTGGGGAAGGTAAATGTGGACACAGCAGCCACAGCTCTCTGGATCCCACACCTGAAATCTCACAGCTGCTGGCCCCTGGTCCAGCTGATAGACTGCAGCAAGACTGCATCTCTTGGCGTCAGCATCTCCCTGCTCACTGCCAAAGCTGGAGTTCTGTAAACAGATCTCATCCTGGCATGTGTTATATTGCCATACAGACAACACTGTTCTAACTGATTAATAACAAGCAGCTTGATAGGATTTGGGGAGGCACTGGAGTAATTAGTAAGATAAGGCCAGGTTTCTTTGTGCCACACTTTCACGGATGACAAAAGCTTTCCCCTTGAAGAATTTCACTGATAAATCTGTATATAATAATAATGATAATAAAAGCTTTTTGCTAAAATGCAAGTTAAATATTCCTTTAGGGAATAAGAGGAAAGGAAGTATTCAAGCCATAGCACTGATGGGAGGCCAGGAAGAGGAGGGGAAGATATGTCAAAACTATGCTGCTAGCCAAAGACCTGCTTTTCCACCTCTGCTGATAACAAGGTTTGGGATTTAACCTCCTAATAAGTAGCATGTTCATCTCAGTAGGCATTCTGGCAGGGCTGACCCACCAGTACTTACAGCCTGGGCATAAGTACATGCTGATTTGCTCTGACACAGCAGTGGGATGGATTGCTGTCCTAAACTGGACACTTCTCTGCCCTTCCACAGAGCTGCTCCCGCTTAAACTGATCCACAACATACAGACCATACGGGACAAGTTTCAGCTTCCACATAGCTGGCTGTTTAGCTGCTGATAGCAGCAAGATCATAAATACCAAATATTTCTTATTCATCTTCTCAGCAGGCATGGTTTCTGTTAGCTATACTGAGAAATTATGAGTATGGATTTGACTTGTACAGAATAAGTGACCAGGTATCAAAATTGAAGAAAAAAAAAAGAGAAAAGGCTACAAACGTGTCCAAAGTGAAAGCTATTAATTTACTAAAAATATCTTTTAACGTTGCTGGAACTTTAAAAATAATCTAATTTGTATGGAATATTCCCCACTAATTGAAGCTGTCTCTTTTTTATTAAATAGAAAGGTTACAAAAAAGTATATTGACATTTTGAGAGTGATTCCTCTCAGGAGCACATTGACTGTTATGAATAGAATTCTACATGATGCAAGCCCCTAAATGCCAACAGTGATATGAGGAAATCTGCAGATTCTTGTAATTGTAAATGCAATAGGCAAGGCTTTGGGCTATCGCATCCCCTTTCTGGAGATCATTGTTGTAAAGCTCAAAGTGTTGTTTAGCCTTTGGTGTTCTCATTTATTTCCACAGCTTTTTCTGAAAGCAGAAGTTTGAAAAATGAAAGTCTTTCAAGAATAATCACTCTCTAAACACTTAATGCTGCTGTGACAGCACTGTCTATCACTCAAGATTTAACTTTGGAAATCCACATAACATTGAGAAAAAAACCTTTTCCAATTAGTGGAGATTGGAGGCAGATTAGTTCTTGAATGCAGCATTGAGAGATGCCAGGGTGTATATTAATGGACAACAGGATCTGTCTTTTGACCATAATTCTGACTGCACTGGGTGGTGCATAAAATGGAAACAGCAGCTCTCCTGCCTAGAGACTCAGGACTAGCTAGTTAATGTGAGCTACCCTTGGGTCTATCTCATAGGTCTTAGTCATCCACAAACCTGTCAAGTACAAAATATGTCATCCTTATCCTTTTATATAGATGGGCAGGTTGAAGTGTGGAGAGGTTAATAGATTGCCCAAGGTCATACTGTTCTTTTGTCAGATCGAAGAATAGCACCCATGCCTTCTGTCTTTAGTTTTATGGACATGTGTACAAAGTCTGTCGAATTAAGTTTTTCCCTTTTTTGATCTTGGGGACCTAGTTGGCCCACACCTTCATGATCACTAGTGTTGCAAAATTAAGTCTTTAAAATGCTTTATACTGTAATACTCTTCATCAGAGCAAAGGGATGGATTTCCCCAGTCAGTAAGATTTTGATGTTTGGATCCACAGTGGAATAAGGCTTGTAGCAATTCTTGCATCAAGAGTTTAGCATCACTTTTCTCAGATCTGTAGCACTGACTTCTATCACTTGAATTAACAGCATATGTTACACTGCTATATGTCATATGATCCTGATATTAAAGGATGCAGAATAAAGAATCAGATGCACGCTGCCGGGAAATTTCACAGACCTGGTTGGCAATAGACAACACAGTAGAGATAGGTTCAGTTTCAGGTCTGTGCTGTAGTTCCCTTGCTCTCGGTCAGTTCTCTCTCCTCTTGAGCTCTCCACTCTCCCCCAGTTTTTCTCCTGATCTCCTTTTTCACTAATTCCATCAACAAAAAAAATTCCATCAGTTCCAACTCACTTTCCAAAATTTCCATCTTTCTCCTATTAGTTTGTAGAATCCCTGTACTTTCTCCCCTTGGAGCTTTCTTTCGATCCTACACACTTCATCTTCTGTCATCTACTTGGCACAACCCAACTTTATCCCTCTGCACTCCCAGCCAGTCCTGGGGCTCTTTCTCCCACTCCATGCTTTTTTACTTCCCCACTCTAACCCTAGTCCCTCCTATTACCTTACTGCATTTTTTGTCCTGGAGGTGGTAAAAGACATATTCCCATTCACAGTGTCAGGTATAAGAAAGAGGTGAGCAACCTTAACTGTAGGCATTGCTACCAGTAATACGCATTTGTATTTTATTTAGTGACACAATATTCTTTCAGGTGAATTAATCTAAAGATTACAGGACATTAAATGACCAAAACAACTTAATCTGATAATAAGAAAATAGAAGATGGATTGAATAAGAGGGAAATTGAAGGGAGGTGGAACAACCAACAAGGGTGATAAACAAACCACCGCCATGATGTAGGCAGACTGAATGCCATCCTTGCATAGTCCTATCCAAACCCCTCAAAAGAACTATGGAACCATGTTCTAGGCCCTTTCCTATTGCTTGATTTCTTCCAGGTAATGCTTCAAATTGCTCTGTGACTGCTGTTCTGGGATATTGGAAGGTTATTTTTTCACCTCAATATTTTGTGGTGGAGGGACAGGAAGGATGAGATCTTAGGTCTGACCTAAGGACCATGTTCTGAGAACTCTCTTGTTCTAACACAGCTCTGAAACAGACTCTCACTGCATCCTGAACTAGTCATCTAGCATCAGTTTCTTCAGCTTCATCAGTTTTCGAAGACAGAGATAACAGTGCCAATCAAACTACTGCAGAAGGGTATTGCACCAGGATTCATTCACGTTAAGTAAGATGATGCTATAGCTTTGGCTTCTCCTGCTGATTTTGATAGGAAAGGTAGTTAGTTATATTTTGCACCTCTGCTAGCTTCCAAGAAGGTATTGCACTGCTGAACAAAGATGAGCCTGCAGTCCCTGTACCCACTGTGTTACTTTTATTAGGACTACTACGTGAGAGCCTTGGTGACCAGACAAAAAATAGGGCATAGCTGAAATGGTTCCAGGGAAAGGAAGTGTCATGGAGAAGATAATAGCAAAGCAAAGCACAGATTCTAGCTTTCATATTTCTCAAGCTACTGTTGTAACTACTGGGCCAGATTCCCGAGCCTCTTTTTCTTAGGAACACAGGAACAAGGATTGAATTAAAGGCAGGCTGTCAGTGGAAGAATATAAGCCACTGAGCCAGTGATACTTTGAGTTTTGGGTTGAGTTTTTTTTTGTCTGAAGTTATAACCAGTTTTATACTGCTGAAAAATGTGGGGTTTACAGTTTGGATGGTCCACTGAATGGGTATAAATAACATAAACTGTGCAAGTGCTGCTTATATAAAATTGAAGAGACCAACTGCACAAGAGCCAGTTTGATCAGTGTGCTTTCCTTAATTTACTGTAGAAAATGCCAGTAAGGATATCAGAGCAAAGAGAACCTTTGGATGTGAATTGTGATTCATGCAGATCAAAACAGTATATGGGGCACACAAAACTGTCATATGAACCATCAAACAGTACAGTTTTCAGTAAGTTGTTTGCATGTGGATCTGGTGAGAATGAATGGAAACATCCAGGTGTTTTTACTAATCTCTGAGATGGGATGGCCCACTTTTAAATAATTTATTTTACATATTTAGCAGTACTTGTACAGGTTTTTAGTATTGCAGTTTCACATGCTACCTGTCCGACGTTTGTCCATTTCTTTTTGCTCTAAGTTACTACTTGAGATTTAATTACAACAGTCAGTCTGTGGACAGTACAAGGGCAGACACTGAGGTATATTCCAGTTGGTTCTCACTAAAAAGGGGAACAGTCTTCTCCCCAGTGCCAGGAGTGCACACAGAAGTGACAGACTAAGGCTCCCACATTGCCAACAAGAATAAAAGAAGAGTACATTTGTTAAGAGGAGAAACTCTAATAAATACTAAAGGGATAAAAGTCTAAGGTTAGGTCAGAACATTAGTAGTTGAGCAATGTGGATCCTATTAACGATTGAACATTTTATAGCAGATATTATGCATGTCAAAATTGTCAGCTGATTATAAGTATTGACTTCTTTTACCTAGGAAAGCTGCTGTCCAAAGCTAACATGTTTAGGTCATCACCAAATAAGTCCCAGTTAGAGATAGAGACTGTAGAGGATTAGGCTTATACATGACTATTCTTGCCTTGGGGACAGGGAGTGTGCTAGATGCTCTCTCAAGGTCTCTTCCAGTCTTACTTTCCAAGACTCAGTATTGTCAGTGACTTTACAGTGGGAACTTTGAGTTCCTACAATAGTGAAGATGGCATATTAATTTCCCAGGGGTATAACAAGAAGCTAAATCAAGTAATATCATCAAACCTTGCTATTCAAATAATAGAACTCTGAATATCACCAACTTGGGTTAAAATGACAAACTCCTAGTTCTTCAGGTTTGTCTTCTGAGCTGCATGGGAATTGAGGACAAGAACATTCCCTTTTTTCCCTGTAACAGAATATCTAGATATGTCACAAAATACAGCAGAAGTTGCCTTCACTGCTTGGGCATGAAGTGAATCTGTTGAGATCCCTGTAAGTGAGGCAGTGAAGAGGCATAAGTTATTGTATCCAACAACTACCAAAGGATTATGAGGGTTTTGACACTTCAGATTTTCCTTCATAGTTGATCAAATGGTCTGAATGCAGTGAGCTCTTCATGCCTGTTGAGGTGCTGAGTACTCACCTGCACAGGTTTAAGGCAGACTTTCTTAGGCCAGTATTCCACTATGAGGGCAACCAAAACTGAAGAGGTTTGAACCCCAATGCTGAAGTATATTACCCATCACTATAGTAGCTTTTAACCCTGCCAAGAGAGGTGGTCTAGAAGAGGGACATGAAAGTGGGGGCTCCAGCTGAGATCTTTCTCATGTCTTTCTTCCATGTGCATGTGTTTTCTTCAGACTTCCACATCCCAGGCTGCAGTCTGTGTCCTCTTGCAGCTCTACAGGTCTACCCCACACTTCTTGCCAAGCCTTGCCCCATTGCTGGCACCCAGAGGGCTTCCTCCATGCAAGCCATGGTCCTGTAGGAAGCCCTTGGCAAACTGGTGCAAAAGTTGACTGGTACAAAAAGTGAGCAGCAATGAGAAAACCTGTTAATTGATGTTTGAGTGGAATGTTGTCAGAGAAGTAGCAGAGAATGAAATGGGTTATCTGAGCTGATTTGCAGATATGGACCAGCTGTTGTCTATGGGCTACACACAGTTCACAGAGCTCTGGAGTGAGATTTCTTCATGCCTTGGAGACAACACCAATGTGAGTTGTGTACCTTAACTTCAGCCTGCCAAGTCACGTCCTGATAGCCAGTGCATTCTGGGAGAGAGTTGGGCTTTTTTCAAAATGAGCAGCCCTGTCTAGCTTTAAGTAAGTCTCCTCATTCATCTCCAGCATTGCTCCTTAGCTGCAGTGGAGCCGTGTGTAGCCGGCTCATGTCAGACGCTCAGAAATGCAGAATTGTGGAAGTACAGTTAATCAATATAAAGATGATAACTGAGAATATGTGGAAAGATGTCATAAACCTTTTGGCGGGAATCTGTTGGAAGCTTATAGGTGCAAGAAAGATTGATTTGTGGAGGACAGGAACAGTGTAAAGTTATCTCAAGGACGATGGTGATGATGACTAAATAAGCAAGCTACAAGCATGCACATTGGATGAAGGTGTCACTGGATTTACTTTATTGCTGTTCAGTAACACCAGTTTGGATCGGGATCCCCTGAACTCATCTCTGCAGGCTGTCCTTGCCCTCATGAGTTTACAAGCTGAGAAATCAAGTTCATGCTGACTATGTTTAAAAAATGTGGACCTAATAAATTGCCAGATTCAAATAATTTGCATTCCAGTGGGGCAAGGGAGCTCCCACCTTGCTGGATGCTGACACCAGATTCTTCCTTTCTGCAGTATCAGTAATGGACATAAGTCCAGTCTGTTTCTACCATCTATAATATAATATTTGCATTTCTTGAGTGGCACCAAAATTTGTTTTCATTGTCAGGCCTTTTAACAACACTTCTGCTAGTTCTCCCTAATGGCTCCCAACTGTGCTAATAAGCATATTGTATGCAATGTGACATATTTTAGGGGCGTAGTAGACGGGGGACAGCAGACCAGCCACTGTGAGTGTAATGTTTTGTGTTGCTAACAATTTGTTTGTGTTAGAAGATATCTCATGTTAACCCAGCTTACAAAAACCCAGTTATCAACTGTGTGAGCATCATACAGTATTTGACAAAATTATGAGGACTGACTCTAATCACTAGAACCATGGTTTCACACCAGAGTGGTAGCATTCGCTGAATACAAACATCCCTGACTTACCCTCCTGTGAGAGGAGAGCTGAGCCCTGTGGAGCCTATTATAATAGTCAGTTTGATGGAACAGGCTGAAATAGCAGGATTTGTAAATAAAAGTAGATCAAGAGAACTGTACATAAAACAGCCTGTGCCAAACTAGCCTAATTACTGTCTATGGTGAGGTCAGCTGATAAAATGAATGTGTATGACATTTCTATCTGTTCAGATGTTTGAAAGCTGTTGGTAAAAATCTCCTATCAAAAGGTTGGACTTTGGCTGTTCAAACTGAAAAAAGGTCCCATGCGTTGAGATAGAGATGAGCAAGGAGGAGGCCATTCTTGGAGCCACCAGGTTCTTATAGGGGTAGGTCACTTGCAGAGACCCTCAGCATAGTTTCCCAGTTCCTCAGTGACTAAGAGCAAGGCTGCATGCAGAGTAACAGGGGGTTTTATGACGCTTACATCAAAAATGCTGTTAACTTCAAAGAATATACTAGACAATTCCTTCGAAAAGCACAAAATATGTCAGGGGAATGGGCTAGAAAATGGTTGATGGGAGGTAACATGGGAAAATGTGAAATGAAGCACTTGAAAATCCCAAGATCACACAGCTGACAGCATTTAGAGAAGACATGGAGTATTCTAGCACTCTCTGGGGCTTTGGGATCCTTGTTGGCAGGAACTAGAGCAGAGCAAGGAGAGAAAAACATATTTCACTAAATGTTCAGCCATGATGCTGTGCAGCCTAATCTTAGCCCCGTGTGCAGCCCTTCATACTCACTTTGGTTAAATAATTGAGCAGACCTGGACACAGACTCTCTCGGTGAGAGAGTATGTGCCTCTTGAGTTAGTGGTGTCAGTTTTTCTCTTGGTGGTGGCTGATGTTGGAATATTTTACCTTGCAGCTGGGGGATAGGAATGTGCACACAACTCAGCTGACGTGAAGGGATTTGCTCAGTCTCCATAACCTTTAATTTGGAGTAAGAACGCGCATGCACATCATTGAAGAGGAACGCCTGCCTCCTCAACAGCTCTGTGCTTGCACCAGCCACAAACCTTGGTAGGTTTTAGGAAGAGATCAGTCTCCCTGATATATCAACATCTCTGTAGAGCTGCCAACTGAGACTGGGACATAGTAGACTTCCAGTTCATTTCCAGCTGGCTAAAAAATCCTCTCAGATGGAAATGACTTTCATATCAAAATTAACCTGGGCTGTTTTCAACCAATATCTTAAAGGCATACAGATTTTCTACTACCCTTTGAATCATCCAGTCCCCCAATAGGGAACTTTAATGCCAGTGCAGCATCTGGTGTAGAATATTTATATTCAGGGTGTCCTGTGTGAAGCTCTGGATGGATGTGATTACTGAATATGTTGGGAAAAGGACAGTTTACTGCCTGAATTTTATTTCCAGCTATTTTGTATTTCTATGCAAGGAGCTTATATGCCATGTTGTAAACGGCTGGTTTTCTTGTATGATGTCTCTTTTTTCCTCATTCTCTTAATGGGCTTCTCGCTAAAACTGACGTTTCAGCAGCAATCCCATTATTAGTTATGATGCCAGTAAATGGAGGTCTCAGTAGTGGGTGAAATTTAAATTGGATTTGAAGAGCATTCAAATAATTCAGCGCTTTACTTTCATTTGGTGGCTCAGTTTGCACAGTGTATGATTTAGTTATTCACAATTTAGTTACTATGTTGATGTTGTTTAGCAAAGACCTTGTTTTGCCTGGGACCCAACTACAGCTCTCAGCCAGTCTAATGTTGTTTACTGTAGCTAGCATGAAACGAATGTTTTGTTCTCTGGGTTCCTGTTTGATATCATAAGCCGAGTCACACTAGCTAGTCCAGGAATCATTTCCATTTTGCTTTATACTGCTAGCAGCGGAAAAGGACCTATTTCTGAGCATAAATGTTAGGTATGCTTTGCTATGTTGGGAGTTTGTAGTAGCATAGTGTCTTGGATAGGGCTTTACTTTTCATTCCAAAGAGCTATCCTAAAATGCAGTGACTGATTTGAAATAGGGTATAAGAGACTAAGCAATCCATATCTACGTTTTGAAAGAAGCCTGCAAGGTTTATGCCTTTCCCTTGAACATCTTCAATCGTCCCATGAAAAATCCCAGCTGGGTAGAAGTTTTCAAAACTGAAGCTTATATGAGTTTTGGTAAATATCTCCCAGAAAAGAAAAAGCTTAGCAGTAAATATTAGTCAGCACTGTCTAGAGGCACTACAATTCTGAGGCTGTGTTTCCAAACTCTGTGCATTTATTTCACCAGCTGTAAAATTATGACATATATTATCATTATCCCAGGCCAACCTGGGAGAAGTTCCGCTCAGATGCTGGCTTTGTCAGACTGAGTCAGCTCCCATCAGTTCCACATCTGCCTTACGTGTGCGCCAGGGGTCTCATCCAAGACCATGCACGGCTAAGCCAGCTGACCCAGTCATGATGTCAACTAGAAGCTGCAACAGGCTCCATTCCTCCGACTGGTGACTTGAGTGCATGAGTAGGGTAACTGCTCTTTGTGAGGAGATACCATCACAACACGATGTAGTGTCATCACATCACTTGGTGCTGTCATGGAATGATGACGTTGATTCATGATGTCATGGAGCAATGCCTGTTTAGCATGATGGAGCAGTATCTCAACAGAATGTCTAACTACTTCCATACGTACATTGAATCCTCCTGTCAGGCTTGAGAGTCACCTGAATACAGAAGCTAGATTATACTCTAGGATGTACAAATGGGAAGCACAGAATGAAAATAATTGAGCCCAAATGATCTGGTCGCTCACCTTGGCATTCAGTCCCATGTATATACTCCTCTTATCTGAACAGAAGCTTGAAATAGAAAAATTAAATACTGTGTACCTGATTACTCTTTCATTTATGTGCACGTAAATCAGAATGAATTCCACTGAGTTCAGCAATAGGTAAAGCATCTGTCTGTGAGACCAGAATTGCTCTCTTGAAATGCTGAAAAGATATGTTTTAACCTTTACATTAACACAAAGGATATCCCAAGCTATTAATAGGATGCATTTCATTTTTGCCCAGTAGCCTAATTAAGAGCTAACTCACACTTGAGGAGAAAAGGAAGCAATTTGATTTACAGTGTCTTATGTGATTAAATCACCAGGGAGGAAAAAGAAGGATTTGAGATGGAAGGGGGGAGTTTTAAAACATATCATTTGTGAAAAATGGAATCTCTTTCTTCGTACAACCCTTTTGTCCCTGTGTCCACAGCTTAAAGAGGATTCGCTGACTTTTATTTATTTGCCTAAACTACTGATTTTTCATCTTGCAGGGTGGATTCAAAATCCAATGTGAACTTTTTAAGGCACCTAATGATCCATTCTATTATCCCCCAGGACAATGCTAGTTCCAGTGATTTCATGGGGAACTGATTCGGAAAATACCCTTTTTCTCCCTTGCAGTCTCCTAGGCCCTTGAATCATTTTGATATCTGGATAACCTCTTTTCTTTGCAACAGTCCAGTGGTAGCTAGGGTCAGCAAACAGACCTGGAGTGAGGCTTGATTGGGGAAATAGATTCACACTGTATCTAGCCCAAACAATGTAGCTGTAGAACAGCTCAATTTCTGTGCCAAAGATGAGACCTTATTATGAGGTAGTTTTAAAAGCGGTATAGATGCACAGGATTCCTTGCCCTTCTATGTAAGCATATAATACTGCCATTTTTTTTATAAAGCCCTCCTTATTGATTTTCATTTTGTGATAAACTTACTTACAAACTTAGATAGACTTGAGAAACTCTAAGCCAATACCAATAGAAAGTATCACGGGGCTTATAAAATAGAGTGTTTGCAGATATTGTTGTTGAACTAATAAAGAGACAATTCAGAATGTAATAAAGCATTGCAAACTTTGGCCATCAACTTTGGTCAGAAGTTTTGCACTCAGGAATCTTCATGGGTGAATCATGCCACGTGATGACAGTAATGTTTTTCATCTGCGCATTGTAGTGCTTTAGAAGTGCCTAAATATTTCACTGACCGGAAAACTGTGGCACTATGCAACCAAGGGATTTGCTTGAGGAAACACAGATAATTTATGATATAATTAGAGCTAGAAATAAGGTCTCCGGATACTCTTAGCTTAACCATTAGACCTATTATCTTTTGTAGTCTTGTGTAGAGAAAATATCATGGTAGAACTGCTACACCCTTTCTTCCTAAAACAACATTGCTAGAGCCTAATCCCATTCTGTGCCCATCTGGAACATCTCTTCCAGTTCCTTCTTTGCAGGATTGTGGACAAATGGAAATTGAGATCCTTACTCTTTTTCAAATCCTGCTTTTCTCCTCTCTTCAACTACAAGCCAGAGGGAGCTCAGGCTGGTTTGAACAAAAATGTCAATCGCACAGGGAAGGCCACTCCATTTTCCTGAACTGCGGGTAGGACAGGATATTGCTGCCCCATTGCAGGAATGATTTGGCACATGACACAGAAAGAGGGTCTGGATTCTGTAAAAAAGGTTGTCACCAGCACAGGAAACCCTACAGCCTACACTGATGAATCTGACAAACTTCAAGGACTGTACAAAACAAGTGGTTACCTCTGCTAGGAGGTGGCAGGAGCCAATCTGGCAAGGTGGGAGATATTGAGAAAGGAAATGATTAGCTATCTAAAGGAAAGTAGTAAATATACTATCACCTGAATGCTTATTTGTTATTGCAAATTTTTTTACAGCTGTGGCCTTCACTTTCATAGCCAGGGTCATTACTTAATTTTGCCTGTGTCCAGCATGCAGACACACTCATCAGTTGGATGCATAGACTGTGGTACGGCATGGTTGTGGGTGGTGTGAGCACTGGAGAGGGAAGGTGTGATTGGGCTGAGTTCCTTTTCCAGTGTGCATCACTTTTTGAGTGCTTCACTTGCAGCAATAGGGTGATACCCAGTGAAAGGTGGAACGTGTTTAGGGAGTAAGCAAAGTGGCTGGGATGGTTAAACACAGAATACATTCACCATTGTGTATTGATAACCTGTATTTGGCTTTATCTTTGCATGCCCCTTTTACGTCTCTCTTATATGCACAGATATGGAAGGGCCTGACCCACTGCTGTTCTTGCTGGTCTTTTTGCCACACTTGACACTTTAGCCCTGCCAAGCAGTTGCTACATGAAGCCTATGGGCATGCATGAATCATGAGCTAGCTTGGCCATAACTCAGGGAGCTGTGGCAGTTGTCTGTCTTCTGGAAAAATGCCACAGCCACCCACAGCTCATAGAGGAATTAACCTTGGGAGATGCATGCAATTGCACTAGAGATGTGTGCAGTGCATCTTCTCCAGCTGTAATAATGTCCAGTGTCTCCTTGGGAGGACATGCTTTCTGCAAAGCACCTCTTTGTGGACTCCTTGTTCGGTCCGTGTTAAAAGGGGTGCTTCAGAGGTGATCTGACCAGTTTTCAGTGTTCGCTGTGGAATATTAATGTGTAACCGTGACAATATGTTGTTGCTGCCCAGTGAGCTGCCTGCTGTGATTCACCGTCCTTTAGCTTGGAGGTGTGGTGCCCCTTGAACATACCCTTTTTTGATTTTCGAATGTTTGCTGTAGCTGCCTGCTTTTGTTGTAACACTAACTAGGATGAACAGGCCAGAGATACTTTTCTGTCATTTTGGAGTAACCTGATCAGTAGCACGGAGATGATCAAAACGACACAAGAAGACAGAGGCTCTTGCTTTAAAGGAATATTTCAGATGTGGGAACAAAGAGAAGAGGAGAGATGCAGCATTAGGGAGGAGAGAGAAAAAAGGACAGAGAATTTGGCTTGGTAGAGCTAGGGAACAGCTAAGTAGAGCTTAGGGAGAGACAGCACTGTCACCTCATCTTGAGACTAAAGGGCTCAATAAGCCAGGTAAGAAAAGGGAAGATAAGATGAGTAAGGGGAGGGAGGAAGCAGAGGGATAGGATACAGGTTCCTAGAAAAAGAGGAAGAAAAAAAGTCTGAGCAAGCAAGCTGGCTTGTGTGTAGGGAACAGCTGTGCATAAACTGCCTTCGTACCACTGGAGAGAACCACCAAGACCTGTTTGGGAATGCAGAGAGTCTGCTTTGTGAACCCAGAAACACAGGCATGATCTGATTTAGGGCTACTGCAATTCTGCCTTGATGCTTACCACTTCCAGCTCGAGGGGAAAAAACCAAGTGCCAGAATGATTTAAAGACAGAATATCAAACCACACTGCTGCAGGCCTGTTTTCCACATTTTCTTGCTTTTATAGTTTTAGCTCTTGTTCCAACAGAAGGACTTCTGTGTGTGTCTGTGCGTGTGTTTCCTTCCAAAATTCACACACAAAATCAATGACTGAAACTCTTAGGAAAGACATTGGTGTAAATTTTCAGAAGCTCATGAAGCATAATAACCCTCTTACGTTCCCCCCCTCAGAAAGGCAGCACCTTGTACGGAAAACCTGCTTGTGTAACTGGATTTTTTTTTTCTGTCACTTTTTTTTCTATAATTTGCATTCCAGCCAAATGTAGAAGGGGGAAGACAATCCAGAATATGAGACACACCTCTTCAGAATCACAAGATTCATTCAGCCTCTCCTATTCTACAAATGTCTTGTTAGGAAGAATGTCTTGCTAAGAATGTCTTGCTAGGAAAATTGCTTCATGTGCCCCATATCTCAGTTTCCCAACTGTAATGTGGGAATTACACTTCTTGTTATCTCAGAAGTGGTGGGAAGTTAAATCTTTTAGAGACTGTGAGATGCTCAAATGCTATGATGTGGAGATGAATCTTAGGCAAATATGCAAACAGAAGGCCTCACAGATCCCTTTCCATGGATTTCATTCAGACTCCTATCTGACAAACAAGTATCACATTCATAACCTCAAGGGAGGACACACAAGTCTGGGTGGGTCTTTAAATGCATATGGAAGTTTAAGATTGAGGCTGTAGCATTACAGTAACAGAATTTTGCTTTATAGGCAAAGAAGCATAAAGCAGTGCCAATGTCTTGATTTGAAAAACTCCAAGACATTTCTAAAACAGGTATTCTATAAACTCTGTTGCATTCTCAACTACAGAACGTTATGATCTAGCACAAAAGTTTTTATAGCTACTCAAATATAATAGAGGAATCCCAGGCTCAGGCCTATAAAAGCTTTTCTAGAAGAGCCCTCCTTTACAGTTTTCCTCTGTATAATTCCTGCAAATCAGCAGCTACTTTTGTTATCAATTGGGCTTTCAAATGTTATGCAGGACTGTTGGCAATGCTGTTCTGGATTCCGTAGTACCTATTTGATTAATGGATTATTATTTTTTTGCCCTATAACTGAAACTTAATTAAAATATTTTTGGGGGGAAAAAATTGGAAACACGTGGATGAAGTTTAAATAATTACCACTCACATGTTTATCTCCAGAACAAAGTGGGGTTTTTTAATGTGCTTTTTTATTCTGTCTCCCAGCTATGTCACAGCACTCTTTGCTGTTTTACAAACTGTAACGTACAATGATGGCCATTACTATTCATAGATTCATAGAATTTAAGAATGTAAAGGACGATTAGATTATCTAATCCGACTTCCTGCTTAGCAAAGACCAGACATCTCATCCAGTTACCCCTGTATTGAGCCCAGTAACTTGTGATTGACAAAATTGGATCTTCCAGAAAGACATCTATTCTTGGTGTGAGAAATTCCTGGATAGTCCTTCCAGTATTTAATCATCCTTACAGTTAGAAACCCCTCAATTCTGCACCTTGTTTCTAATTTGAATTTTCTGGTTTTAAATTCCAGCCATTGGTTCTGTAATATGTCTTTTTCCACTAGATTAAGAAGCTCTTTAAAAACCCCTGTGTTCTCATGATAAAGTTACTTATATGATCTAATCAAATCACCTTTAGGTCTTCTTCTGAACTTAATAATAAGTAAAATGTATTTATTTTGTAGAAGCACTTCCAGGTCCAAATCACACAGCAAGGCCCCGAGGAACTGACAGTGTTTGAACTCATTTTTTAGGAAACTGGGGTTCACCTTTTCCCTGCCACAGATTTCTGGCATGTCCTTGGGCATGTGTGGTGGGTTTACCCTGGCTGGGTGCCCGGTGCCCACCCCTAGTCCCTCTATCACTCCCCCCCCACAACCCAAACCTTTGTCAGCAAGGCAAGCAGGGAGAGAGTAAGATGGAAAAGAAGAAGAACCCGTGGGTTATGATAAGAAGCAGTTTTAATAAACAGCGGAGAAAGCAAGGTCGCGCGCGCGCGAAGCAAAAGCAACAAAGCCGTTACTCTCTACTTCCCATCCGCAGGCGGTGTCGGGCCTGTCCCGGGAAGCAGGGCTCCAGAACGCGTACCGGTTGCTCGGAGGACAAA
>VYZX01014704.1:103534-218867 GCA_013401335.1 Brachypteracias leptosomus
GGGGAGAGAGAGAAAAAAATCCAGACGATTCAAAGTAAGGGCTGACACCGTGTCCTTACAGGCTGCCTTTCTGAAGGTGGGGGAAAGATTTCAATGACATAGAGTTAATAATAGCAGTGTTGCCCTTAACTTTGTGCTGCCCCAGTGGATGTGCACTGCTTTATGTCACAATTTTCTTGTCATATTTTATTTGTTCAAGAACAGAATTATGTTTTTTATATATATGTATATGTCATAGGAAGTATTTTTGAAAGCCTTTTAGATTAATGTCTTTGATCTCAAAGTACATTTCTACAGGCATGTAGTCAGGCCTTCTGAAAAGAAGGCTTATCGACAGAAAAAAACAGTGTTGTTTATTCGGGAGAACCGGAGCTTACCATGTTAATATCTGCCTTCACCAAAGGCACGGTTGTTTGCGCTCCATGTTTATTCAGAAATACCTCCCATTCAAACAGATTCTTTCTGGATTCTTTTGGGTCATGTATCCATATTTCTAAATATCTTTGATCTTTGGGAGCTGATGGGCTCCCTTTTCTTGCTGTCACGTAAATAGAGAAATTCTTCAGAATAAGACCCTGAGAAATTTCTACCTACAGGGGGAGAAGAGGGAACGTGCCAGTTCTTGTCCAATACCACAAGCCTTATGGCCTGATCCAGTGTTGCTCTCACATGAATAATCTTTACTTCCATGAGATCCCTATAGAAGTCAAGGGGGTTACGGATGTGGTAAAGCGCAAGTAAAGTTTGTGGGATGTTTTTGATATTTCAGCAGTTTTTCTAGGGGCTATAAGTTGTTACTTTCTCTTGAATTCAGAATGCAGAATTGTATTCAAGAGTAACTCTCTTCTGGGTACCAGTTTACAAGTCAGAACTGTGTTTTCTTTCTAATTGCAGAAAGTTTTATAAGAGGGTTCCAATACCAGGAGAGACATACTTAAGAGAGGCGTATGATTTGTAAATAATGCATTGGCCTTCCCTCACCCAGACTGATTATTATCTATATTGCTCTAATAAACTGTGCCAGCTTCTTAGGCAAAGCAGTTTTATTCCAGATTATTTGGTGAGGTTTAGTAGGGTAGATTTTGTTAGCTCTGTGCTCTCCTATCAGTGATCTTATCAGAGTGGGTCAGATCCTGTACTGAGAGAGGCAAGATGAATAAAAACTGAACCCACTGGTAAAGATTAAGAATTTCTTGCAAAAATGAAGAGTGGTCCTGAAAAAGCTACTAATTCTGTGCGTGCCTCTGATGGGAAGTAACACTGTCTGTCTGCATCTGGAGAAGAGACACAGGTGGGATGCCAGACCTCAGCCTGACCTGGTATCTTCTTGCTTGTTCTATTCCCCTTTTGACCTGTTTTGTGAACCCAGAGAAAAGAAGAATCACGAATGGATATTTGATGATGATGCACAGTTGGTGGGCACTAGGTTAATGCTGTAATGTGTGGGCTGAAGCGCCTTGCAAACTGTGCCTTAGGGCTGCCCGAGTGTTTCTTGGGAAGGAAATATTTAATGAGAGTGAAGAGTACAATGGTAGCTGTCACCAAGGCTTGAACAACACTCCTTAAAGGACTGTTTCCCTCCTGAGTGGTTGCCTGTTTGCAACCTTCCTGTTTTTAAAGACACTAGATATAACTTAAATCTTTTTGGAAGATTTGATGGTCAGAAGCTGAGTTGAGCTGCTAAATTCTTCCTGTTATGAGCCAATTTTCTCATACTTTGGACAATACACCCTTGTGAATGATTCAGAGCATTGATTAGAAATCTTGTTTGTCTTTAGAGGTTTTTTCTGTAAATCACTTAAGTCATCTTTCACTACAGGACTCAAAAATGAGGCTGTCTTTTTAAGCAGCCTCAGAACTGTTTCATTCTGAGAAGCAGCAGACTGAATGATTAGGATATTTTGGCCAAGGAGGGGGAAAGAACAAAATTTTTTGTTGTTGTTAAAATTGTACTAATTATCATCAGTGGTTCTGTGTGTTGATTCTTGGTTCTGTCCCTGATAAATTGCTGCTGTTCCACATTATCTCTCTTCTCCTGGGTAGCATAGTTTTAATCATCTTATGCTGAGCTAAGGAAGGCTTGGCTCAGCCAGTTGTCCAAAAGGGGAATTTCTCATTGAGATTTAAAAAGCAAAATCCCAGATTGGAACAAACCCATTGGGGCGGGCACGTTAGGTGATGTCCACTGACTGACAAGGCTCCTTTTAAGAGTGGTCGTGTACGAGAATGTGCATCTGTGTGGTCAGTGGGATTGATGGCTGTGGAAAGAAAGGCTGTTGGTTGCAGTTAATTTTTCTTTTAAATAATATACACACGGATTCCTGTGGCAGCACAGTAACAACCTCTGCTTGAATTTCTGAGACATGTAGTATTAGATGATTGAAAGCCTGGTCAATCAGGGGAGTCCTGCACCTGTATTGTCGTCACCTCCTGTTAGTGGGGATTTTGTATGTATTGAGTGTTGGAGAATGTGTCTGTCAGTGCTGCTGCCTGAGAGCAGAACAAGCCCCCTCCTCACTTTGCAGAAAGGCTTTTTGTCACTTGGACTTGAAAGAAAAGTGCCATCTGCTAGAGGGTAGTGAGCCATTTGCTTCTTCTGAGGAAGCAGGTGTGAGCAGAATTGCTGTACGACCGCTGGTGAGGCTCGACTTCCTCGCTGTTCTACAGGGCACCTTGGACCCACCAGAGGAGAAAGGGATGTCTGCAGGGGAAAGCACCAGCCTGGGGACCAGGGTCTGGTCCTGCCCCTCTGGCATGAGGTTTAACGTTTGTCAGATGCAGATAGTAGTTTTGGGCAGCAAGCTGGAGCTATTACCAGTGTTTCTGTTGGATAGTGGGCAGCGAAGGCTCCTGCTGAGAGCAATGAGGCCTAGTAGGTGCCCATCACTACTGGAAGGTGGGCTTAAGACTGCCTGTACTAAATTAATTGCTTCCTTTTAGCAGGTTTTGATTTGTATGTCTGTCATTTCACCCCAAATGAGGTTAATGATGCTGGTAGTGATGGCACATCTGGACTAGCAGGCTTGAAATGAATAACTTTATTAGGACTGGATGTTTTAGGGTTTGTGGGATGCCACGTAGAGGAAGCTTCTTCTCTTATTCTACTGCCCACCTGCTATGCAGTCAGAAAATATCTTCCAATTATGGTTATGATGCTTGGGAAGGGAGCTTGTCTGGAAAGAAGCAGAGAAGTGGGGAAATGGCCCTACTTGTCTTCTGTTACACTCAGCTGAGCAGAGATACAGCTCCCTGGGAGGGCAATCTACCCTGGTGAGTGACTGACAGCTAACATCACTCCATCCCTGTGAGGGCTGAGCAGCCTCTGTGAGAACTTGTACCTAGTGGAGGCACAAACACCCAGTGTCGCTGCAGCAGCCCTGCATAGGCTCTGCATTGGCGGCAGGATCTGCTCTGAAGGCACCCTAAACTGGCAAGAGGAAAAACAATGGCACCAGGGGGTGGACCAGATGTTTTTTGTAAGCCGTTTGCAATATTTCTTTGGCATTTAAAAATTTTTTTCTCCATTCCTGTTGTTCCTGAATGCTTCCTGCTGAAATCTCACGTGGGCAAAGGGCAAGCATTACAGAGCAGGGCATTACTACTTTTTTGTCTGTTCTTGTGACATCTCAACACCATACCATGCCTGCAGTGATCCCTTCAAAATTGTGGTTTCAGGAGCTTGGGTTGAAAAATTGTTAATTTAGATTCTCTTGGAAGAGTGTGGCTTCCCACTGCTATCGATGAGGCTCCTGCATGTAGACTTGAGGGTAGAAATGGGCTTATGCTTGGTGTTGTGGCAGCCATAGCTCAGAAGCTTCTTTGTAAAGAAGCTTTGTGTGTGTTGTATGCATGTATGCAACAGTCCCTTAAAAGCTGAAGATGGTTACATAGGGCCTAAATGGAAACCTGAAAATGTATCCTTGAACAAGCTTCCTGGTGTTCGGCTTCAAAAGCCATCAGAAAGGCTCTTGAGGGCTTAAGTGCTGGGGCATCTGCACACTGTAACATTGTACATGTGCACAAACCGTACTATTTAGATGATGCTCAAGTGGGATGAAATAAAAGTCATTACCAAGCAAAATACTTGAGTGAAATATTCAGCAAGAAAGGACAGTATCTGAATATTTTGATATTTATTTTACCGGGAGCCTCCTGAAAGCAAAATGTGTTTTGTTAGCAAAATTATTTTTTCCTCTCTGGGGTGTTGGTAGTACTTTGCTGTTTTAGAGCTGTTCCTGTAATCTAGACTTCATCCTTGAGTTTATTTTTGTTTATTATTGGGCTGTGCAAACTGTTGTTGCTGGAGAGTTGGTTTCTATCAACAAGCTGTTGGCATGGTTTTCTTTAGGCTGAATAATTTGATCTTTCAGCAAATGCACATGGATTTTCTTCATTACTTTGACAATGGTCCTATAACCCTTCCCATCCTGTCTCAGACCTTATCTTTTGGTCGTAAATATCATAAGAAATAAAAGGTGTTTACCCAGGATTAATTCTTCTGCTGTAAAGCAAAGTGTTTCTCGAACTGACCAGGATATTTAGCCAGATCAGCCTGTGACGGGTGAAAGGGCTGTAGGGCAGGAGACACAAGGATCTGAATAGCAGTCAGGCCAGACAAAGGTTGCACGGTCTGTGGTTTCTGTATACAGTCATTAACTCTGCGCAAGGTCGTTATTCTTGCCTGTAATTAGGCTACCATGCTGCCTCCTCGGAAGCTGCCTCTCGGTCTGGCGGGGACGGTGCGGGAGCTGTTGTACAGCACACTTTCTCCTAGGACCGCATGAGATTCCCTATCAAGAAAACGAGGATCAGGACTCCTCCCCTGGAGAACTCCAGAGGAGGTAATTGCTGATAGCAATCAGATTGGGTGCTAAATAGGGCTATAAACCATTTAGTGCAATAGCTCTGATGATGATAAAGCCTTGGGCACAGTTGCCAAAACAGAAGTTGAGTTTGCATATCTCTAATGAGCCAAGTGCCTTTGTGCAGTAACACCAGTGAAGTGCATAGAGTTAAACTCAAGAAGTACAGTATGCAACATGATTTTTAGCTCTGATTTATGTCAAAAATCCCTGAAGTTCTTGCAATGAAAAGGAGATCTCTAATAAGAATGAGTATCCTACCCCCCCTGACTGTGATCCTTCTTTTGTTGTCCAAGAAGGGTGAGAATGGAACTGCTCTTTCCATGGGCTAGGCTGGAGCTGCTTTTGCATTGGTGTCTGTTATGAATCCACTGAACCTCGAGCAGACTTTGGATTTCCTTGGATTCTGCTGACCTATCCCACACTGACACTTGGGGAATTCATGAATCAATACGGGTTATGCCTACATTGAGTATGTGTATCACTGTGATAGAAAACTTGAAGTGATGGATTACATACAGCACGTTCATTTACCTGACAAAGGTTGTATATCCTGAATTATTTATGAGGCTTCAGAGCATGCTAGTAAATTTTGTAGAAGCAATGGAGTCCTGGTAATGTGAGCCTCTTCACTGTGGCTTCCGTAGTAGAGTTTTGCTGAGAAGGTACAGGAGGTGGATGATGGAGGAGGAGGAAGAAGCAGGCAGGGAGTGGAGCGATAGAGAGACTGCTGTTTTCATGTGCAAATGATGAGGTGTGCAGAGCAATGAAGTGCGAATTAGTTAGATCATGCTGTGCATTGGAGCAAAAATCTATGTAGTGTTAGAAAGCAACTTCAAGGAAGGGCGAGGGGGAAGGATGGGGAGTACAGGCACAAGGACAGAGAAGGGTGAAAATCTCATCACCAAAATGCTGACAATTTCTCATCTCTAAGAATGTTTCTTTAAAGTATATACTCATTTCATTGAGGTTTTCATATCTGAATTCCACTAAATGAAGGGTCAAGCCAGAGTTGGCTAGGTTTTTTCTGTGTGGCATTCAGTGATTAGAAAGCTTGCACATGGCTGTGGACCAGAGAGGTTTGCTCCGGATGACCTGGAAGCTACGTGGCCCGCAAGGGCATTAAGTCAGTGTTATCCCACAGGGAGAGCGAGGGCAGTAGGAGTCAGCCCTGGCAGCAGTGTGCCACCTTGCCTGGGTCCCTGCTGGAACACCATTTCAGAGCTAAAGATCAGTGACACGGCAGGCACAACAGGTTCATGGTGTAGCAGCTGCTGCATACCTGATAAATAGAGCCCTCCCCATGCTTTCAGGTTTCTGAGCCTCTTGGCTTTCTGAGCACAAAGTAAGTTACCCCTTAAACTGTTAAATAGGTAGAAAGAATTGGGAAAGAGTGTTGTATCCATCTCCATTGAACTGACAAGTGAAGGTATGATTCTCCTTATAAATACCAATGTCTTTCAGCTCGTAATAGAGTTGGGTCCTGAAACCATTCTCTTGTCACAAGCTGCCAGTCTGGTTTGCTGTTAGGCTGTTTCATCTCCAGTGGGCACTTAATATTCTTCAGTTCCAGAAGAATCCCATGTCTAAAGTCTGAGTTTACATTCATTCTCCAAGTAAGAAAACAAAACAAGGGACATATTTCTACATATTTTTCACAGCTGACCTTGTATAAGCCACTTATGCATCAAAAATGGATAAAGCTCTCGCTGATTTAATTTCTGTTGAATCAGAGATTTTGTATTTGAATTCTTATATCTGTTAAATTTCATGTAATAATATCTCTTCATTGTTGCCAATGAAATCTTTCTATACAGTATGACACAGTGAGGGTCATCAGTGCAGCGCCTTGTTTGTCTTTCTAACCTATGGTAGGTTTCACAGTCAGATTTTTGGCAGCTGTAACATGGACACCAAAATAGAGACAGACTTAAGCCAAGTGAAGCACCTAGTATTCAGCTTCATCAGGTGTTGAGGATTGAGTCAGATATCTGGGCTGTAAGTGGTTGAATATCTTTTTATTGCTCCATAACAAACTCAGTAGACCCAGGAGGAGCCAAAGTACCACTTCCTCATGTCTGAGATAGTCTTATAAATTAGAGATCTCTACTGAGTGTTCACTGTAGTGTCACATTCTCGGGATCAGTGACAGGGGGGTGAATGTGTTGTGTGGGCTCGTGTGCTTCCAGGACTTCTGTGAGGGGAGGGATGCCCATTGCCCAGGTAAAAGTAAACCTTCTGCAGCAGTCTGTCATGCATACCAGGGGAAAAAAGGATGGAAGAAACAGCATTTAATTATTCAAGACCTGCAAGCTGAAAAGGGTTTCAGGACAGTGAGCCAGGCATGCGTCGCAGCTTCGTGGGCACTCTGCTTTCCCCTCCTCCCCTGCCTGCTCTGAGAAGGAGGGTAGATTACATGAGTATAAAAAAAAAAATAAAATCAATATTTTCCTCTTTCACGCAGCTCTTAGTTTTTATTTATTCTGTTTTTGTTTTCTGGGAAGTCTTAATTGTTGATCAGTGAGCAAGCAGAAGACTTTATTTTGCCTCCCACAGAATGGCAGCACTTCCAAGAGCACAGACCAAAAGAGCATCAGTCCTGAAGGGCTGCTCTCCGTGCACAGGCAGGGATGCTTTCATGCCCCTCCTTGGCTATGTGCTGTGGGACTGCTTGTAACTGAGCCATTCTTCCTGACGTTGGGTTTGTTAAGATGCAGAAGAATTTGCTGTTGTCAGTCTTGCATGCTGTGCTCTGCTACAGCTAAGTTAGCTTTAAAAGCTGAGAAATGGCAAAAAAATTTTCAAGATACTGGGACAAATTCATTCCTAATGTAATGATGCTGTGAGATTATGCCAGGGATAACGTTCAGGATATAGGTCTTTTAAATATGGTGATGGTTGCTCCTGACATGATTTTTATTGTGAGATGGAGAAAAGAAATGCACCTAAAACATCTACTGTCTGCTCATGCTTTAGTCCCAGTTTCTAGATAACCCCATTTAGCACCTGCCTGCCTGTTTGACCCAGCAACGTAAATGCTGCGTTGGCATTTCTGACATCAATACTGCCTTTTTACCCATCATCTTAAGGCTAAATTGAACCCTTCTGTGTCACTTGCTCCTCGCTATGGATTTTTGTTTTGATCTAGTCTTTACTTCAGAGAAAAATTAACCAGCGCTGTCTCACTCCTACTGCCTGCTAGGGACTGGGGCTCTTTTTTGTGAGAAGTGGCTCCTTCCGCAGGCGAACCTCCTGCCCTCAAATTCCCCCTGCTTACCTGTGCTCCCTGTCTGGATACGAGGATGGAGCAGTGAGGTACAGAAGGGCTCTGACGGCCGGATCTTGGCATGAGGTCTCACTTCACCTTTGTGGCTGCTGAACTAGCTCGTACCTTTTCCCCTCTCTTACAGCCCTGTCTGGACAGCCTTGGTGTGTGTTTGTTGCGTTACCGAGCCAGAGGTGAGGCTGCATCCCAAGGCTGGTGCTCTGTGTGGAGCATTGCCTGGGGCAGCGCTGGTGTTTGGGAATCTTCTTTTGCTGCCTTTCTTCTCTTGATACCACTCCAAGTGGAGCCTTGTGCTGAAAGCATTGCTGATTTGTGCAGTTTATGAATGTGATTATGTGTCCTGAAAGCAGCCTTTTTTATTTTGTAAGGGCCACTTAATAAATGTCACTTATTTGGTGACTCATGGGTAACTGAGTGCATGGCCGCCATCTCATTTGAACGTGGCTGACAGACCCCGTCCTGTTCTCTGGAGTCACAGCTGGCTGGTGGAAGTGTAGGTTTGTCGCTTGCCAGAAAAAAATTGTGGTGTTTTTATGGTAGCTTGCATAATAGTTGACTTTCATTCTTCCTTAAGATTTGTTTTTGCTGTGTTTGTTCCATTTCAGTTATTAGTAGATCCCACAAGATAGGCTGAGGGTTCTTGTATATGAAGTTTCTTTGAAAGAAAACCAAGCACCTGCAGAAATGAAAGGTTTAATAAATGGTACCCAGCCTTCTTATGGAGGAATATCAGAATGATTGCAGTGTGATGGTGGTGAGCTGAGAAGGAACCTGCTATGGGCTGCAGGTGAGGTGCTTCAGCTGTTGCATTACCTGAGGCCCATGTTGGAACAGGTTGCTCAGGAAGGCTGTAGATGCCCCAACACTGGATGTGTTCAAGATCAGGTTGGATGGGGCTTTAAGCAACCTGGTCTAGTGGGAGATGTCCCTGCCCATGGCAGGGGATTTGGGACTAGGTGATCTTTAAGGTCCCTTCCAACCCAAACCATTCTATGATTCTATGTTGGGGCCACAAGTAATGCATATACCTGCAGTTTCTCTGTTTTAAAAACATATGCCCTTTATTGGATAAAGGATTCACGTACAAAGCCTGGTGCTTCAGGGGCTGGGTGGAATTGGTGTTGAGAACACTTACATCCTGCACCAGATCAGTCAACTTCCAGTACTGGGTGAGCTGCAGTTTGTTGAAATGTTCTGAAGCTTGTCAAGTTAATTGCACAAAAGTCCAGATCCCACAACCAAAGCAAGGACTATTCCAAGTATACAGTATTTTTTTTTTTTTTTGCTTATCTTTCCATGTGGAACTAACCTTACTTTTTCTTTTGGCTTGGCTACAATATCTATTGTGATATCATTCCTTCTTATTTTTTCCTATGATGTTCAGTTTAGTATTTATCTTATAATAGTTTCTGAATAGTGGAGTGCTTGCGTTACTGGCAGTGCTGCATAGTTAATCTTGAGCACGTGTAGCTGTGAGGAGTTCAGACAGATTTCAGCCCTTGATGGCATGCTTGTGAGTGAGGAAATTAGCTTGGAAATTGTTTTTAAAATTGTCCCTGTGTTAATCTTGCTGTGATACCGCAGCTTCCGGCAGTATGTGGGTTAGCAAGGTGCTTGTGGCTGAGAATGAGGGCAAATTCTTGCTTTGGAAGAGTCTCAGCAAAGACCTTGTCTTACACCTTTGCTTTGAGGAGATTTACACTAAGGAATTTAGCCCATTTTTCCATTGCCAGGCCTATCTTCCAGGTGTTCTCTTATCCCTGATTGATCTTCTGGCCTACTTTGTATCCACTATGTGCTCAAAGGTGACCAGCCTTTCAGTCTTGGCTAGCATCAGGAGCAAAGCTTGTGTGCCTCAGGCTTGTTCCCTGGGGAGACAAGTAATTCTTTGACGGCGCCTTTGGATTGTCCCTCCTCCCCATCACCATATGAGCATCTTGTCCCATTCTCCATCTTCCACTCCTTATAATGCTTTTTTACACGTGCTTTGTAGTAACACTTGCACTTCCCTATTGCTCATTTTGCTGATGGAAGTAAGGCTTCAGAGACTTCAATATGTCAGTGCTGGAGCAGGAAATGCAACCCAGATCACATAATTCCTCCTTCTCTGTTCTTCCAAATGAATCCATGCTCTTCATTTTGGGATAAATGTTTCTTCTGCTTCATACTAACCAGACATCAGGTTCAACTGCAAGAACAGAAACATGGCCAGGAGGATTTGGACTCCAGGGACAGTATCTATCCCTTTCTTTGATATTAGAAGAGTGGGAACTGTCCTTGTGGATGAAAAGCTTCTCAGAAGGACACTATCCTCTGGCAAATGTCTGGACATCAAAGCTTGGGCAGTGCTGTTTTTTGTACAGTTAGATGGAGGGCAAGAGGGCTTGCTGCTGAGTGCTTAGTGTGCTCAGCACTGGGCTTTTGCAAATTAAATGGGTGCCCTCTGCTGCATAAGCCCTACGTTGGCTGCTTGTGCCATGTGAATTACGGTCAGGCACCTTTCCCAAGAAATGCTCTCTTTAAAATTGCATTTTTGTGCTGATGATGCACTCATGTAGAATTGGATCTCTTAGGCTCATTGCCTCTTTGTGGTAAGCACTCACCAGTGGGACTCATTACTGGGGGAGTTGTAGGACAGTAGCTCCTGACCACCCCTTGGACATTTATCCCCTCAGATGGTACCTGAGATATCATCTGAACATTTCCCACTCCCTGTTTATGTCTCAGAGTGAAATTCTAGAGGCCATTAAGCTGGGTAATTTACATGCTCCTTGAGCCTGTGCCTAGGGAAATATATTTCACAGGTAATTTCAAATCTCTTGGCATGTGGAAGAAGTCATTATTCTAAATAGAAAGGGGCTGGTGATGTCATGGGCCCCATTGAGAGGACCATATTAGAGACTAGGATTTTTCTCTCTTAGATAGAAGTCTGAGGTATTATATTCATAGGGCTTTTGAATGTCAGATGCTGTTGATTTTAATATTGATACTCAATAAGAAAAGCAGAAGAGAGAATTATCTTGTAATCTTAGATTTCAGTTACATGTGAGCAAATTGTATGTGAGGACTGGGAGGAGACCTGCTCTGGGGTGTTCAAAGCGGGGAACTCACACACCAGTGGTGTTTGAGTGCTGTCTTCCGAGGGCATACTTCAAATTTTGCATCAGGAGGTTGAGTTGGAATTCTGACTCTGCTCCCAAAAGTCTGTCTGGATTTGAGACTACTGCTTCACCTTTGTAGCTCCATTCTTTCCTCCTCAAAAAAAGGAAAATATTTTTGCCAGACATATTAGGAGGATTTGACAGTTAAATGTTGATCAATCCCTTCAAAATGATGTTTGGGCCATTGCACTGTTTGTGCTCTAATTGTGATACTGAAATGGTGAGGGAATGTGGATGGTAACTATGACAGTTGTGAGGTTGTGGATGCACTGCTGGCTCATTAGCTTGAAGCATCTGATGAGGAAAGGGACACATCTGTGCTTGGGCTCCCGTAGAGTTTCTTAGTGGCCCTTCCCTTCTGAAAGGGAACGCAGCTTGTTGCAGAGTGATGGTTTCTTGCAGCAAAGGGAAATCCCAAGGTGCTTGGCACAGCATCCTCATTCCTAAAGGCGCTCCAGCACAGGATCCTCCTTCCATGAGGTCCTTCAGGACAGCAGGGGAAACAGCCTGGTGGACCAACGTCCTGAGCATGTACAGCAAATCAAATCCTGTAGTATCTTCTGAGAGTTTCCAGTGTGGTTCAATTACCTCCATTTCAATAGTCTTGTATCCTTTTCAAATGAAAGGTTGTAGGTATATGCTTTTTCCCTGTGGAGGGAGCAGTATTTGTCCCAGCTGGGTAGGGAGGAGGAGAGAGGAGGTGACCTGTGAAAGGTGACGGTTTCATCCCTGTTGCTGTAGTGCTCCAAGTGATTCAGCAGTGCTGGGACAAAACCAAACTGGGCTATATGCTTCCACTATCCTGCCTTGCAGCGTGTCTGGATGCCACCTTACAACAGGAGAGGTCTTGCAGAGAGCTTTTAGATGTGTATCGCAAAGTAGTGAGGTAATGGCATAAAATGCAGTAAACTATTATTTATTTTTTTTAGTGTTCTCCACCTCCACTCCTTTTTTCTTTCGTTGCTGAAAGGGCCTAATACAATGAAGAGCTTCTGCAAATGAAGGCAACTGCATATGAAATAACAGGGTTCTGGGTGTTTGGCTGGTGAGAGATGCAATGAGTGAGCATCGCTAAGTGCTTTATAATAACAATGATTACAATGCTCTTTTAGGAGCCAGGAATCTCTCAGGTAGGGGGATGGTGGGAAGAGGGGTTGTTTAAAATGGGAGATTTAACTAGATAGACATCTAGTGACAGTGACACCCAAACGCCCCTGAGGAGTGTTGCATATGATGCTGTGAGAGGCTATTCCAAAAACACCAGGAGACTTGGATTAATGTGGCTAGAGGCTGAAGAATAGTGGCAATGGATTCCCCTAAATAGCTCTTGTAACAAGAGATCTTTGTGGCAGAGGTTAATGATATCCTTTCTTGGTAAGGAGAGAAGCTGTAGACACAAATTCAGCAGAGGTCTGACTAGTCAGTAGTCCTTTATTGGACTGCTTAATATGGCTTGTGTTTTAGTGATCAGATTAATCTTGTGCCTGATCTGTTTTCTGATCAGCTGAAATCTACAATGGGTGGGGTGGATGCTGAAGGCAGTCCTCTGGTGTCCTGTGGCTGGTAAGAGTTACCCAGTGTGCTGTTTTCAGCTTGCCCATGTTGTGTTTTGCTGCAACTCTCCATAGTAGGATGACCCCTCCTAGCAGTAGGAGCATCATTGGGTAGAGGGAAGCTCTTTCTTGTCAGGGGCTCAGTCTTCTATTTCCCAGTTGCCACATTGGCATAACATCTCTCCCTCAGCCTTTGAAGAGCACACTAGAGAAATGAGAGATGAATGCAATGTACGTATTCAAAATTCCATTCCAGCCATCAGGATATGGCACTCCTTTATCATGTTTTGCCCCTTACCTTGACCAGATTCTTTACACAAGTGACCCAAGCAAGGGAAACTATTTTGCTTTGTTCAGTATCTTACTATTTGCATAGCCAGGAGGTGGTTATTTTGAATATCCTTTGGATAGTTCTGCTGTTGCTCAGCAGTGATACAGGAGCACAAAGCAACTCATAGCATCTAATCGTAAAGCTGTTTGCTTATGCTTTAGATAACAGTGTTCTGGTGGCATGGTACAGAAACGCTACTTGGACTGTCGTCTTCTGGCCATCTAGGCTGATGTACTCAAGTGATATCTTCACTATTTCTCCAGACTGAAAAAAACTCTCCCGTCTCCAACCAAAAGTGTAGATCCTATGAGGTGTGGCTGTTTTGTCTTCTGGGGTGGTTCGGCCTTTCATCTGGTGATGAGGATTTACTGAAATGAACAAGAAGATGCAGCAAGCTATCTTACTTCTGTCTAGCTCCCAAGAGAGTAGTGAATTATACACGGAATAAACAAATAACCTGATATGTCTGTCATTATATCATAAAGGACTTTAATAATTCATGTAGCTTGCAAAATCCTTACTAAGACCTACCCTCCATAACCTTATCTTTGCTGTGGGGGATGGGATCTCTTCATCCTCCACTCAGATTGCATCTGTAAAACAGAAGGAGTCAGCGAGGAGGAAGGTTTTTATCATAAAACTTCATCTGTATAATGGGTTGCAAAGCAACGTGCAAGAGAGTTATCAGCCATTGGGGTCTCAAGGGGTGCTGAAAATGACAAGCAACTGAGCTGGGTGAAATTTATGCAGGTAGTGTGCTTCATAAAACTGACACCTATTCACTTATTTATTAATTCATTGTGTTTCAAGTCCAGATTTGTGACAGGCTTTGAGATCAGGAGCCCAGTCCTAATCCTGCGCCACAGGAGTGCAAACATGGTGGAACCCATGAGCTTCTCTCACTCCTGACATGCATCAGCAAGCATGCTATAGAAATCTAGTTTCAAGATGTAAAATAAGAGCATAGCTTTCAAGAAAGCAGGGAGGCTAAGGCATTAGGCTAGCTTTGGCTCTGAACAGTTAATTATTTTGGGTAGCATGTTGCTGGTGTCACCAGTGCAGCTCCAGTAATGGCAGTCATTGCCTTTGGCTTATATTGCTTATGTTACAGTCCTAGAGTTGCGTGCTGCTGCTTCAGCCACCATCACACGAGAGATCAGTGAGCCACACTTTAGAAGTTCCCATTTGCAGGACCATCCCCATAGTAGCAGGAACAGTTGATTTGGGTCTCCAAATGTAAATTCAATAACTAATTTATTCCTGTTGTAAGGCAACCAAATTCATTTTTGCTTATACGGTTGGTAAGTGGCTTGATTAGACTCCCCATATGGCAGAAGACTTTTTGCTGAACTTGTTCTGTCTCCCAGTTAAAAATAGCAAACTAGTGTACCATCTTGAGGTGCCTGGTTCTGCCACACTTACAGAAGCATGAGTTGGTGGCAATGTGCTGAGCTCAGATCTACCACTTAAGACTGCGAGGATTAATTCTTGCGCATTTTTAGTGTGTTTGGGGATCTTCGTATGGAGGTCCTGCCAAATAATTCTCTTAACATCAAAGCATCCATCACAGGATGGTTGCATCATTGAGTGATGGTCTGATGATAAGGATGGGAGGAACTTGATGATGGAGTTCATGACTGGAAGTACCTTTTCAGAAAGGGCGCTCCTCTGTCGTATGGTCTGCAGGAGATATTTATGGTGGTTGCTTTGCCATTTATTCTTTTACTGTATCATGGGAGGGGTGTGCATACCTTTGGTCAAAAGAATGCAGTGCTTGTGTGGGGGCCTTTTGCAGCACTGCCAGGCAAATGTACCATCTAACACATTCAATGACTTCTTCCTCTTTCTGTTGGCAAATCATCCACCAACAGATTGCCATTTTTCTCAAACCCACTCTTAGACTTTAAATTATTCACTGAATTATCCTTTGGCCTCCAACTCCTTTGCATATCAAATACTCCAAATCAGCTTTTTGTGAAGTTTGAAATTCAAGATATTTTGATTGGACACATAGCTCTCAAAGAATAGTTATCATGACTTTGTCATACTGGGAGGGTATTTCAAGTGGGGTCCTGCAGGGATCTGCCCTGGACCTACTCTTATTCAATACTTTCATTAATAACTTAAACAATGGAATAGGAAATATGCTTATAAAATTTGCATGCGACACTGAACTAGGAGAGGTTGGATGTACTTTGGAAGACATTATCAGAATTCAAAATGATCTAGAAAAATTGAGTGGCGAGACAGACACCAGCAAAATGAAATTCAGTGAAAACAAATGCAAAGTGCTGCACTTAAGAGAGAGGAATCAAATGTACAAATACAGAATAAAGAATAACTCTCTTGGTAGCAATGTGACAGAAAACATCTTGGGAGTTATTGTGGATCACAAACTTCGAATCAATGAAGTGCTGTCATAGCAGAAGGGCATATTTATTCTTCAGTGTTCAGTAGTTTCTTGGACAAGACTGGGGAGGTGTTTTCCTCCTCATACAGCACTGGATTTGGCTTCTGTTGGAGTACCTGATCTCAATGTTTGGCATGAGCCTTTGGAGATGTAGGTAAACTTTATAGAGAATTCAGAGCAGGACAAGAAAAAAGGATGAAATGTTTAGAAAACAGTGTGGAAGAGGGAGAGCTGGAAAAAAGTGAGTTCAGAATAGAAAAATAATTGAAGGACAAAGGATGCAACAGAATAGTGATCTTCCTCTTCTTAGGAGCTGAAGATTTTTTTCAGTGTATGCTGTAGGTGGGATAAGTGGGAAGAGGGAAGCTAGATTTAGGGTGTGTAAGAAGGGAACTTTTTCATCAAATGTGAAAAATGGAACTGGAAGAAGGTACTGTGGGGATCTTGGGTTCACCTTCAGTGGAGGATTTAAAGAATGGATTAGACAATATTTCATGCAAGAGGGTTCAGGTGTTTAGATGTCCCAGTGCAACTAATGGTGGAAGAGAAATTCCTGAAGCCTCTGCCATCCCATGTGTGTGACCCACTGAACATCTACTACTACCTGTTCTGTTTCTAGGTGGAATTAGACCTTAAAAGTTAATGCTTCTGTTTTCGGATAGAGAAATCATACTGAAGGAACAATTTTCCTATTGCCTAAATGTCAATGGTGGCAAGTTGGTTGTTACTGTTGGTTTTCCCACAGGTACCTACCAGAATGTTTGTGCTCAAGAGCTGTTAAAGAAACACAAATTTTCTGTATAACTGTGAAACTATTTTCCCCCTCAGTTTTTCCCCAGCTCTATCTATCCTGTGGGTTGAAAAAATTCCTCAGTTATGCTTTTTATTGTGTTGTTGGGGCATCAAACTGGGATCAGGATGGACCTGGCAGGGGGTTGACACTTGCTTTTTGTTTGGTTTGATTTTTGGTTTTGGGTTTTTTTGTTGTTTTGTTTGTTTGTTTTTTCGAAAGACATACCCTTCTGCAAAAAATTGTAAAGAATGAAACAGTAAAAAAAAATAGGACAGAGAAGCAGGTGCAGAAAGTTAGTGTTTGAGTCAAGGAGAACCAAGTAATTTGGTGATAGAGCTGAATGTAGAACACACTATCCCACCATCTTTCCCCTTTGTGTTTCTTAAAGATCTTCCTTGGGATATAGTTTTAATATTTATTTGTCCCTTCCTTCCCTCTTATAATAATGTAAAAGATGCTTTCTTATTATAGAGGAGACCAGATGGCAGAGGTGAATAATGTCTTGACAAATATTAAGAAAATACTAGTCCAGCAGGTAAATTTTTTCCACTCCTGCTTTATATAAACACCTGAGCACATACTTTAAATCAAAAAGGAGTAATAAAATGACAGTGTGGGAGGCTTGATAGTGTCTGGAAGCATGGGCAGTGAGTTAATTGATTATTTTGAAGGAAACAGGTGCCCTCTGGAAGTTGTATCTTCAGGTGGAAAAAAAAAAAAGGTGACTTGTTTTCCCTTGCTGGGTAAATGCAGACTCACATGGGGTTTTACGGCCAGGTATGTAAGAAACACAGAAAACTCGGAGGGGGCACGAGCATGCACATACACATGCGTGTGCACTGACACACGCACTGTTACAGTTAAAGGATTAAGCATCTTGAAGGAATAAGCCAATTATAAGAAGTTCCTGCACAGCAAAAATTAGACAACACAGTAATTAATAACCTTATTAAATAGCAATATTTGGGCACTGAACCAAAGCGTATGAATCAGAGTGAAGCATTCTTGGCTGAACACACTGCATGAAGTGTAGACACTTGTACAGAACACTCTCTGTGTAGAACCCAATAAGCTTTTGGGTGGTATATCTACTTAGCAAGTAGTTTTTCCTCTTGTCCTCTCATGTTTGTGGGAATCTATCTCTTATTTTTTTGGGACCGGAAGGCAACAAGAGAACAGGACCAAGTCTCCTATTTCTTTTTTTTTTTTTTTTTTAACATCCTTTCTTGTTCACAGCCAAACAAGTACTCTCCTAAGGCTGCTTTAAAAATATGTGTCCTCAAGCAGAAAACGAATTTTCTTTCCTCTTCTCTCTTCTCTGTACCTTTATGAGAGGCCTCTTGCAGCAAGGCTTATATTCGTTAATACTTTGTGTAACTGCCTTACCCACCCCTCAGTCAGCTGTGAAGAGGTGTGACTACAGCCAATGAAGAGTCTATCCCGTGCACCCTGAGCCACCAAGAGGCAGAGGGACCTTGAGCTGAGCTGTGGTGGTATGTCCTTGTGTTGCTGGCCACAGGCTGTCAGTGCATGGCTTGCACTGGTGGCTTGTCTGTGCATGTCTTCAGCTTCTGTACAGAAGACCAGGACTCCAGGCTGCCATCTGTTGTGTGCACAAGTGTGGGAGGATGTGGGCTGAGGACAGCCTGTTTCCTGTCTTTCCAGGCAATTCTCATTTTCTTCTGAAGCCACACAGCTGGAGCAGTGGTGTAGCCTCACAAACCAATGTGGACATGCACAGAAGTCTGTGCAGCTGCTTGGGTCACCTAAAGCATGAAACATGCCCCAGTCAGGGATGCTGTGACCAGTGGCAGGGCACAGGCACCCACTGAGCAGGAGTGAACAGGCGGGATGCTTGGCTTCCTGGCCCCGACTGCAACAGCAGTGATTTGCCTCTTGATGTGATGCTTGTCACTGTAAATATTTTTGAAGCTCTGCTGCTTTTTTTAAGCCTACTTTATCTCATCTTTAAGAAAAATCAAATATGCAAATTATGAAATCAATTAGCATTTTTGTAGTTTTCTTTGGTGAGGCAGTGATAAATGGTGTTGTGTTTTCAAAAATCACTTACGTCCCTTGTTAAATGTTGCACAGGAGGCTGTAGAATATACAGGGGAAGGAAACGAAGCCATTTTTGTCAATACATGAGATTTTTAATATATATCCTGAATGTGTGTGATTGTGCTTGTACATACAATGGCTGTAGAGTTGTTAGGTTGGAAACAACTCCCCAGCAAAGACAGAGCCAGCTAGGATGATGGAGATCACTGGGGTGTGCTCTGCATGTCACTGCTGAAGAGGGGACAGGGGATGGTGGGGCCATCAAGCTCCTTGCATGTAGTTCCTGTAGGCACAGAGCTACTGAGTGCAATCACAAGTACTTGAGCTTGAAGATTTTCTCCTTGTCTATGTTAATTTACTACAGAGGACACTAAAGTGGTATATGGCTCCTAAAGAGAGTCTGGTGGCTCTCTGAGCAGCTCTATATCCCTGCTAGTGGCTTCCCAGTTGGTGCATCAGCTGTTTTCTTTATGCTTTATTTGTAAATGCCATTTCACAAGAGCAGTAGGGCACTCCAGGCTGTGTGTTTTGAGGAGTTATTGCTCCTCAAGCCCTGTAACGCCACCTGAGGCATGCAGTAACGGGCCAGGAATGCAATGACTGTCATGTCTTATTGCTTACAGCTTCCATAGGAGACACGCTTCAAAGAGAAATCTCCATGTTCATAATCAAGCTATCAGTTTCTTTACCCTCTTCATCCTTTCTATGGTCGTCTTATATAAAATTTTAAGTGCAGTGGCCATGAAAGAGAAACAGGAGGCAGAAGGTCAACTGAGATAGAATAATAATGGCATTTATGTTAGGTTTTTGGGGTTGGTTTGTTTGTGTTTGTTTGTTAAATGGTTGCTTTCAACCTGGTATATGGCAAGTGAGATGAAACCTCCAAGTTCTGGGTTGTGGCCCACTCTGAAGACTCCTGGTCATGGGCATTACCAGAGTTAGAGGGACATAGTAATGGGGTCAGATACACACAAGGGCTTTTGCCAGTGCTGTGATGTAGGTAAGGGATGTGCTAGTTGGAGAAAAGAGTATTTACTACCACAGGCAAAAGCTCTCGTATAGCCATAGTACACCAAAAAAAAAGCTGCTTCTGCTATTATGTTTTTTTAATCTAGAAACATGGTGTCAACTATGCAGGAATCCCCTCTTACCTTTTTTGATAGTGTAATAGACATTTATTTATTTTTTAAAAAGTGGTATTTATAGCTTGTACTCCAAGGCCTAGCTGACCTCTCTAAGGTTGAGACCCAGGTATCATAAGGCTGCACAACTAAAGGGAATTGCAGTCTTCCTTATGAATGAAAAATTCAATGGCTTTTCTCTAAGATAGTAGTACTTCTTGGGGCGGAGGCAGGGGGTGGAATAAGTTAAAATTTATTTTTTTTTTTTTGTTAAATCTGCTGACTAAATTTAAATTAATTTTAAATCCCAACCCAACTGAGCGCTCAGTGTCTCTTTTGCATATACCAAGAATAATACTGATGCCTGTCTCCTCTATAACTAATCCTTTCTGAAGGCTTGGCCATATGTGACATTTATGCGAATATGAGCAGTTGTTAATGTTGATGGATAGAGCTCGAGATGGACAGTAATTTCCCCTTGCAGTGGTGGTGTAGGTGTTCCTTGAGGGAGCTGACACAGGCAGGTGTCACTGAAATCGAGGATCTTGCCCAGAGCTGGAAGTTAAGGAATGGTGTCAGCTCCAGTAAGTCCTCAGCAGGGTTTCTTGGACCTGTGGCTGAATGTGAGCACGTAATTGATTTTTTTTTTTTTTTTCCAGCTAACTGGACAAACTGGAGAAGGGGGGAAAAAATTCTTTTAAAAAATCGGTTTTGGTGTTTCAAGGCATTTCTTTAAATGAATGACTTGTGTAAAAATAAATATTTTTTTTGGTGAAAGTACTTCAGAATATTTTGGAGTGACTTTGGACAACCTGAATATACCTTTGATAGCAAAATAAAATGTTTGACTTATAAAGGGAAAAAAACCCTAAACACCTGTCTCCCCATCAGTTCTGTTTGTGACACTGGCAGTCCCGCTGAAGGCTTTGCCTTTGGTTCTGCCAATGTCTTCACCCATCTCCTTCTCCGGATTTTCCCTCTTCCTCAGCCAGGCTCCCAGGGGAGAAGAGACAGTGTTGCCTCTGTAGGAATGTGGGAAATAGCATAAGTTACGCTGGGAAGATTTGGCATGTGCAATTAAATCTTGTTTTTATCCACAGCCTTGCATGTTATTAACTGGCATGAATATTGCTGTGTGAGTAATGCGTGTCTGTCTGCCAGTCCCTCCCTCTCTCTGTCCGTTCCCCCTCCCCTCACAAGCTATGCTTCAGCTCTGTTCTGCCAGTCATCTGTCGTCTTTCTGCTTTGATATTTCTGCCCAGCTTTTGGGCTGTGCTGTATAATTCAGATTCCTCTGTGGTCTTGCTTCTTAGTTGGGTTTCTTTACCCCTTTGTCTCCAGGTGAGCCTCTTCTGTGGCTTTGCAGGTGGTGGGAGAGCATGTGTGAGCTACCTGGGGAATGTCTCTTTGCATGAACCTAACCAAAGTGCAAAACCCCCAGGCTAGTCTGCTGCCTCCCATCATCGCCTTGCCATGCTGTTGGCCTTACCTTCTGTTCCTTGTGCCCCTTTCCTCCTTCCTCTGGTGTAGCACTGAGAGATGAATGTTGCTGTGAAAAAAGCACCAATGGCAGGGCCTGGTGGCACAGAGAGAATTGAGTGTTGGTTTTCCAGGTCAGATGGGAGATTTGACATTTGCGTGACCAGCAGCTGGAGTTAGGAAATCTCATTAAAAGGAGAGTTATCAAGTTCTGTGGATTTAGAAGACGGGTCTTTGTTATTGTTTTCAACTTGGTGTTGCTCTAGGTGGAAATCTGTGTGGTTGAGTATATCAGAGGATGTCGTTCCTTTTAGAAGGACTGGCAGCCAGCTCCCTTGCCCCGGACTCAAGAGGAAGGAGGTGCCACATGGCACCTCTTGGCCTTTTCTGCTACCTCAAGAGGCAGCTCTGCCCATGGTGGACCTGGCAGAATCAGTGGCTGGCTGAGGTTGGGCTTAGCTGAAGATGCAAAGCAGCCAAGCCCTTGGGCACTCAATGTGCTGTACTTGGCTCCTGGCTCTGCCCTGGCCTCTTCTGTTGTGTCACAGCCATAATACATTGCCACAGGAGGACTCTGTCCAGCCGTGGCTCTGTGTTTACTCTTTGCCACAGAGCCCTGCCAAAGCAGCAAGCTGTTTTCTCTCTGTCACAGCACTTTGACCTTGTTAATCACTCTGGGCTTAAAGAATTATCTACTGCAACTGTTTATATAAGGAGAAAAAAAAAAAAATCAACATGCCTTGCAATTTTTGTTGTACCCTTTTTCCCCTACTTTTCTCTTTGTGGTGCCTTCTGCATAAATTCTGAAGTGTTGAAGTTTATAGCCTGCCCCAGCCGTAATTCTCAAAGCCTCTTGTTCTTGGTATTCTGCCTGCACCTGGTGTTGCAGAAAGAGCAGTTAACTTAGCCGAGGGCACTGATTTCCTCCCTCTCCCTTCAATCACCTTGCTTATCTACTAAGTGTCAGAGCTCTGACTCTTTCTCTTTTTCTTTCTCTCCCTTTTCTCTTTCTCTCTGTCTCTCCGTCTCTTGCAGTATGCAGTACTGGGCCAGGAGGCTGGAGCAGGAGATTGATGGAGTGATGAGAATATTTGGTGGAGTCCAGCAGCTCAGAGGGGTAAGCTGTCTGTCTTTTACCTGTGCTGCCTTCCTCGTGGCGATGAATGTTCTCATCCACAGAAATGACCTATGTGAATACTCATGATAAGTCACCCTCTCAGCTCACCCCATGTGCAGGGTCATGGCTGGCTGTGCTTCTGGTTGCTGGTCAATTTGATGCATTTATCGAGTGTGTGGGAGTGAGTGTGGTTTGTATCTGTCTGTCTCTCGGACTGCATGTCATTACTATCTGAGCATGTACCTGTGGGGCTTTTTCCTGTATGACATACAAAATGCATCTTAAATCCAACTAACCTTTCCTCCAGGGACTCAAGGTAGTTTAATTTGTGTTTTAATTTTAAACTTCTGTTGACAAAGCAGGAAATGTTCAAAGGATAATTTGACTAGCCGTTGAAAGCTCTGAATTTTCAAATCTACATTGCAAGTAAAACTGTAATACTTGTTTGGCTTCTGTTGCCAAGTGCCACAAAACAATACCCTGTTAGTGATGCTGGCATCTTCATCCTGCTCCCTGACTTAGCACTGGGGCCTGGGTACGGCAGGCTGCAGAAGGCAGACCTACCCTCTTCCTGGCAGCAGTGCTCTGGGTTGGGTTACGACAGTTACAGAATGGCTTCATTTTGGTTTATTAGGTTTGTAGATCAAAGGGGCTTTAAGACTCTCCCAGTTTCCCCTTCCCAACACTGTTTTGAAATGGAATCATTTGAAATTAGGGTTATGGTGTTAATCTAAGGAAAATGAGCTTCTCTAGCATGATAAATTTGTTGTGTCAGAAAAAAGCATGGAATGTATTTGTGTTTTGTTATGGCGGTGGCATGTTCTTCTCAGATACCAATGATTTATGGGGCTCTTGCTGTCTGTCTTATACTGGTAGCTATACTGGCTTCAACAGAATTGTTCATGTTTTATACTGTTAATTGTAACTCATTGTGAAAACACAGAAGTTTTGCTATTTTCTTTTAAATGCATTTTAAAATGAGTTTCACTGAAGGCTTGCAAATCTCATTCGTAGTTCATCCATTCATTTACGTCCATATTTGAGCTCTGGAATAGTGTATCTGGCCTTTGCTTGCGTTCATTTCAACTGAACTTCAACTGCATTGATGTAAACTTCATGTGCAGCATGAAAAGTATATACAGCACTTTGATTTTAACATACATTTTTGATTGTATTGGTGCATTTGTGCAGTGCAGTTTTGCATGTTGGCAAGGTCTTAGAACCGGATCCAGGGTCACAAGTTTTCCAGACAATACACAGGCACAACAGCCAGCACACTGCTTAGCAGAGCACACTGGAGAAGAAAAAAAGACTGCTACTACATTTTGTACATGTCCTCTCTTACAATTTATTCTTATTAGCTTTGATTTTGCTCCTTTGCATGTTAAATAGGTATATCATGTAATTTTTTTTAATGCCATAATTAAATAGAAATTACACCTCCAATTTGCCAGCACTTGACTCCTATCGGCCAGTCAGTCAATTACAGGTAAGAGAGCCTCCTGCTTTTCCTGTTTTATTTTTCTGATAGAACATGGTGCATTGCTTTATTGGATTAATACCAGATAAACTGACTACAGAAGGATTGAATGGGTTTTTTGGAATCTGTTTTGGAACCTTCTTGTGAAGGGAGGGAGCTGTTCACAATTACTGTATCTGGTGAATGCATAAACCAGCTGAAACCAAGAAATGAGCTACCGAAAATTCCAACATGCCTCCATTAAAACACCAGAAAAGACTAGTAGTGGCTATCTGGATCTCCAGGGTGGAGCTTGGAATGCAGAGTTCAGGTTTGATTCGTAAATGTAATATCAAGTGAATGACAGTTAAAGACCATGATGCTTGCTAGTGCAGACTAGCATAGCTTCACTGGTGTGAAATAACACAGAGTGCTTCATCCTGAAGAACTCGGAGCTGTATTCACAGGGTGTCCTCTTACCTACTAGTTGCACACAGGTTTATCTGGGTTCCAATATGGGAGCTGTTTAATGTCATACAGTGGTACTATAACCCACTCTGAGACCCGGATAAAAAAAGCCAAACAAATCCATATTAGGCTGTTACCATACTTGAAATGTAGTGGGTGGCAGCTAATTCTTAAGGATGTGCTTCCCTTCTTGTAAAGGGCACTACCTGGAAATGACTTGGACTTGGTAGCTCACCTTGCTCTATCATTGTGCTGGCTTGCACCCAGGATAGAGGTGTTGGAATCCAGTACCAACCCTCAGAGCTGCGGTGTGCCCTGACAGAATGAATAGGCTTAGGGGAGAAGATCAAGCCACAGCCTGAGGAGAAGCAGGAGCTGAAACTTCTATCTAGCTGGAAGTGAATCCCACTCGCTGGGATTTCTCAGGAAAATTTATTATTAAGCAAGAATAGGTCCACGTGGGGCAGAAAGTACAAAGAAAAATGGGGCAAATAGAGCCTGGGTCTTGCCAAACTTGCTGTTCTTTGGGGTTGCCATGCTAGTCTGGGACGCTCAAAGTGCCTGCAGAGGGGGGCTTCTGGTACATAGTGCATAGGGAGTGATATCAGAAATAGAGGAAAAAGTGTTCCAGTGTCACTGAAGACAAAACTGGTCCTTCTGAACTCAGTGGGTCTGCCGTGCAGGTGGTGGGTCCCACCGCCAGCTTTCACAGGTCTGTGAAGCCTGTAAACACCAGGAGTGGTGCCATGCCAGAAGTGGATCTTCCCTTTCCAGTTCAGGCCTGACTGTCAAAGTGACAGACCAGTAAATAATAATACCCTCCTCCCAGGTTTGTCAGGCTTACTTATGAACATTTTTTTTCTTGGGTTTCTATGAAAGGATGTGGACCTATTTTTTGGTTATTGACTGAAATCGTATAACTGTTGTGGAATACGAGGCATGAAATTTATTGTCAAAAATAAGGTGTCCAGGAACATAAGTGCTGAACGTTTTATCTTGCTGGAGTGCCACCCACCCAAGAATGATTTTTATTTTAATTCTCTTCAGTCATTTTCTAGAGTTGGGGTACGAAACGTCAAATGCCCCTGCTATCCTCTTCTCCTGTAAGGTGGACAGGCAGTGATCTCATGTGCTTCCCCTGGGAAGATTATCTAAGCTTATACTATTCAGATCCTTCTTTGTGCAAGAGGACTGTTTTTCTGTAGCAATTATAGAGGAAGGTGAGAAGCTCTGAGATGCAGATGGGCCAAGGGCTCTGCTTTCAGCTGTGAGGTACCACCTCACTTCTTTCCTGAAGTCCAGACCTTGAAAATACTGAAGTGCAAGTGTCCCTGTCAGTCAAGACTGGCTGTGGTGGGGCTACCTGCCTATCTGAATGCTGTAGGCTTGGGGCTGCAGGGAGGACTGTGGCCTTGCTGCCCAGTGAAGTCAGCATTCTTCCCCCTGCATGGTTGTGGTTCAGCATTGTGCTGGCTGATTGCTTCAGGCATGCCTCAAAACAAATCCCAGCACTTGGAGATTAGGGCATTTTGCTTTGTCTCTGTCCTTGCCTGCCTTGCAGCTCACCAAAGCTAACTGAGAGCACAAATCATCACTAATTGAACTCTGTCACAGTGATATGTGGAGCCCTAAAATGCTGACTGATTAGGTTGAAATTCTTTAAAGAATTCTTTCTAGAATAAGGAATGTTACACTAAAAATCCAACTCCCTGTCTTATTCTTTTAGTGCCTCTTTGTGGCTATGGTGGGCTCCTCATCACTTTGCAGGACAAAAAAAAATGTTTGGTTTTGACATTTCATGCTACACTGCACTAAATATCTGTTTCTTCCGGTGTCTGGGCACAAGTAAAAGTTGTTGACTTTAGTCAAAAGTGGATGAATTTGTTGTGTTTCCAGCCTAGATGGTTTCTTCATGTTGCAAAGCCTGTTCCAGGGTAGACTCTGTGCTCAAGACATAGTTCCCATGCTGGTCCCAACCTACCGGTGTCCTGATGTGCTTTCACTCATGGCTAAGCCAATGGCAGCAGAGCTGCTTGTGCATTGGGTTTTGTGCCTTGCTGAGCAGCTCCCCTGGATGTTGTGTTAAACTCCTTTGCTGGATAGTTGGGCTGAGGTTCCAAGTGTCCTCTGGCTTGTTACCTACATTGTGTTTGATCCTGTCTCCTGAGGTGAGCAGCTAGTTGGTCAGATCATCTCCTCTTCCTCCTCCTCTAGAACCTTTTATCTGTGGCTACCAGTTAATGGGCTTGTTTCCTCAGCTGTTTTCCATGAAGAAGCCAAAGCCTTCAGAGTGAGATGGGGAGAGGCTAAGTGATGTAATTGCTGAGCCGCCTTTTCTACACTGTCACCTTCTACTCTTCTCTCTGGTTGTCTTTCCTGAGGACTGCTTCAGTAGCAGGGAGGAGTGCTACCGCAGAAGCCCTGCATGGAGCTGATGCAGCCTTTCCCTGTTGGGAAGGCAGGTGTTCGCAGGGGTAGGGGTGGAGCAGAGCTGGACCTGCGCTGCACCTGCTCTCTTCTCAGTGCTTTGGATGAACAGAGCTTGAAGTCTGGAGAGCTGTTTTTGTACCTCCTTCCATTTGCTCTTGGCTGTTGAGGGAAGTCATAGAATCATAGAATGGTTTGGCTTGGAAGAGATCTTTAAAGTTCATCTAGTCCAACCTCCTTGCAGTGAGCAGGGGCATCTGCAACTAGAGCAGGTTGCTCAGAACCCTATCCAACTTGACCTGGAAAGTTTTCAGGGATGGGGCATCTACCATCTCTCTGGGCAACCTGGGCCAGTCTTTTACCACCATCATGGTGAAAAATATTTTCCTTCTATCTGGTCAAAATACCTTCTCTTTTAGTTTAAAACTATCACCCATTACCCTGTCGCAACTGGCCCTGCTAGAAAAATCTGTCCTCGTCTTTCTTTAAGAAAGTACTGAAATGCCATAGTAAGGTCTCCCTGGAGCCTTTTATTGTACAGGCTGAACAACCCCAACTCTCTCAGCCTGCCCTCACAGCAGAGGGGTTCTGGCCCTCTGGTTGTTTTTGTTGTCCTCTTCTGTCAAGTGATAGTGTCTGGATCTGCCCCACTGGTGTCCGACTGGATACTGCTGGCCTTGGTGATAGGGAAATACCCAGCCCATAAAGGGGCAGAGGGCCTCAAACCCAAGCCCAGGGTGAAGCAAGGTGAGCAGCTTGCTGCAGAGCTGGACAGGCAGTGAGCCTCTGCGTGAGCTGTGCTTGGTCCTCAGAACATGTGACTGCACAGAAAGGAGGATGAGACTTGTGCCATATTCTTTGGGATGCAGCCTACTGCCCACAAGGGGTTTGGTGAATATGGCACAGCAGGAATGGCTGGGCTTGGTCTTGGTAATCAACAGCTGGTTTTACTTCAGTGGATTTTCATGTCTGTCTCTTATTCTTGCTTGTTATCTTGTACTGTTTTCTCAGCTTTGTTTTGCCTGGCAAAAGTGCTGCTGTTCATTTATCTGGTGTTTTGTGAAAGGGAAGGACAAATCCTGCTGGCCAGGGCTTGGGGACAGAGTGACCAGGATCTGTGCAGGTGTCCCCACCTTCATCTGCCTCACAGCATGACCTGCAACCTGCCTCTCCCTTCCGCTCAGCATTGCTTCTCCAATACATCATCTCTTGTTTTCAAAGCATGCCCATCCTTGAGTTGAGGCAGCCACAGGTGAGGAACTGTGGTTCAGCTGTGCCACAAGCAAGATCTTAGATTAAAGAAATAGTGTACTAGCAGAATTTTGGCTTGGATCTGAAAAGCTGAAGTGGTACCACCTTGAACATTACTGCAGTCACTAGCACTCCTGTGATGGAGTCTCTGCAGCACTAAGTATTTCACGTGGCTGTGTGAGTGCATCCCTTACAAGACTGCTGGTACAGAGCTAGAGAGCCTCTTTAATGCCAGAACGAGGAGGTAAGACGTGCTCTTATCAAAGGAGCTGCCAAGTTTTCCATTCAACTTTTTTGATCTTGGGTAACTACTGGCGTAATAGTAACATAGCCTAAATCTTCCAAGTAGCTGTGGTATTACATGACATCTGATTTGCTCTTTTGTTTTCTCTGGGTACAGAAACACTTACCTGGTCATTCAGTAGGGACTTGAGAATTTGGGAAGTGTTTATGGGATTTTAAATGAATGATGCTGGAGAATCGGAGCCCTCCTGCTCAGTGCTCTGCCTACAGTGTCTGAGAAGCATGTCTGCTTCCAAAGGGCTCTGTCAGATAGACTGGGTATTTACATAAGGGCAGTGGATGTGATCTTTAGACGTGACAGAGTTGAGAATAAGATGCTAATCTTCTGATACTCAATCCAGTACCATAATCATAGAATGGCTTGGGTTGGAATCCACAGTTTAGACTTCAAAACATTGTAGCAGAGTACATCTGGCCCTTTCCTTCTGAGGAGTCAGCCCCAGCCTCTGGAGTGGGAGGTGAGTGATGCCCAGTGACTGCACTATGCTTGACTGAGTTCAAGGAGTTTGAGCCCAAAGCCTGGGCAATACACAGAGCCAGCTGCTGATGCTGTCTTCTTCCAAATACTGCAAGGGAAAAAGGGCCTAACTGAGTTTCCCAACAGCTAGTGCTTGTCTAGGGGCTGACCAAGAGTGTGGATTCTGTACCCCAGTGAGATGATACCTACCTCCATGCTCTTGGTTCCTAAGCTCATGCATTATCTGTCTGATCCTTGCTGTTCCCTCCCCCTCTCCTACCAGTGTGCACACAGCCTGCTTCCGCACACCCTCGCTGTGCCCTCCCCTGCTCCTCATGTTTGATAAGAGGAAGTGTGCGATGCCAGATAAACACATTCCTGTTCCAAACTGCTTGAGTTTATTTTAATCTGCTTGGGCCGTTCAGCAGCCTCAGCACTCTGTTCAGCACTGAGTGCAAAGCCAACAATATATTATCAAGGAGGAGCATTTCAATGTCCTTAGCCTTGCAGCAGCTTGGTTGGAGAAGGGCGATCCTCTGCCACCCTTTGCTTGGGCCGGTGTCTACCATCATTACCCCCCTTACACCCATCGTCTTATTTCTCACTCTTTCTCTCTTCTAGAACCATATTGTATCCGTACTGAGAGATGTCAGGGAAACATATGCTCCATCTTTTAGTACATCTGCATAATTAGAGTAATGTGTATGAATAATTTATAGCTGTATGTGGCTGCTCAGTGTGTGACGTTAGCACCCCTTGCTAAATCCTTTCCAGTGGGTGGTGCAGATCCTGCACCAAAGCCATTGTGCTGATGCAGTGTACAGCCTGTTGGCAGATGCAGGAGCCTTGCTTTGGGAGATCAGGGTGTGCACATACATGTCTGTGTGTGGTTTTGTGTGTGTGTGTGTGTATATATATATAATGGAGAAAGATGGGCTTTTGCAGTTGTAGGGGAAGAGGAGGCTAGAAGTCTGAGGCTAAAATGCCTTAGACTCTTAGACTCAGAACTTGTTCCATTTATGCAGAAGCTGTGAATGAAAATGTTCTGCAACATTTGAAAGCTGAGGCAGGGATTTTTCCAGCAGGGCTCAGGTGTGAGTAGTTTTAGTTTGTGTGTCATGTTTATGGGGGGTTTTAAATTATTTTTTCAGATCATAAAACTTAGCTTGCCATGGGGGCATGGGGGTTAAACTTGTCTGCACTGTCACAGGGCTGAATCTCAATCAGTCGATCAATAAATAGTAGCAAAGGATTACCTGGGCACCCTTTCACTGTTTACCAGCTCTTTAGCATGTGAGTTCTCATGCTGGAAAACCCACAGTCCCAGGTACATTTTCTAAAGGAGTGATCCGAGTGGCTGAATTCTGGTATTTATGTTCCAGTTAATTTTAGCGTAAACTATATATGGTCCTTTCCAAATGTTTGAGAGCCTTGGCTGGAAAGCACTATGTAAACTGGAATGAAGCGTGGGCATGTACACTTATTAGCTCATTGGTGTTACCCACTGGGAAACTGAGGAAGGTGGTTAAGCTGAGCAAGTCTGTGTAATGAGCGTGTGGTGCAGCCTGGACTGTTCTCCAGCATGCGTGCAGCCAGTGGGTCCTTGGAGGGGTGTGTGCTTAGAAGGGTAACAGGAATAGTAATAATCCTTAACGACCTTGTTTTGAACCTTTTCACTTTACAGAATTACTTTGTGAAGATAATACACTTGCAGCTAGTTGGTGAGTTAGCAAAATCAGAGGGGATTGCTGTGAGGTTTATGGAGTCATTTCTGATTTATATTGCCGTCAGTGACAAGTTAAATGAGCCCAGCATTCAACAGACTGATGTTCAGGTGCTGCATCTCTTGAGTGTGCTTCTCTGCACTTCCTGTCCAAAACCATAGCTGATATATCAAGCCAGTCAACAACCATGTTTGTAAGATCCTTATGAATATTCACTGGAATTCTGACAACTGATAGCGTTGATATTACACAGGCATCTGTGGGAATGATGAGACCTTGGTCAATGTTTCTCGAAACCTCCGTCAGCTAGGTTGTCTTGCCCCTGACTGAAGAAATCTGTGTTCCCTGCATCCATTCCAGTTAAAATCATTCCCTTCAGACTGTGTTTAAAAACAAAGCGGGACAAAATCCACACCAACTCTGCCAGAATGTGGGATGAATAATTAGATGAAGATCATTAAAGTTTGCCTCCTTAAAAACATATATAGATTATTCTTTAATGGAATGTTAATGGTTTTATTATTCTCTCCAGATGGTTCTTTTCCTTTACATTCACAGGGGAATTGATACAGCCTGGGATTCAGTCTCCTATGAGCAGAGCTGATAACCAAAAAAGTGACTCTTATCACCGATCAAGATATAAAACAATTGAAAATATGTATACATATTCCAGCATAATTTCAGGTTTTAAGTATTATTTATAGGTTGCAAGTGCCCCCACTCCACCGCCCCCTCACCCCCCAACTTGAAATGCTGTAGACTGTGGAGTTTCCATTTTTCTTCCTGGTAGGCTTGTCAAACGCTTGGTTTTGGATGCTACTGAATCCTGGTTTTCCTGTGGCTGATCAATCACTTCCAGATACTGGATTGTGGAGAAGCCCGCGACTGCTGGCGCTGAAATATGTGGTTGTACTGAAAGGTTTAAAGAACGAAACTCTCGTTAGATACTCAGGGTTATTATGTGGAGGAAGCAATAAGATGTGTAACATCTCCTTTGTGTCCTGTATGTAGAAATGCAGCAGGGCTTGGGAAGGAGGGGAGAGCACGGTGGAGGTGACTTCTCAAGGGCACAGTTGTGGGTTTTATGTTCTAGTGTGCCTTCAACCTGATAAATTGCAGCTGTGAGCTTGCATGTTAAGTGAGCATATTTATCGTTTCTCATTACAACAGACCACCTTTGACATCTGATGTGAGTTAACTTGAATGGGCCCCTTATTTCAAACATCCAGCCATGCTGACCTATTGGCCTGCAGTGATTCTGCTGACTTTATAGGTACTTATTTCCTTTTAATTATTTAGAGTTAAAATATTATTGGGAGAGAGAGAGTGGAGTCTGATATTAGATAAGCCTTGCCTTCCTCATTGAAGTCCAGGTGATTGGCTTATATTGGAGAGCTTTGCTTGAAGACTGAGGACTTGTGCTATGGTTAAAGCTATAGTTTGCTTTAAAGAGATGGCTTGGCTTTTGGAAGGAACTGCCTCTTGGGAGACTCCAGATCTTGGGTTTTCCAACACTTGCATCCTTTGTATCTTACTTTGATGATGCTGCATACAGTGAGCTTGAAAAACTCTACGCTCTTTTGTGTCTTAGGGATAAGCCAGGCTGTCTAATAGTTTGGGAGTCTTATCCAGAGCAGAGGGAATGAAGGAAGAAGGGAAGACAAAGGAGGAAATGTGCCAGGAAGCAGATGCTAATAGTTATGGATTCTCCTCTACCCTCTGTTGCTCTCAGGCTGATCAATGTCACCTGACATATATGGAGCATCTCCTCTTTATTTTGACATATTTTGGAGGATTTCTCTGTTTCATTTTTTGGGATTTGTATTTGTGTCTGGTCCTTGTGATTCAGTTATTCAGCAGGCTTCATATTTTATTGACTTTTTTGCCTTTTCTAACTGACCTTTCACACCTGTAAGCATCCAAGACAGATTTAGTATGTATTTGTTCAGCACCTACCATAACCAATAGCGTCATGCTTTTTGGACACTGACCATGGTATAAATATTAAATAGTAAGTAAGAGCACTGAGAAAAATCCTGTCTGAATGAAACATGAGTTTTGCCTGTGTGGAGAGATGCTGTGGATGAGAGGTATGGCAATTCCTATCGGGATAGTTCCCTGACTGCCTGGGTGATGTGTCTTGGACTGGTGGCAGGCTTTAGATGTTTGTATGTGTCAGAGGAGCCACTCTAGGAATTGTTTAAAAAGTAGCATTAGTTATCTGTTGGATGCCCAAGCAAAGCCTTTGCTTGTAGCTAGAAGGCAGGGAGCAGATTTTCAGTTCCCTGCTGTGACTGTAAGGCCAGGTAAATAGAGAAAGAGGCGACAGCAGGGGGTTTATGTGACTTGAGGAGCAAAGAAGATTGTAATGGTAAATGTTGGATTACTTTTAAAAACAAGTAGGTCATTGAAGATACCATGGTTGGTGAACAGAAAAAGAAAGAAAGGCGGATTTATTCCTTGTTCTTCTAAAGATTTGTTACACTGTAAAGCTCACTTCACTGCTCAGCATGCTGTCATTTTTAATTTTGGACGTTGTTTCTGTTTTTGTCAGTGGTGCAGCAAGGATGAGACAGGGCCTGAGATTAGGGACCTGGGATCTTCAAAGAAGCCTTAGTTCCCAGTTCCCCTAGGCATTGTGAGTAGGCTGGGCCTTACTGGAGTAAGGCTCCTTGCTGTGAACATCAGCTGTTTTTTCCATTTCCTGCTCTAGCAGGAATTTGCCTGTCACCCTACAGTACTCAAGACAAAGGGGTTTTTTTAGATTCAAAATGTCTTTTGTCTTCTGCCTCTTTTGCAGCGTGCTAGCATGCAAGAAAAACATCCACCTCCATCCCTGCCTTTTGTAGAGGGGAAAGGATGTCTACTTAACATCCAGTGATAATTATTTGACATGAGGTATAGGGATTCATAGCATCGATACTGGGTATAAATGATAGCTCCAACGTATTCTTAAACTCTCAGTGTCTTGGTGTTCATTGAAAAAGAAATCATAGCATGACTATACCGTGCTTACATCTAGTGCTTTTCATGGCTGATTATTAAAATTACTTGCAGACAAGTTTGCTCTCACATATCAATACAGAAGAGGAGGAAAACATTACAGTCTGTAAAGTAAGGTAAATTTACCCACTGTAAGTAGGTAAATTGAGGCTTGGGCCAGGGAAATCCTTACTGGGATGGAGGGCTGGGGAGGGAACCTGTGAATCCCGACTCCAGGGCTTGTCTTCCAAATGTCTTCTTTAATAGCAACTGTTCAGTTTGTCACTTCTGGCTCATTACTACATCCATTACCACTGAGCGATGGATCCGAGGAAATACAAGTGAGAGACAAACTTTCAGCTTTGAATTCTCCCTTAGGAAACTTATTTCTGGCATGTTTCCCAAATGGCAGCTTCTTGTTTATATTCATAGGGTTTCTAACACATGGCATTTTCTCTTTGGCTCTGCCCTAAGCTCCCTCCTGTGACCAGGTGATATGCCTGCATTTGTGCCTTGCCTCTGCTACTGGTGCAAGTTTGGAGGGCCGTACTCCTGATGCAGAGCCCGAGCAGCAGTTGATGCTAGCTTTCTCTCCTCCTTAGATGTGTGCTTGCTCTCAAACGACATTTTGAGGTGCCTGAAGCATTCTGTGGAAGAAAATTAATTGGTTTTGACAAACCACAGCAATCCCTTGGGTGCCTGGGAGTGCAACATTTATTGAAACCAGGCAGGAAATCAAAACGCTCTGGTGTTCATTCACCTCCAGTGCAGCTGTAAAAAAAAAATTAAAATCCGTAACCTTCCTCTGGATTTTTCACTCTGACATTTGGATTGTCCACTAACTCTCTAATAAAACCGCCTTTTTCTTTTAAAAGAGAGTTTAGTAGTCATGAAATGTGCCAGAATGACAGCCCGGGGAGTAGATGGTCTCTGTTTACCCACAGAGCAAATTGCAGCATCAGGGCAAACGTACTTGCCATTGTGCTTCCACCTTGACCTGCAGCATCCCAAAGGAGGGTAGGGAATTGCAGTTTTCCGGCACTTCTAGGCTTGACCTTTCTGCTTACATAACTCAGTAAGGAATTGGGCTTCTCCTGCTATTGCAAAACAGTATTAAGGAAGGATTTTTCATCACAGCTGTAGACATAACTTCAATACAAGTCTTGAACTGAAAGCTCTCTGCTAGCAGAAATCATCTCCTAGCCCTGCTCTTCGAGGAGTCTGGCCTGTCCTCCTTACACATTGTTTACAGTCTGATTCATTTCTAGAACATGTGCTGATACCCAGAGTAAGTTACGACCATTCTTGTTGGCAGAAGAAGGAACCTATATATGTGAAAGGCATGCTATGGTGTGTAGCTGTAGTTGCGTCTGTGCCTACAGCCGTGTGGAAGCCCTTCACTTGAGGCTGCTGGTCAGCTCTGTGCAGGCTTGCCTAATGGGAGTCCTTCATCATCAAGGTTGAATTAGCATTGGTTCACTTTAAAAAAATAACCAGCAGTGTTCTTCATATGACTCTGAAGGCAGGTCTGGGAAATGAGGGTAGTAGTTTTTAAACAAAAGCTAGTTACTGTCCAGGTGCAGTCACAAAATAGGACCAGGTTTAGTTTTACATGGGGTGCCTCCCTGTCAGCCTGTAAAGTGCCATGTGATTTCTGGACTGTGCCCTGCTTGATCGGGCTGTGGAATGTTTTTATGGGTCCTTTGGCATCTGTGGGCATCCCGAGGAATGGTGTTGGTAGGGAGAAACCATGTGCCTGTAGGATTAGGGTTATCACAGGTCCTAGGCTCATGGACTGGAGAGAGTATTGGAGCCTCTGGAAAGGGTTAGGAAAAGAGTTCGCAGATAAATGATGTAGTGGAGTTATGCAGCCACTACTGGGGCCTTATTGGAACAGAGTTTGGGGACTTTAGCTGTTTGGTTTTTTTCCTATTTTCTGTCACCACAAGATTGATAGGGGTATGGTAGGGGTAAGCACTCTGAATTTATTAAATAGGTATCTGGGGGAAGCTGTGAGTTAGGCAGAAGGTCCTAAGGCCTTTGTGTGCCTTTTCAGTAGCTGCACAGAGGTGGGACACCAGGCTAGGAGACCAGCCTTGTGCCAGGACTGTCAGTCTGGTTTGAAACCCTGCAGATGGATTGAAGCTCCTGCTAATTGCTGATGTGACAGAGATGGGGACGCAATGGGGACAGAGAGAATTTGCTTCTAAAGTCTTGCTGTGAATTGGCTCTTTACGGTTATCGCTTGCAGAGATGGGGCAGGGGTGTGCGGCATCTGTAAAAGGGACAGATGGGGAGACCGGCCTTAGTAGGTCCTTGAGATGAAGCAGGTAATGTGACTGCGGCAGCGAGTGGAGGAGTGTGAACGGCTGCTCACTCTGCGTCATGGTGAGGCGGTGAGAACTCCTTAAGCAATTAATTAGTGCTGCTGAGAAGCTGAGCTTGGTGCTAAAGGTGATCTGCAGTTGTATCAATAGATATACACACAGGCTTTATTTTTCTGGCTTGGGACCTAGCTGGGGGCTTGTCTTGGTGGTTGCTCATGAACAGCTTGTAGAAGCATTGCAGTATCTTGTCAAATAGCTTGTAGAAGCATTGCCTTAAAAGTCCAGTAATGTGGGAGGCCAAAGAGAGTGTCATCAGTGATCCTAAGTACAGCTTTGGCAGGTCTGGTTACAGTAGAGAAACACTCGCATATGTGGTCCATGGCAGAGTGGTGCTTCCACACTGTAGGACTGCTCCATCCCACCTGTCTGATGTGAGGTCACGTGTAGGGAGATAAGTGGGCACCAGCACTTTAGAGGAGAGTCAGAGTGTGGACATTCATCTGGACAGGGGTGGTCAAAGGTTTGCATTAGAAGTGACTGTGACCTGAGTGCTGGCACAGTTGATGCATGAAGTGGCAGCACTGCTGTCTGGAATTACTGCAGAGGTTTCTCCTTTACCTTTTTCCTTCTCTAATGGTTCTGCTTTCTGGCATAACAATTACCTGCTTTGGGTATCAGTGTCTATAGGAAACTGATTCAAGCTAAAACTGTAAATTAACTGCTTTGAAGCTTAGACCCCAGATGTCAGTAGTGATAGATACTATTGAGTGGTTTCTAGCTAGAAAAGACTTTGAGCAGTGTAATTTTTCATGGGAAAACTTGCCATATGCTTCTCCAAGAGGCTTTTCTGGGCAATTAATGACATGCTGTATGCAGAGATAACATGGATTCAGAGAGTTTTTGCATTTCATCTTCTATGACACATCATATGTACAATGGAAATGGTCACCATGGGTTTGGCCCTTGGTCTCAGTTACTTCTATAGGAGCAGGGTTTGTCATCCCAGCTATTACCTATAACCAACAGGACTGGTGAACACGACACACCATGAAGTTGGGATGTGGGAAGATCTGTGGCAGAGGGAATCTCATCCTAAGGACAAGGAAGCCCTCTGAATGACAGAGTACTTAGCCTTGTAGGGCACCAAGGCCTGCCAGCTCCTGAGCCAATGAGATATCCGGTAACAAAGAGACAATGCTCTGGACGTGGTTTAAGTGTCAGAGGAGTGAAGATCCTGTGATGCAACAGAATAGCACTTTCTTTTCCTCTCCTGTTTAAAAGACTAATAACATTCTTCTCCCAGGGAGCATCTGACTGTGTGGGGAAAAGTAAAATATGTTGCTGCTCACATCGAGGCCAACAGAACAAAGAAATCTGAGGAAAAATTCAGCAAAAATCATCACTCTAGATGCATGCAGGGTCTCTTGCAGTCCTTGGAGAAGGAAGACTACAGCATGGGTTGCGAGTTACAGGGCTTTCAGAGTCCCCCACAGAGAACATCTTCTGGTAGCACTGGTAGCTTCAGTCAGTTTGGGATCCGAGGTGTGGGCTACCCAGGTCCCTGTGTGGCTCTGTGCACCACACCATCTGTTTCTATGCCTCCCAGGAGTCAAGCCCTCTGTTTGAGATTTTCCTTGCTTGACTCCTCTGTGCAAGCTGTCCTGAGGTTCCTGCTGCTTTGCATTACAGCCGTGTGTCAAGAAATCCCCAGCTCCTGGGGTCAAGTGCTAAGCATTTGCTGCTTTATCAGATATTTACTTAGGAGGATTTCATTATACTGAATCTACTAGCTTTGAATACATTCATAAGCAGTAAATTTATTCTTGTTCTCTTTGAAGGTACTTCTGTGCTAGGGAAAACTTTGAAGACCATTTATACTAAAGCAATTACTTTCCCAGTAATTTTGTATGAATTCTATTGCAGATACTGTATTTCTGTTTGACTGTGAACTTTCTACCAAGTGCCACTGCTGTGCTGAAAGTGGAGGAAGTTAGATACTTGAATTTGTGGTGCCCCAACATTTTCACAGCTAACACAGAATGTATTCATCTATGCACTTACTTGAACAAGCTTCACTTGTCTGAATAAACCTACAGATTTGATCTTATCAGGGTCCACTTGCAGTCATTCTATCTGAAGTGTGTGTAATTTTGGTTTTGTTGGGTTTCTTTTTGGTTGTTTGACTGGTTGGGTTTTTTTTGGCAAGACCAGTGTGTCAGCTTTGGGTTGTTGAATTTCTTCAGCTGGGTAGTAAGGAAGGTCTTATGTGACACTTCAGAGAGCATCTCCAAAGCCCTGTCACTTAGTTCATGAGTATCCAGGAACCAATATGGATAAGCTGAAGTACTGGCAAAAAGTATACAGCTTACTATATGATTTGGAATAATAAACCTATTTAAAAATCCATTTGCAAATTACTTTCAAACCTGTGGTAGGGGCAAAGCTGAATTCTTCACTGCAGCAGCTGGTTTGCTCTGGCAATATGCTATAATGCCATATGCACAGGAGCTCCTTCTGGTGCCTCGGTTGCAGCCCTCTGTGCACAGATCTTCTGCAGTCACTTGACCAAGTCCAAAACAAAGGAGGAAAAGCTCAAGTAAGAATTCAGACAGTTTGGTCTGATAATCTGTCAGGTCCTCTCTCCACTGGTTTACTTTGCATGCTGTACTTCAGTGGAAGGAAAACCAGCAGGTAAGTCATTCAGCACCTCTGTGTTGACCACGATAAAAATACTTGGTGGCCCCTGTAATAAAAAAGCAATGCTCTGGGGCTGGAGGCTAGATTTATCAAAATTGTTGGTCGTATAGATATTGATGGTGATAATAGCTGTCCATCCTCCATTTAAATCCGCTCTTAGTGTTTCCAGAGTGCAAGCATGTTCATGAATCCTTTTGAAAATGGACAAGGGAGAACTGGGGGATGTGCACAAGAGAGAAGCATGTTCGTATTAATTTTTTTTTTTTCACCAACATGAATTTCTCATTAACAATTTACTTCATTTAGAAGTGTCTCGTTGGTTGATTTAAAAAAGGAAAACCAAATAAAAACCTTAAAGAAGTGTAGGTCCCTGTTAAATTGCCATTTCTACATTCTGTGCTGGATTTTTGTTTAAGAACCAATGACAGTTGTAGTGCACATGTCAACATATTTAGTCAGAAAGCTAAAATTGTTTTTCAAGGGAAATTATACAGAAAAAAATTCAATTATTTGTAAACTGTTGTTGTTCTAGTATATAATACTTGTGCTCAAGCCCAAATCCGAAATGAAGAAAAAACTTGTAATCTGAACAGCCCTCAACATCCCAGTCTGCAGCTTTAACCCTTGCAGTAGACCGAAGAGAAAAGTCACATAGTGACTTTCCTATTGCTGTAATGAGGTAGGCAGAAACACAGATTTATCTGAGTGTTTCTGTGGCATCAAAATGTTGTAGAGCTTTCTGGTCTGTTCGTTATCCAAGCAAGCCACTTGCATCTGGAGAATCACATATCCCGCTTCATTTTTGACCTTTTTTCTTGCATAGCATTTGGTTTAAGATTTCAAGACAAATAGAAAATTTATTTCCGGATCAGTAAGCCTGTGAAGTTTCAGTCCAGATAGGGCACAAACTTGAGCTGATTTGCTGGCAAAAGGAAGGAAAGACTTTTGTGATTTGGGTACAAAGTAGCTGGTCAGGACATCAGTGGTTGGGTCTTGCCTGTGTCCTGAGCCTCTTCCCTGGGTAGGTCCCTGATCTCTGTGCTTCATCCCAGTGTAGAAATATACTGATGGGCTTCCCTCCCATGGTGAGGATTTCCAAATTCACGTTCAATGAATGTTAGTAACACCTGCCTTGGAAAAAAGTGTACAAATTGCACACTGTAGGTTATTTTTAAGAGGAAACCAAAAGAAAAATAAGCACAGTGTGAATGTTTTGTAAATCACGTTTTGAAGTTGACACTCAATAGGTAGAAATTATCCTGAACTGAAAGTAAAGAAAAACTTTGGGCACAACAGGGCTTTGCACTACTTTGCTAGTATTCATAGAAAAGTACACTTTGGCAGATTTCTACTTTTAGCTTCTTCATGTGCTATTGTAACCCCTTTCATACAGAACCAGCAAGCCTTGGAAAAATCACATGTGAACTCACTTAAATCTTCCTCTCCCCAGAGTTCTAAATGGGGGCTTAAGGCTCTAGCTGTTTCTAGTTGTGATCTGCCTCAGTTTTAGTTCTTTTTCTCATAGAAGATGGAGCAGAAGTGGAATCGGTGCTGTAATAAAAGGTGTCCCTATTTCATAAGGACCTTAAGAGCAGCTGTTGAGGACAAACATTATCCTAAGAAGGTCTCCCAGGGGTTGTGTTTGACAGAGGTAGTCTTTGTGGTAATACTGTTCCTAATGTGGATCTCTATGAGCTATATGTAATAATTTATTCCTCTGGATTTGTTCTGGTACATTTCTAGGGCTGCTTGTATGTGCTATGGAATATTTACTGTATTTCTTTCTTTCCATCTGTTCTGCTATGGTCTTATAATATATATCTGTGTTCCCTTCTAAATGTGTAGTGTTCCTCCTAATTTCTGTCTTACCTCTTAGAGAAAGCTTTTGTTTGTCTTCTCCTTCCAATGTCCTTCTCAGAGCATTGCACCTGTGAGCTGAGGGTACTTTAGATTGCACTTGCAGCTCCTGCTCATGGTATTTGCAGCATTGGGAGCAGAAGGGAGAGGAGCAGTACAGCAATAGTTGCCTCAGTGTCCTCTGATTCTCCCCGGTGGCTCCTGTTCAGATATGCCTGTTGTCTGAAAAATACTTAGGAATTCAACTATGGCAGCTGCTATCTCAAGCTTGTTGCATTTGGTCCTGGCCTATTTCCCCAGTGAATCCTTCCTGTTTGCTATTCGTTTCTCCTGTCCTGACACTAGCTGTTATCAAGTGGCATCTTGATGCTGTGAGATGTCTGGAGGTGTTTTAGAAGTCTGGTTACTCCTACTTCTCTTTCTTTGCATCTCTTTTGCTATATAGATGATACCATAATAGAATAACAAGTCACGGAGGAGGCTGTGGGATTTTGTTTTGACTATTACCGCTTGATCACATTTGTTGTTGCTTTTTCCTGCTTATTTTTTTCATGCTTTGGATTTACGTAAAGTTGTTTTGGTCAAATGCTGAGGCACCTTAAACCATGGCAGAACAAGTCTTCTATAAGAATAATATTATAGGTCTTGTTCAAATCTTCCCTTACTTCTGCCAGCCCCAAACCCATCTTCACCCCTATGTGACCCCACCCATTACACATGCAACTCCAGTATTTCTGGTGGCAGATAATTTATCTATTTGTCATCTAGAGCTCTTCTGCCTGTCCTCTCTATTTGTCTGGAAAATCTAGATGGCTTTTAGACCCGTCAGGAGTTCCACAGCACTGAGTTAACTGAGAGGTAGGGGACTCTCTTCATCTCCGTGCTTTTGTTTGCTCCAGCTCATCAGAAGGGTGTAGCGTTCAGGATGGGTCTGTGTCACATCCATGGTGTGTGGAGGGATTATTTTTGCATCTATTCTTGTCACCTCTTCTGAAGAGCAGCTCACAGCTGTAATTTCTGCAGCCAGAGAGACACAGCAAGTGGTGGATCAACAGGATTGTCTCCCTGTTCCAGGGAGGTCTGTGGAGGTCTCTGGGTGTCAGCCAGAGCCAGACCTCTGCTGCTTTCCTGGGAGACCTGGGGCTGCGTCACCCATCTGTCATCCCCTAGGAAGGGAAGAGATCCAGCTGACCAAACTCAATTACTTTGTCAATGAGGATAAATAAGGATCATAATCCAATTGTTATGGCAATTGCAGTGCAGCAAACTCGAGGCACCTTTCCAAGGCTTCTATATTTATACCTCGCTTGTTTAAAGCAAAAGAAGGCAGCCCAGCTTTTCCCAGGCTTTCCCAGTGTCCTGAGCAAAGCATGCTGCCAGCTCAGACAAATGTGATGGTTGACAGATGTCAGTAGGACTGCCTCTCTTATTGTGTCTTACAGGTGCACTCTGCATCTAGCACCAGGAACTGAAGGCTGGTGGTGACTTATAAAAGTAATAACTATACATAATAAATAAATAATAAAAACCTTTTAAGCACTGTGGTTCCCAGCTGTACAGCATTGGCTTCACCCCCTCACTACAAAGCTTTACCCAACAGCTACAGGTGGTGATCCCTTGTACCAAAACTATGGGAAATTAGAAGTATTTCATTTAAAATCTAAGTTCATAGTCTTTTTAATGTGAAAATATAACACAGCACCCAAGTTTGTAGTACTTCGGACTATGGATAAAGGAATTTTCTGAAAGTCTTATAACCAATCTTGTTCAGATTTGCTTATTAGTTATCAGGTCCTTTCAGGAATTTGTCTTAACTTTTCCTGTTCCAGATGATAACAACAAGAAGACAATGAAGACAAATTTTCCATAGCTGTAACTGAAATCTTGGTACAGGCTGTATTTGAGACAATCAGGTCATACGTTGGTTAAATTATTAAAGATTCTTGTATCTAATTACTCAGGTACAGTGAAGTTAAGTCAGCAGCACAGCACCTACAAAGTAGAGTCTAATGTTACATTAGACCTCTTATATGGGTTGCTTGTGTACAGTGCACTTGGTCTGATGGCTCGTGGCTGATGCGGGCGATGCCATGACTACCTGTACAGCAGGAGACCAAGTAGTTGTCATCTTTAAAGGTAGAACTGCTGTGCCCCACTGCGTGCCACCGGTGGTGGGGCAAAAGAGCTGAAGAGGGAGCTCTGAAACACAAAGGTGTCGAGTCTGGACAACTGATCTCTCCCTGGTCTCCTCCTACATAGGGACCTGTGTTCCTGTGCTCACTGCGAAGTCATAAAATCAATTACAAATTAAAGGCCAGATTCATGAGTTCACTTCAGCTGCTCTAGTGGTACAAAACAGCTGCAAATTCAGCTTTTATGCTGCTGTTACTTCCCCCAGCTTTTATGTGTTTAGTAGCTTTGCCTTTAAAAGCATTTTTTTTAAATGGCTTGAGATTGATGTTTAACTTCAAAACGCTAACAAATATTGCATTGCAAATTCTTCCTTGGGCTACTCGATTCCTTTTTTTTTTTCTAAATTTTGAAAACAAAGGATATTCTTCAGAGAAATACTGTACTGAGGTAAATGATGCCATCTGAACAGAGCATTGCCATTCCAATGGTCAGTTCTAAACGCAAGATTCACACAATTAAGAATGCCTGTTATGATGCCTAATTCTGTTAGGCTAAGGAGTTCTTGGGTAAAAACAAATCTCAATTCTGCCCTTTCACAAACTAGTACTATTTGTCTACTCATTAGAATTCATTGAATCATATGAGAGTTCATTTTTAATTTTTTTTCTTTTAATTAACTGTGGGTATTTCGTCATTATCTTCACAATGAAAGTTCCTACATTCACTTCTTTTAATAATATTAAGCAAAAACATAACAGTCATGATTAAGGCTTAAGAACCCAAGTTAAGTGCCATATTTCAAAACAACAAATTAGAAGTCTCACATTACATAACTACAACATAATTTAATTTTTTAATGGTTTCATTGTGCATTTCAGGTTGCAGCTATTGCTGGCTTTTCTTTCCAGTCTGCTGTTAAAACATCAGATTTCCTGATTTTACCATGCATGTTCTTGCACAGTTGCTTTTAAATATTTCATCCAAATCCTCTGCTTTTTTGGGGACTAATGATAACACCTTAGGGGTTTTCTCATATTTAAATTGGTAAGGACCCTTCCCACTTAGCTCTATCTTAACATATATTTATTGTAACTGAGAGCTTCTGGTCCGAAAAATTGCCCCAAGCTTTGTAGCATTTTTTAGCTGGTCCTTAAACAATTAACTTGAATTAACCAGCGATGTCTAGGGTGTGTGCCTGTAGGTATACCTGGAGGTATAGCCCACACAGTGGCATCGAGAAGACAGAGGCCTGCACAGACTAAAGCACTATTTTCCTGAATTTGAATGGCTTTTCTCTAGAAGCATCCTAGCCATGGTTTTCAGAAGTTTATAAATGCCTGTCTCCATAGGTCTGTGTAAATCAGGTATAAAATGATCCAGCAAGTTAAATCAGAAATCAGACAAAGAGAGAGGGGACAAGGGAGGAAAGATTATATAATCCTCTTTACTGGAACAAGTGAAAATCTCACTATTTTCCCCAAATAAGCAATATACTCTGTAAGCACAACAATAAAGTGCATATGTGCATATTCATCACAACCTGTATAGCCATACATTTGTATAATTAATCAGGATTGGGGGAAAACACATTAGCATCTATGCAAATGGTCTTCCAAAAAATGAAGTAAGGAGAGACTGTTCCAAGTAATCACAGTAACTCCTTACTCAGTGCAGCAGGTCAGCTGGTGGCACTGTGAACTTTCATGGGGTGGATTAAGGAAGGAGATTTGACTGTTAATTAGTAACTTCAACAGCTTTCATACACTCATTTTGTGCCTGTGCCTGCCCAGGACAGAGGTGTGTGGTTGCAGGAGGTGTATGTGTGCAGTCAGCGTGGTGTGTTGATGATGGCTCCTTTGCGCTTGGGAAGATTAACCTATTTTTAGACCAAACTGTTGGTGCGAGGCCAGAAGAAACCACCTATCTTTTAGATTTATGGAGGTTGCCAGGCAGATCTTAAACACTTTCTTTAAGCCGCATTTATCTGTGTTTTGGCTTCTTTTTGAAGGTTCCCTGTATCTCTTTGGATAGGGACCTCAATATTGAAACAAATCTGGAGTTTGTCAAGTAATCTAATTCATCCAATATTTGGAATTACCGTGCTAAAAAAATGTAATTTATTTTCTAATTATTCCCTGTCTTGCACAACCGTGCATAGCTGAAGTGTCACTATTTAAAATATTTATCTCTCTCCGCTACGTGATCTGCTTGAAGGCCATGGAGGGGCAATGAAATAAAAGCACTTGTTCCCAATGCCAGCACGGTACTTTGAATTGTCTTTAGCTGTTTTGATGTCTCCCTGTAAATACATTTATTTTTCATTAGGATGTTTTTGGGTTCTTGGCATCCAGGAAAGCCAAAGCCATTATGCTGTTCATCTGTTACAGGCAAAATGAAGATAAACAAGTATAATGAGCTCCTGCTGAAGCCATTTCTGTTGTCTTTCCCGTGTTACAAGCGTGTGCATGTGCGGGTACAGCCTTGCTCGTGCAGGCTGGATGGGTGTGAGCTGCTGTCGGTGCTTGCGTTACTCGTTTTCAAGGAGGATTCAAGTTCCAAGTGCACTGTAGGCCTAAGGTTTTGCTGTTGTCTCTGGAGAGCTCAGGCATGGGGCATCACACATCGCTTCCTTTGGGGAGCTATGGTTTTTAACTTGTAATCTTGCTCCTATCCACTTGCTCCTACAGCAGGTTCCTCCATCCCTCTCCAAAGTGTTGCAAGGATAAATAAACCAGAGATGGAAATGTGAGGATGTCTGTGAGGGCTGAGTAGATACTGATAGGGTTGGTGATGGGGATTGGAGGAACCTGTAGAAGTTGATGTGCTTTCTGCAGGGAGTTTTTGCACAGGCTGGATAGTCTTATTCCAGCAATGGACTCAAGAAAACTATTGGAGAGCCTGTAGCATGGTAGCAAATATCCAGTACAGTTGGAGGTTGGTGGATAGGGAGTTAAGCACAGCCAGAGACTGGAATATTGTTTGGAGATCAGGGAAAACTTGGAAAGGATAGAAAGTAAGCTGCAAAGAGGCTTGAAGATGAGAATAAAAATGAAAGCAAATACTGAGCTTTCTAGGGTGGCAGATATGCTCTTTTTTCTACCTACTCTTTCATTTATTTCTCATTTATTTGAACCCTCCTTCCCGTGCCTGTCCCCACCCTCCCAAACTGACTTGCTCATTGAGTCCAAGCGAGTTTATGCTGAATTTTGAAATAACTTCTTTTTCTCCATCTCTAAACTGCTAATCTCCCAGGCTGAGGAATCCTGGGACAAAGAGGAATCTGCAGAGTGGAACTCTGTAAAATTAGCTTTTGCAGTATTAGTGTTTGCACAGTTACAGGCTGAAGATCTGCACACCCCCTGCCTGGCAGCTTGCCTCCCTTCCCCTGGGGGTAGCTGTAAGGCAGTGTGGAGCAAGCTGCCTTCCTCCTCCTCCGCCTTCTCCTCTTCCTACCTTGCAGCCATCCCTCGGCTTGGAGGGGAGAGGTTCACATTCATTTGGACAAAGGTTTATTGTCTTGGCCTCATCTGCTGTTACCGGAATGTGTTCTCTCCAATACAGCATAAAATTGAAATTCTAGTGTTGATGTCAAGTCATGGAGGTGATTAGCTGGTAAAAGAGTGCATCCGGGAGGATGTTTTGGGGCATTGAGCTGAGCCTTGGCACTTGCTGTGCATTGCTGCCTTGTGTTGTAACCCCCCAGTCTGATCTTGGGCAAGTGATTTAATCTGGGATGTCTGTATGTAGGATAGGGGTGCTTTTGGGGCCGGAGGGAAGGTGCAGAGGTGAGCGTGCTACAGGCTGGTATACTGCTGTGACAGCCCTGGGGAGACAGACCTTGCCATGCCTTTGGGAGACAAGCAGTGGCTTTGAGTGAGTGACTGCAACCCGGAGGCTGCGGAGCTGCCCAGGGCCTCAGCCTGGGTGCCTGAGCCAGCAGAGAAGCCAAAGCGTCTTCGTCTCCTGCCTTTACCCTGACAACCATGAACCATGCATTGTCTCATGCACTAGAATCCCTCTGAAAACATAACTCTTCTAGCTTCTAGAGGCCTAGTAAGACTGCATGTGTTTTCTTTTTATGCAAGCAATAGATGATGCCCTGAAATCTAGCTTTGAGTTCCTTTTGACTATCTCACGTGCTCTCTTAAGCTCAGTTTTGGTGTAAGAACACTTTTCTTGAGCGAACTTCACTATTTTTCACTCTCTGATACTTGCTCACAGCAAATCACCTGTTCAAACCCCATCTCCATTGCCTTCCTTTCTTTATTCCTCACTGCTTCTGCTGTTGTTTATTAGCTTGCTCTGCGTGGCACCTGGGGAATTTGCTCATTGGAAAAGCAAAATGAAGTTGCGTTGCAGCCGAACACATGTAGCAAGGTACTCTCAGCCTGCCGGGCCTTGAGCAGAATCCAGTGCTAATGCTGCAAACCCTCCCCGCTTCCTCTCCCGGCCCTGCTCAGCTGATTGCCTTCTATTTTTCCTTGTGGTGTTGTTATTAATAATCATATACCAATCTCCTCTGACAATCACAATCATTTCCTGGGAGAGAGCGAATCCAAGTCAACCACATCCAGCTACCCAGCGAAATGATGCTGTGTCTACTAGGCTGATGAATGCTGCTTCTGTCTGTGCCCTTTCTGCCGGTGGAGCACTTGATGATGCCAGAGGCTGCACTGGACATTTTAAGCTCCGTGTGTTTCTGAAGGAAACTGGCTGCAGGAAGGAGACATGGCTGTTGAGAATTAAAGGGGATGATGATTTTGGGGGGAATAACTGAGAGGTAACATAAGTCTGGCTGTTCCCCTGGATGCATCTGCCTGCAGAGGTCAGGTGTGGTGAAGGGGCTGTCTAGGAAGCTGGTGTCCTCAGTCCAGTTCTGCATGGATAATGTCTCTAGTGCATGGTTGTAACAGGCTTTGAAAAAGGTTTTTTGTGAATTAACTGAGCCACATACCCTGTGCTTCCCCCAGTTTCCATCCTTCTGTGAGCCAAATCCCTCCCTGTGAGCCAGGGAGCTCTTGCTAACAGGTTTCCTGCTGGAAGGCATTTCCAGTGGCAAAATGGAGGTGAAAGCTTTTTCCCAGAGCTCACTGGTTTCTCAGTTAGCACCCTCTTACTCTCAGCTTTGCTTTGTGGGCTCCCAGGCTACTTGTGCTGCCAGGTTTTTCTACCAGAGCAATTTCCCTTGTTGCAATTCTTGACAGCACCACTTTTTCTCCAAGAAACATTGGGCTGCTGAATGTGTAGCGAACTCAATTGGCCTGGATGGATGGGACAAGCCAGCTGGGTGTGCTTTGAGGCAGAAACCACCCTTTCTTTCTCAGAGTCACTACCAACAACAAGGTGGTGACTGTAACTTTCTGGGTGAAAGATTGCACTTGGGTGGGAAGGAACTGCTTGAAGGCACAGGGCAGTGGGGGCTCTGACGCAGGGTACCCCTCATTCCTGTGGCTCTTCTCCAGGGTCCCTGGCTCTGCAGCCTCCCTAGCTCTGTCTTTTATTGCGTTTCATGAAAATAAGTTGTGTTTTTGGCTGATGGGATTAGCATGGCTGTCTGCGCAACCTGGGAAGCTGGGGTTGGCAGGCACACGTTCCATGTGCAGGGGGATTGCCGAAGGCTTATTGAAGTGAGGTGCCCGGGAAGGGTAGAGCTGTGGGTTGTGTCCCAGAAAATGAGGTCAAGAAGCCCTCAGGAGCTCGGTTAACCACAGATGACCAGGACAAACTAGGGCACTGATTGCGTGACTGTTTGGCAAAGACGAGAGCCTGTGGCCTGCCTAGTGTGCTCCAGGCTTAGAGCGTCTTCATTTATTTTGTCTTTATTTTTCACTATTTTGTTCTCAGATTTGGAGTAGAAAGCCCAGAACTGAGCTCCCCATGCGTTGCCCTTGTGACCAAGCGGTGCTTGCGTAGGCAGAGGCGGTGAGTGGGGTGCAGCCTGCTCCACACACAAAAGCAGCGCAAGGCCAGTGTCTCCCTGCCCATCTGCCTCCTCTCCTTCCCCTCATGTTCTTGGTCTTTGCTCAGGCAAACTCTGACATGTATTTGTCTCTTCTGTATTTCCTTGTGGATCTTTCTATGAAATATTGTGAAGTGGATCCTGTTTTATGTTACAAGCTGTTCATAATGAGATTGGAGAGAGATAGAGCGTTTGACTGCAGTGGCTGTTAATTTTAATATGCTGTGAATCTCAAGGTAGCTTTTTATTCTTCCTACATTGAACTTGCACACTGCTGCTGCTACAGTCTGCATGGGAGACATGTCATGTGAAACAAAAAGGCTTAATGAAGGACAGAGGGAAGAACTCTGCCAGTCTTGTATAAAACATGGGTTTTATTTTCTTAAACACAAATCATGACATCTGGATGTTTAGAGTTTCATGGTTTAGCAGCTCTAGGAGAAGGTTTGGCAGCAGTAAAAAGGACAGAGGGTGGTTGACAGAGGCCTTGGAAATGCCCCTAACTCTGCTGGGTGGAAGATGAGGGTGCAGTGGAAAATACTAGTCCCTGCTGGTCTGAGCAGACAAAGTCCTTCACAGGTGAGGGATGGAGGAGGGCACATCAGCAGCATGAGGCCATGGATGGCGAGTTAGCACTACAGAATATGTTCCTTAATGGTTGGATGAGTTGGGCAGAGACCAGTGAAATGAAAGGGGAAAGGACGGGGCAAAATGTTCAGGACCTGTGAAGCAGGACTTGGGAACTCTTTGTAAGATGCTTCAAGTAGATTCTTGCCTGTGTCCTGAACCAAAATAATCTATAAAAGACCATGTGTCTAAACTGCATCAGCTGTAGGGAAAGCCCAAAGTGGTACCAAAAGGTTCACAGTGGGGATCTCAGCAAGCTCTCCATGTTCACCCAGCTCTGAGGAGTGGCTTCTGGAGTGAACTTTGCTTGAGCCCTAGGAGTAATGAACAAGGGGGTTTTATTTTTGTTGGAGTTTGGGGTATACTTTTTTTATTACAGCTGTTGAGCTGAATGGCTGCTCTTGGGCTGCCTTTTAATTCAGAGAGGGAATGTCACCATTTGTGTTCTGTTTGTCAGTTGTCTGTGAGCAGCAGACTGTATTGCAACTGCATTTGATCATTTGTCAACTTTTCTTTTTGTGCTGAATGTCTGATAGCGTTGGCTGAAAACTCATGCCATTTATGCTTGTTTGACTAGCTGCTGCAACAATTGCAGGTGATGAAAGAAGAGAGGCTCGGACATGGCTACCACACATCTGCAATTGAGTATTTGTCAACAATAAGGTACTCGCTCGACTTGCTAATAACAGATATCGGGAAGGAGGTTGTTCCAGTCTTTACCTGCAATTACGAGTTCCTTGAATCTGTGGGCAGACTGAAAGCATATCGAATCACCTTTGCAGAACTGCTCTTGGAGGTGTTATTTCCCATCAGTGGTTGCCTCAGAGGTATCAGATCCAGAGCAGACCTCCAAATTCTCAGTGTAGAGTTGACCCACAGTGCCAAAACTCTTGAGAGATGTGTGTAGGGCCTGGCTTTTCTGCTACAGCTGCTGCAGGATTTTCATGGAGAAAGATGGGAAATGGCAGGTCTTCTCAGTATCCAAACCTTGTACTCTGGTGCATGTAAAATTCACCTCTACAGAAGCTCCCCTGCACAGAGAGTGCTGCTGGTAGGGAGGTCTTGATTTGGAGGGCCTGGAAAAACTGGCCCCACTCAATGGGAGAGGAGGATGCCCTTTCCCCATCTCCTCCCCTCCACTCAGAGCCTCCCTGAAGCCTGAGCAGAGCTGTGCTTTGACCTGGTTCCTGCTGTCAAGTGCTTCCATTTACTCTGTGAAAAAATCTCTTGCTGGCTGCAGGAACCAAACTCCTCGGAGGAGCCCATGCCTGTGAGCACTCCTTGCCCTGCACAGGCACTTGCGCAGAGCTCCTGGCTCAGAGCAGGCTTTGTGAGCAACAGCAAGGTGGTTCTTCATAGGGTGGGTCTTTTTCCACTTCTGTTTCTCATCAGAGGCTGAGTAGTGCACTCGCATATGGCATATCAGGCCTTTTGCAGCACACTTCATTTAAAAAGCTAATTTGTAATTGCAAAGCAATACACACGCTCCAACAACCCCCTCCTCTCCAAGACAAACAGAGAAATGCCACAGAGAAATAAAATAAAATGGCATGAGAATTATCCGTACTTGCTCTACTCTGCTGTTTGTCTGCTCAGGGAAAAGAAGAGGTGAAACAAAGTTGTTAAAATAAATATAATAAATAAGAAGAAAAGAAAAACAGCCTCTAATGTACTTAGCGTTGCAAGTTGTGAGTCAGGGATTAGCCCTGCCTGTCTTCCCATGTAGCACAGTGGGCTCTGAATTGTTGGGAAACAAGGTTACCTTTTTCATACTTGCCCTTCCATGAGCACGTCTGGATGGCGGCAGCGAGAGGGTGGCACCAGCCTCCTGCCCTGCAGCAGGCCCATGTCAGGGGCTGAGCTGCCATCCATTCCCTGGCCAGGACAGTGGTTGAGCTTCTTCTGCACCCCTTGGTGTCCCCACTGTATTTCTGAGGGGGGAGCAAATATTTTATCCTGATGTGTAGCTGTGGATTAGACTGAATCTCTCTCAAGTGTCTTCTGAAGAGCCTCTGCTTGCATCTGTTGTGTGCCCGTGCCCTTCATGAGTGCTTTTTCGGAGCGAGGAGCCAAACTGTGTCACTGTGTTAACAATGCAGCTGCTGCCCACCTCTGTCTCCTGCCTTCCCCTCCTGCCCTCCTTTGCTCGCCAGCTGCCTGGCATTTGCTCGGCCGTGCTGGCCTCCTCATCAAGCCCTCCCACTTGCAGTGGGTTGGAGAGGGGAAGGGAATGGTAAACCTACACTTGCGCTTTGCTCTGCAGAGCTGCCAGCTCCGATTTTGTCATCACTGCTCTGCTCTGCCTCTGTGAGTTCAGCAGGGGTATTTTCAAAGACATTCAGTGTAGTTCCCAGCATGAGTTCGAGGGGCAGGGGGCTGAGGAGGAGTGAGCAGCTCTTGCTGAGGAGCATGTCAGGCTTGAGATGCAAGGTGGAGGCCGGTGCGTGCCAGGATCCTGTCACTGCTGATATCTTTTGCTGTAGATTTTTTTCATCATCAGAAAAGTAGGGTGGAATATAGGCCATATAGCCTGTGGTACAGGCTCTGCTTGTTGGTATTGTTAATGGCTCTGCTCAGAATATGCTGACTTTTTCTGAACAAAAGCTGAAAAGCAACCCTTACAAATTAATCATTATTAATACTTTGCGCTCACTTAGCTATACATGCAGACATTCAGGGTGGTAAATACCCATTCCCTTGCTTGATCATTGTGGCTGTGGATTGTGGCTTCTCTTGGATAGCAGCAAAGCCTTGTATTGGGAGCTCTTGTGTTTGGGGGCAGCCTGGCAATTGCAGGACAGCAGCTCCCCCCTCCTTCTCTCCCTTTCTTCCTCCTTTCCTCCCTCCCTCCTTCCAACTCTGTAAACTCATGTAAAACACTAGTGAACCATTTGAAGCCTAAAGGAGTTACATGGGTACTATGCTGGTGTGACTAAGACAAACTCAAGGAGTTAATGGGATGCCAAATGTCATTGATTCTATGACTCCTCTATTACTCCAATGTGAAGGCTGATTTACAGCAAAGTTTGCTCTGGCCCTAAGTTTGTCCAGCTCTGAATTGGGGGTTTCCTGGTATTATATAATCATAGAATAGTTTTGGCTGGAAGAGACCTTCAAGATCATTGAGTCCAACCTTAGTCCTAGCCCTATCAGCACCACTAAACCATGTCCCTAAGTGCAACCTGTCTCTTAAACACCTCCAGGGATGGTGACTCCACCACCTCCCTGGGCAGGCTGTTCCAATGCCTGACAACCCTTTCAGTAAAGAAATTCTTCCTAATATCCAGCCTGAACCTCCCCTGGTGCAACTTCAGGACATTTCCTCTTGTTCTACCACTTATCACTAGGGAGAACAGACCGATCCCTGCCTCGCTACAACTTCCTTTCGAGTAGTTGTAGAGAGCGATAAGGTCTCCCCTCAGCCTTCTTTTCTCCAGGCTAAACAGCCCCAGATCTCTCAGCCGTTCCTCATACGGGACATGCACCAAATCCTTTATTAGCTTGGTAGCCCACCTCTGTACCCTCTCCAGCACCTCAGTGTCCTTCTTGTAGAGAGGGGCCCAAAACTGGACACAGTATTCGAGGTGCGGCCTCACCAAAGCCGAGTACAGGGGAATGATCACCTCCGCGCTCCTGCTGTCAACACTATTCCTGATACAGGCCAGGATGCTGTTGGCCTTCTTGGTCACCTGGGCACACTGCTGGGTCATGTTCAGCCAGCTGTCAATCAACACTCCCAGGTCCCTCTCTGTCTGGCAGCCCTCCAGCCACTCCTCCCCAAGCCTGTAGCGCTGCTGGGGGTTGTGGTCGAAGTGCAGGACCCGGCATTTGGCCTTATAGAAACTCATGGAATTGGCCTTGGCCCAGTGATCCAGCCTATCTAGATCCCTCAAGCAGATTGGCACTTCCACCCAGCTTGGTGTCATCTGCAAACTTGCTAAGGGTGCACTCTATCCCCTCATCCAAATCATTGAGGAAGATGTTAAACAGGAGTGGCCCCAATACTGAGTCCTGGGGGACACCATTTGTGACCAGTCGCCAACTGGACTTAACTTCATTGACCACAACTCTTTGGCCTCAACCATCTAACCAGTTTTCCACCCAGGAAGCGTCCATCCAAGCCAAGAGCAGTCAACTTCTCTAAGAGAACACTGTGGGAAACAGTGTCAAATGCCTTACTAAAGTCGAGATAGACAACATCCACAGCCTTACCTTCATCCAACAAGAGGGTCACCCTGTCATAGAGGGCGATCAGATTTGTTAAACAGGACCTGCCCTTCATAAACCCATGCTGACTGGGCCTGATCACCTGGTTGTCCTGCATGTGCTGCATAATGGAACTCAGGATCACAGAATATTAGGGATTGGAAGGGACCTCAAAAGATCATCTAGTCCAATCCCCCAGCTGGAGCAGGATCACCTAGACCAAGTTGCATAAGAACATGTCCAGCTGCATATTAAACGTCTCCAGAGAAGGAGACTCCACAACCTCCCTGGACAGCCAGTTCCAAAGCTCTGTCACCCTCACTGTGAAGAAGTTTCTTCTCATATTTATGTGGACCCTCCTGTGTTCCAGCTTACACCCATTGCCCCTCGTCCTATCATTGGATGCCACTGATGTGACCAGGATACGAGCCTGGATGTGACCTGCTCCATCAGCTTTCCTGGCACTGAAGTCAAACTGACAGGCCTGTAATTTCCTGGATTATCCTTCCGTCCCTTCTTATATGTGAGTGTTATATTATGAGCCAGAACAGAAATTTGTGTCTGCTAAACTGGGTGATAACGTGCAGTTCTTTGCATCTCAGGTCTTGAGATCTCCTGGCAGCATGGAGATGTTTCGCCCAGCCCAGCCAGTGGGAGAGGACAGGGTACTGATACGGCAGGGAGGTGGTTGCAGGTCACAGATATCTTGTCCAGCTGCACTTTACGGGAATCCAGGAAGAACACTCGTTGCTAGACCTGGGAAGAAGACAGGACTGGTGTGATAAGTACCAGTACAGTATCTCAGCCTGCTGATGTGCATGGCAGAGGGGGGTGGTGAGCATGTGTGGTTTGCAGAGCACATGGAGGTGGCAGGTTGGGTTGTCTTCTCCTTGGGTTGTACCTTGTGTACTGGTTTAAGTGCAGTAATGTGCTGCCATATTACTGGCAACAACCCACTGCAGCAGCCTGGTACCCTTCTCTGCTGGCATCTGTGGCTATGTAGGGCCATGAACTGGGAGAGAAATACTCACCTGTAACCTGTGAATTTAGTCTCTCGGCCACCAAGTTCACCTGGCATCTCAAATATAAGTTCTCGGTCTTTCCATATTGTGACTTCTTCCACTCCAAGTACTACCCGTGTAATCTCCTGCATGTTTCAAAGCTACTTGAAACAGCTTCTTGCTTTAGTGCTTGCCAGGTTCCCCCCCAGCTGCCAGGAAGAGAGTAAGCAGCCGCTGCCTGTTCTACTTGAGAAATTCAACTGCCAAGTGGTTATTTACAGCGGGCAGAGGAATGAAAATGTTAAATGAAATGAATTTCTGGCAATGTGAAAAAAGGAAGGGGGGAAAAAACCCAAACCCTTACAAAGTCAGGATTATGCTGGCTGCAAGCTGCAGCCACCTCAAAAGGATTGCACATAACAAACAGCAAAATGACAACGCCAGAAAGCTGTGCCCGTGCTAACCCAGCCTGGTACTGTCTCCCACTTTTGTTTCTGTTTAATCTCCCTATTCTTGTCCAGTTTAGTCCCTCTTGGCAATGGTTGGAGAGATGGAAGAGTTTTGGGAAGGAAGCTGGATTGTGCTAAAACACTTGTTTCAATTAATTTCAACATCAGGCTCCCTGCCTGGATTTAACCTGGAGGTAAATGAAAAATTAAAAACTAAATGAGCCCTATCTCCCTGATGAATTTTGCCTTAAAAATGGGGGTATCTTTATTTCCCATAACCTTTAAAGGGTGGAGGTAGTAAGAAGGTTACCGAAAGAGGCTACTGGCTGGTTAAGTTTTGAGTGGATCTCAAGTCAGCTTTTTTTGTGTGTCAATCCCTTCCTTTCCTTGGAAGCCTCAGGCTTCCCTGCTGAATCTCTGCAGAGACAAGTGAATCACAGCCTTACATTGGGCAGTGCAGCAATTAATCAGCCATTAAAAAGAAAGACCTGCTGTCTTAAAAAACAATTAGAAGGGAACCGGTTGCTTGTGTAACTGATGTAGTGGGGTTACTAGTAAGTTAAAGACCCATTGTGGAGGGAGGAGCTGAAATAACTCTCTGTTACAGGGGTTTAAAGAAGATGTTGAAACCACTAGATCTTCCTCTAAAACAAGAATCTCAATTTACAGCTGTACATTGCAGTAAACACTGTCCCCTTTGCTTGCCTTGCCATTGGCTGAAGAAAGCCTTCTTAACTCCTGATATGAAGTGTTTTTAAAATTCTTAAATCTTCACTGGGTTTTGAGGGGTGGGGGGAGGAGCTGGAGATGAGGAAGAGGATGCATGGTGGTCTGGCTCCTGGAGAGCAGCTCTAATTTTGGTTACATGAGGTGAAGCAGTGCTCCCGGGTGCTTCGCTGCCTGCTGGAGCAGGGACAGCTCTGTCGTGCAAAGGCGGATGATGCAGGGATGAGGTTGCTGAGGCGCAGCTAACCCTGGAGCAGGATTTGGTGCTATCTCCATGAACGCAGCACCTTTTTTAGCTTGTTTACAGTATGGGGCTGCTCTCAGGACCTGGGCTGATGTTTGCATAGCACGGCCTTTGTGTTTGGATCGGTGTTGGTGTGGGACAGGATTGCTGGCTGTAGGCATGGTCTGCGTCGCTAAAATGGCACGTTCTGTTATCTGTGGCTTCTGCAGGGTTTACTCCAGCAGCCACTGGAGCAAATATCAAGTGTTTGAGTGGCTGCATTGGGCTTTCAATTCTTGGCAGTTCTGCTAATGTGCTAATTTGAGCTGCTCTCTCCTGACAACATGCTCTGTCTGCTGGCTGCTGTGCCAAATCGAGCAGGGGGGTGACCTCAGCCTGATACCTGGCAGCACCGAGGGTGGATTTTAGGAGTAGTTCCATGCTTTGTCCATCCTGCTGGGGACCTGCAGGGGTGGGATGCGGTGGCTGTCCCAGTTACAAGGAAGGAAGCACCTTGGTCAGAAGGTACTCAAGCCGATCTATTAGTTGTCTGTTCAATATATTCTGCTTTTAAAAGAGGTATGATTGTCATCATTGGACTGCTAAAGTAACAAGATGTATGTTTAACTTCACCTAATACACTGTGTGCAGCTACTTAGGAACAGTGTGAACTAGATAAATAAATTGTGGCTTTGCCTCAGTCCTAGCAATGATTTTGTTTCTACTCCATCATAACACGGGGACTATTAATTTCACTGGGAACGTGGGACTCGGTGCTCACTTACCTTAGTCTTGCATTTAACAGCTTTCATGTTGAGAATTTTAACAGATCATTCTAGAACAACTGAGGTGCTAATCCTTTTTTGCAATTCCAGTAAATAGGAATAATTTTAGAGTAGGTCTGTGGTAGAGAGGCTTTGACTCTGTTTATAGCATGAAATGTTGGAAAGGCAGTGTAAGGTGGTGAGAAGGGCACTAGATGCTCTAACTTTCTGGTTTTGGCTCTGAAACTTGCTTGGTGACTGTAGGAAAGACACTTAACTTCCCTGAGCCTCTCTTTTCCTGGCTCGTCTCATTGCACAATGCATTAATTTTTATTTGTGACTTTTCTTGGGAGTAGTATTTGCATTATTTCTGCAGTTACACTGACTAGGAGCATTGGCCTATCCTGCCTACTGATGCTATCTTGTGCCAATCTGGGTACATGTGGAACACAAGCTGTATTTGTGCTTTATCAGAATATCAGTCTGTGGCAATAAGCTCCTTTTGCTTACTGCTAAGAAAATTCTGCTTTTTAAGGTACCTTCTGCAAAAGCCTTGGGCTGATCCTGGTCCCACCAGTAACAGACCACACACTATTGTGTAAATGTTTCAGGTCTGCTCAAGAGGAGTATTTCTTCCTCTGCATTGCTCTCCAGATCACTTGTCATGACCTCTTGTTCCTGACCAGCCCCAGTCCAACTATTTCATCCTTATTAAACAGTAAGTGTGGGATTACAATCAGTAGGGTTGATGTGTTTTGCTGAGTCAGACCTTTAATTACGCCAAGCTTATGACAGCTCTGCATCCTGAGCGAAGGTGCCCTCATCATCCATCCAACCCTCAGCTTCTAACCAGGGAAAGCGTACACTCCAGTTGAAAGGCACCTCAGCTGTACTCCACTGAGCCAATGCTCAAATTGAGTTTGAAGTCATTAAGTGAAAAAGTAAATTTTTGTGACAAGTGATTTCCCTGAGCAGGTGACAAACTATAATGAATCGAGGAGGTTTGGCTGGAAAGGTTTATGATAGCAGCTGCGTTCCCTTCCTCTCCTGCGAGCAGTCTGGGCAGGAGAGGATTCATGGAAAACTGTCCTTGTAGCTGCAAGTTGTGTGTTGGCCTTGGATTAACTTTCCCAGTCTTTTCCCCAAAATGTTGCTGCAGGTCCTTTGGGAACAAAGGCAGGATGAGTGACTATTTAATTGCTATTCAAGTTGTATTATTCTTCCTAGCAAAGCAGCTGGTTGTGAAAAGCTTGTGAGCAAATAGCACTGCTCGAAAATGGTGTAGAATGAGGACTCTGCATTGATTTAGATGCACTATTGCTAGTTCCATCTGCACAATTTCTTGCTCTTGCTTTGGTTCTGTTCCTTAAGGACAGGCAGAGCCAGCACGTATCTGTGACAAGACGATAGGTTTGTTGGGTACATGGCTGTCAGCATGGCTCTGACAGGCAGCTGTAGAGGTTCAGTGACAGGCACATCATAGCCACGTACAGAGCTCTTTCCAAAACAGTGAGATGATGCAGCAGCCCCCTTGGTCAGAGCTGGAGGAGAAGAGGTGTGAGCAAGCGCACTGGGATGGCTCTTACAGCATTGGGTGAGATTTGGGTACAAGAGCACTGAGAAGCTGATTTATAAAAGCTGAAGATGCGCAGCATGAGAGCTGCTACTGCCAGCAGGATGCTGGAGCAGGGGAAGTGGTTGTTCATATTAATGTGCAGGTAACCAACTGTGACAGACCACAGTGACAACACTTGGGAAAGGGGTGCAGAGGCTTAGGGGTAGCCTGTCTTGGCTGAGCAGCGTGTGGTGGCCAGGATAATGCCTGGCTGGCTAGTTTCACTTCTGTGCTGTGTAGGCACATAAGCAAGAGATCCTTCTTGTCCTGGCAGCTAGTGATTAAAAATTAAGTCCCTAAAATAAGAGATGGAGAGATGGGGGGGGGGAAGAAAGGGCAGGGTGGAGGATGATCCTCAAAACAGGTAATGTTCATAGTACATGGCTAGCCAGGAGGTTTCTGGGGCATTCCTCTGAGGTGGTGGGTGCCTTGTTAGAGGTGAGGCTTGGAACACTACAAACCAGCTGCTCCTGATTTCTTTTTTCCCTCTGATTGCTGGTTATACAGTGTGTGGGTGGGTTGTTATTTTTCTTAGTACAATGTCAACTGCTGGCTGAGCAGTGTTGCAGATTTAAGGGTTATGTGCTCTGGTGGGGGTGCTGCCAGTTCTGCCCAGGAGGACCTGGCGTGTTCCTGAGGAACGGTCACATTCTGCAGGTGTCCTCACTTATTGCAGAGGAGCCTGATCTCTGTGCTAGGTGAGCTGTTAACGACCAGCCCCTCACCCTCTGGGCTTACACTGGTGCCTGTGTAATGGTATTTCTTCCACGAAAGGATAGTGATGAATCACCCAGGCTAGGCACTGCTGTCTAAGGCCATCAGCTGCTGACCTTCAGGACAGTTGGATTTATACCTTGGAGCAAGCATTGAATTCCCGATGCGCAGGGCAGTGCTGAGCTGGGAGCTGCTGAGTCCAGTCTGCTGTCCATCCTATGCTCGATTGAACTATCCAGCTGTCCCTGCCTCTACTGCTGCTTACTCAGGCTGGGCTCTCCAGCAGCAGCAGCACACAGGGTGGAGAGGTGGTGGATGATGACCAGCTGTGAGGACTCCTAATGGGCCTCAGTTATCTTACCCAGCCTCACCTGGGACCCATACCCACTGTCCCAGCCTCAGGAGCTTCATTTGAGCTGAGTTCCCTGTGTTTTCCTGACCTGTGGTGGATGTGTGTCTGTCCCTAGTCCTGGTCCCCCCTGTGCTAGCTCACTGGGTAGACCCCAGACCCACATTTGAGGTCCTTGCTACAATCCTGCTTCTGGTTGGGCCTCCCGGATGGACCTTGGAGTGACATTGCAGGTAGCTTGGCCTCTAACCCCATTGCCTGGATGGACTTTGGACCTCCCTTGCAGGTAGCCTCTACAACTCTGTCTCTCCCTTCTTGCTCTTGACAGAGCTCTGTGGGTGGACCTTGGCCCTGACTTGCCATCTTGCCTGGGGCTGTCCATGGGACCTGTCACCACCCTGCTCTTGGTGGGACTGTGCTGGGTTGGTAATCACTGCCCTGTGGTCACCCATGGTTCCAGGCTCTTCCCCTATGTAGAGGAGCCCTGATCTCACTGCTCCTGGCCACCGGGCAGGGTCTTGTGGGTGTAACATCGGGCTAATTCACTGCTGCTGTTGAACCCTTAGCAATTGGCTGGTCTGATTTGAAAATTCGTTTTTCTTGAGCTTCCACCTTCACAGCTCTCCCCTGTCCGTGCCCAGGGTGTCTGGGCTGATGGTGTTTGTCCTGTTCTGGTTGGGAGGTGTCTCCCAGGCAAAGAAAGGGATGAGGATGTAACTTAAAGGGGTGACAAAGATTTAATATGTGTCACTGGGAACAGAGCAGGAATAATTTCTTGGAGGCACTAGGTATGCGCAGCACTGCTCTGCACACAGGAGTTGAACGTGGACTGGGGGAGGGATCAACAGGAGCAAGTGATGCCAGCTGGAGACACCAGAAGCTTTTTAAAGAGAGCTTGAAAGCAACACAAAACCCAACGCACTTGCATATTCCAAGCAATGCACGTAAGCAAGACTCACTTTTACATTTTTCAGAGCAGATTAGCGATTTTCTAATTAGGGAAAGAACCGAATATTGAGCACTGAAATGGATAAGCGACTTAAAAAGAACACAGAAAATTGCAAAGTGAAATCACTTAAATCAGCCTTGTCTCCTCCCCCCTTCATGCTTGGTATGCTGTTTATCTTGGCAAATGGGGGGAAAATAAATTCCCTGGAGGTGGCACATACACGTTGCTACCTGAACGCATCAGATATATCTATGCAAAGAGGTAAAAGCCCTAAACTGCAGTTTTGAATCAGCCTTCTGGACCAGCATAAATATGAGCAAGGCTGCATCCTGGGCTGGGGCTTGATCTGTCCATTGTACTGGACAGCAGCCGTTTGCTACATTTTGATCTAAATCTGGCCATGGATTAAAGACATCCCAGTTGTTGAGAGTTGTTTGGCTTATGGGGCAGTTTGAAGCTTTGCATCTTTGTGAAAGAGCAGAACATTGCCTTGGTTGAGATTCTGAATGAGTTCCCAGGGCAGCTTCTTCCAGGATGCTGTCAGACACAGATCTTGAGACCCAAAATGTTGTTGGCCACGTGCTTCTAGCAGAAAGCACACTTTAAAGGCTACAGGTTCCTTTGCTCATCAGACCTGAAGCCCTTCACCTATACATGCCTTAGATTTGCCCTCCACAAAATGAGGCATAGCAGTTGTCAAAATTGGATTGCACTGGTCTAAATTGGTGCTGGGCTTTGGAAGGGGCCAACACAAGGTACTCTGGAGAGATGCAGAAGGTAATTTACACCAGGAAATCTTTACTTAGGTCCTCATTATCCCAAAGATAAAGGTTAAGGAAGTGTTAGGAGCTGTGAGGACATGGGGCAGGGAGTGTATCTCGCTGTGCACATAGACAGTGCTCGGCACACTGCAGCCACTGCTAGACCATAAATAAATGTTAGTGGGCATTCTCTCTCCCAAAGCACCTATCACTGCTGCCATCCATGTGGAAAGAGGAAAGTAAATAGATTCTTGGATTGTCTTAAAGGCAGAAGGAATAGGATAGGATCAGTCTATTGGATTTGTTGAATAAACTACAAAATACAAGATATAATTCTCTGCAGGGTAATGGACTATGTTGTCTTTTGCATTTCAAGCACTGGAGCATTCAAACTGAGCTGTCAAAAACTGGTGGACTTGTTTAAATTAACCATGGCTTGAACTGGGCACAATATTTTTATGACTTATTTATGCTCCAGTAGAATTTAAGCCTGGCTGCAGCACACGTGGTGCGTTCCGCGTGCCCAGGGAGGTGTACTCTCTACCCCACAGCGCTTACAGCAGGAATTACGTACTGGGGAGCCGAAAAGCTTCATGTTTGTCTAAAAGCTGACCATGCATCTGGGATTGCATGGGTGGTGTCCCAGAGAAAGGAAGGTCACTTGCTGGGTGGGAGCTCCTGGCAAAAATCCAGCCAAGATCAGTCCTGTGTTTGGATTAAAGCTTCCATCCAAAAGCCATGCATCAGCATGACTTAGTTTGTTGGCAGTTCCACAGAGGCTGATGACGGTCCCCTTACCCCCCAGCTCTTACCCCTTGTCTGACTGGGATGCTCAGATGGTAAAATGTTACAACCCAGCAAAACCAGCATTGTGCTGGCATTGATGCTGCTTGTCCTCTTACCTGGCCTGTGAACACAAAAGTGTGGTGCTCAGATTTTTGCTGTAAGAGGGTTATAAAGTATCAGGGAAATACTTTGTGCCCTTTGTTTAAAAGGGCCTTTTCTACTGGCCTTAAAGATGAGTAAGAGGGATTTGTATGTTCCCTGACAGCTATGGGGAAGAGGAAGCTTTTCCTTTCCTTCTGTAGGTGGAGATCAGAGGATATGAGATGAGAGGAGAGAGGCTGGTGGTGGAACAACCCATTCGTTAATCATGGAGTTGGCATTTAGGTGATCCAGCTTCAATTCCTACGGGGTAATTCCAAGTATTTGGCCAAAAGCAAATACATAAAGAAACTGAAGCACACAACCAGCATGAGAAATGATCTGCAGGATCTTGCTGTAGCTTTAAGCCATCTAAAGAAGTATCATTACATCCTATCAGTTGGAAAAGCTTTGCTGTGCCTCAACAGTTGCCTTGCATGCATACGGAGCACGTAGCTCTTATCATATAGATGGTATCTTCTGGCCACCTGTAAGTTAAGAGAGCCTCAGAACAGTGTAAATTCACTCTAGTGTTCATTTCCATTTCCTCCCTCCAAAATAGCTTGAGAATTGGAGATTTCAGCTGCGTGGTTTGCTCTCTGGTGTTGGGGTGCAGTGAACAGAGGTGTTAGCGGACAGCTACTGTCACAGCAGGTTTTGTGGACAAGAGAGGACATCCCAATTACAGTTATGTTTTCCTTTGTCTTTGGGAAAGCAGATTTACAGTCTTTGGTGTGTGCTGGTGCAAGTAAGGTGATACTGCTGAAGTCCTGTGCCTCAGAAATCACTCCTGTCAGATTTACACCCAAGATAGCTGGTTCTTGCTGTACGTGACTGGTGTTGCTTTAAGCAAAGGTGAAACTGGCAGGTTTCACCTCTGGCATGTTTGTTTTTTCTGCTGAGGAAATGTGGTGAGTGGGTGCATCTAGTTTAGAAGCTGAAAATGTTTTCATTTATGATATCCTGTGTCCACTGAAGCCATGGGTTTGATGTCCTTCTGCTACGTACAGCCTGCTGGAACGCACTTCTGATACAGCCTTGGTCATACAGATGGGCCTTCTGGCATGGGCACTTAAGAATCTGTGGACTAAAGGATTTTTTTTTTCCTATGCGTGTGCAGATCCTCACTTCCACGCACAGACTGTGTCATGGGAGATGGAATGACTTCTATCGCATAAGAGGCCAGCTGCAGGGACTTTGATGGGGCAGCCATGCCTCAGCTGTGTTCTTGGGTGTCCATTGCACATGCAATGAAATGCTGCGTCCCTTTACAACGCGTGTTGCAGTTACCTGGCGCTGCGAGCAGGGCTCTGCCCAGCCGGCCTTGACAGACCATCAGCCACGTGGCAGAAGAGGGGGTGGCTAGGTCAGTAATGCAGTGGGGCTGAACAAAACCCAACTGCTCTGAGTTGCAGCCTAACTCTTTGGAGCTGCAGCAGCCTGCCCGGTTAGCCTGCCTTCTCTGCTGCCTCAAACCTCTGGATATTCATTAGACATTATCTCTGTCCTAGTAAGTAAAATAAGCCTATGCCCGTTCTCTGGCTCTGAAGATAGATGTCATGGAATGATTCATGTCCTTGTGGCTGACTTCTCCCCAAAACAGAATAGCCTCACCTGGACAGTCTCTCTGCCAGTTTGTTGGAGAAAGGGCTGATGGGTTTTGGCCATGACTGTCTGCTGTGGTGTGGATGATGGTGAGACAGTCTGGTAGCCTGTGCTGTGATCCTCTTTAGTTTCTGGTGGAGCAAAAGCCAGCAAGTCTCCAGTAGTACTGATTTAGTAGGGCAGGGTAGACATCTGCATATCACCCTTGTGGTTGGGGCACAAGCCTGGGTGCTGTTCAAAGGTGTACCCTGCTACCTACAGGACCTTAAGCTGTGAGGATGACCAATGCAGTTTTTCTCCAGTGTCTGAGATGCAAAAATCAGGAGAAATGCAGCACCAGAGGAGTTCCAGCAAGGTCTCGTCACCTTTGTCAAGTAGCAGCCAGCTTGCCTCACTCAGTGCCCAGGCAGGAAATAAACTTGCTAAATGAGTATATTTACTGCAAATGAATTTGTACCAAATCTTGTATGTGCAGCAAAATCCTCTTAGATGAGCATCTGATAAAGGATTAAAACTATTAAATGATTAAAAAATCCCCTCTGCCAAATGGTGAAATATGCAGATTATACGGTGCTTTGTTGTTTTGTTTTTCCCCTTGGCTTTGCTGTTCCCACCCTCCTTGCCCTGTTTGAGGGGAGGTAGGAGAGAAAGAAGGGCTCTGCTGCAGCCCCCTGAGGCACAAAGAGTGCCAGGGAGGCTGGCTGGGGGAGCACTACTAAACTCCATTACCCTGCAGGAGGAGGAGGAGGAGGAAGGAAAAGATCCCAAAAACCTCACCCAGCTGCATCCTGCTTTTCCAGGAAGCAGATGGATTTCTCCTTAATATGGAGAGCTTTCCTTATGGGATCTTTCCTTATGGGAAAGACTGGGCACACTGGGAGGCTCCTGGGAATTTGGAAGCCAAAACTGGTGAGGATAGGGAACAAGACTAAACCCCACAGGAGGACTATTCCAGGCAGGGGAGTGTCCCAGAGGAGTCTGCATGGGTGCAGTCCCACCAGTAGTCCTCTCCTTATGCACAATAAGAGAAGCACTGTTTTTGGGTAGCTCCTGAGGTAGCCCTCTGCACCTGAGCAGTCAAGTCTCTGGTGAGGAACTTCTCCATTCACAGGTGGGAGGACCATCAATGTTTCCTTCAGCTTTAGGACATGTCACTGTCCTTGGAAAGTCTGTCTGCAGAAATGTCCTGGAACATTTGCAACATGTATGTTGCAGGTACTGACAGGTCACCTCAGTTATGTTGGATGGCAGCAGGCAGGGAAGTGTCAGGCTTTGTGCCCTGTCAGAACATCATCTGACTGTGACATATGCATGTTGCTGGTCACCTTTGGGTGTGCATTGCCAAGCATTCAGGGCTTGCTAGGAGTTACCTTAGCACACAGTTTTAAAGCAGTAACTGGGACAGCAACCAAAGACCCAGTATCAGAGGAGAAGTGCCAAATAATTCTGTTCTGAGGGGTCCAGCTAAGGCTCCATCTGATGCTCATCATGTTCACAAGGCTTGTGCTTGCTTTGTCCTCATGCTAAACTAGGTGATGTGAGAAGACTGCCTTGTTATGGTCATGTGCATGGGGTAACTCCTGATAGCTCTTGGAGAGGAAGGTTTGGTGGGAGAAGGGGTAGGGGCAGGATACAGGCTGCTGTTATGACTCTGAAGGTTGAAATGAGACTGAAACATCAGTCTCTCTGATGTGAAAGGAGCTCTGCTGCGAGCTTGAGCAGAGCTAGGATTTCCCTTGGGTTGCCTGAGGCTTGCTCCATGCTGTGGAGTTGAACCCCACCAGCTGAGAGCTGCTGCCGAAAGTACCTGTTTCCCTGGTGTGCTGGGCACGGGCACTGCTTTGCTGAGGATGTTTTGGGATCAGGCTGAATGAGATAACCGCTTCATTAATGTAACCCTGATTAGGCAGTCAGGGACCGCATCAGAGTCCAAGTCATTAGGAACTGTCAGCAGCCAAGCGTTCAAGTGGAAGGATGGGAGAGGAGGGAGGAAGAGCAAAGGGGCTATCGCAGTGGTGGTGTCAGCTCAGTATTTATGAGGAGAATAAGCCTCTGATGTTTTATGGCCCATAAGATACTGTTTTCTCTGGGTCTGTTTGATTAGATAGGATTATCTTAAGGGCTCGAGTGGCACATCGATTTCTACTCACTTCAATGGGGACATCCAGCAGCCCTGATCTATACTCCCTGTTTCTGAAACGCTAGGAGGTGACAGCACTGCTGGGGTCAGCCTGTCCCAGGAGGGGCTGTTTGGAAGTGTGAACCCCTTATTTAGCCTGACTCCAACTCCCCTGCTTTTTGTGCCCTCTGTTTTGATTGTTTTGGGCCATCACTCACTGTCTTCCAGAATCAGGAGCTGGTAGAATGATTCTGTCTCCTTGATGTTTTGGGAAGAGCTGGACAAGAGCAGGAAAGGAAAGAAATGGGACAGAAATTTAGCAGCTCTGAAGGGTGGCTAAGACCAAAAGGCCACCATTGCTAGCTGGTAGAGCTCTGTGGGAAGGAGTCGTGATCATAGGCATGAAGAGGTAGGGACTGCATTTAGGGTTATTTGGTATGTGATGGATTTTCCTGCTTCCTGTGCCCAAGTCCTCATTTAACATTTAACAGCTGTGTGGAAGCCTTGTAAAAATCTTATCCTAGGTACCAAGCCCTCAGAAACCTGTCCTTGTGAATGCCAGAATGCTCTAGGTAAGGGCAACGTAGCACTGACAGCAATGTCAGGTGAGTAAGCCTGACCAAAGTGAGTCAAAGTATTCAAGAACTGAACAGAGACCAGCCTCTACCCTGCTTTGGTAGCTATTGTCCACGTAGACTGGAGGCTGAGGGGTTACAGACTTTTCCAAAGGGGTTACAGTTTTCTGGCCACATGCAGGGGTCTTTGTGCCTTGAAAACAGAGAGCAGGCCAGGAGAAAAAGGAGCATAAGGACAGGCTTTGCTTTATCCTGGCCCATTAGACGTGCATCTTCAGCAGCCTTGGAATTGATTGCCATGAGGAGAATTGCAGAATATTTTGTGTTACTTAGCATGTGAGGGTGAAGGCAAGGACAGCACTGAGATGTGGAGGCTTGAAGGGACTGGAGAGGGTTTGGACAGTGATTTTATTGGAAGGATCCTGGCTTGTGTTTTGAATCCTGCATACTTCAAGGCAGTCACGAGTGGGTGGATTAATTCTGCCTCTTCCCCATACATGGGGGACAGTGACTTGTGAGCAGAGGAGCATCCTGACCTGGTGGCTGCCATTGTCAACAGAGGGGCTGTCTGCAGGAGGGGCTGGTGTGAGCTGCCAGGTCTGGCAGCACCTCTGGGCGTCTCTAGTAAAGTTCAGTGACTCTGTTCCACTTGGCATCACAGAGCTGATGAGCTCAGGGGGCTCTGAAAGCTCTGTCCTTGTTAGCTGGTCTTTTCTGGAAACAGGGCCAAGGGAGAGCTGGGAAGGAGGCGCAGAGTGCCCATGGCATAGCAAGATGAGGGGTGTAGATGGCAGAGAGCTCCTGGGATGGGGCTGCACTGGGGACCTGTGGGCAGAGGAGCTGCTGCGGGCAGATAATCATTGTGATGCTGCAGTGTCATTTGAGGCCAGGAGGAGAGGGTGGCAGGACTGCTCAGAGCCTGGGTTTAACTGTTCTTCCCTCGGAAACTGCATTCCCTTTAACCTTCTGCTTGATTTTTTTTGAAACCTTTGAAGCCTTTTTCGCCTAGTTCATCTGTTTCAGAGACGCTTGCTCTTTTTATTTATTTATTTTTTTTTAATTCAGGGGAAGTGCTAGTGCTCAGCTCCTGCTGGGGAAAAAAGTGCTGGAGCCCAGCGCCTGCTGGTCCCTGTTCGTGCTATGCCCTGATTAGCGACTTGTGCTAGAGCACATCAGTACAGGAGGCAGGGCCCCCCGGGGAGCGATGGAGGGAGGGGACCATGGAGATCTCTGCCCTGGCTTTCAGGAGACTTGCTGCCTGGTTTATGAGTGCTGGCAGGGCAAGGGGGCTGCAGTGCTTTCAGCCACTCTGCCATGTGTGCCTGCCTGCCCGTGCCCTGCTGGCTTGCCTTGACGTGGCCTGCCTTTCATGGCTGACTCTACTGCCTGAGGTTCTTCAGCCTCTCCTCCTATAATGGAGGCATGAGCGGGAGAAAGGCAGGCTTCCCCTTCCCTCTGCCTGCATGGGCTGAGAAGCTGGTTTCGTCCCTTGGCTTATGCTTATGATGCTGCCCAGGCACTTAACAGTGGTGTTCAGAGGGGGTGGGACTTGGATTAGAAAGAGAGAAAAGAGTGGACAGATTGGGAGTTGAGCTGAGCCCTGCCAAACTCATTTCAAGAAGGCCCTCGAGGTGCCATTGGCAATTTCCGGCCTGTCCTAGCCCTTAGATGTTGGCTGAGAAATGTCCAGGGCTTGCCACTGCAGTAGTAAAACCTCATCTTAGGCTTTCAGTCAACCCTTCAAAGCACCAAGGCTGGATTTCTCTTCCCTGGGGTCTGGAGGCAGTAAAAGCAACTGCCAGACTATTTCAGAGCTTGCAGTGTAAGTCCAGAGTTCAGATGGACACCAGGAAGCCTGCATCTAGTTCCTGCAAAAAAGTTCCATCCTTGGGGAATGAAATAACCCACAGAAATATTCTCATCCACTGGAACTGTTTGCTACCATTGGTACTAAAAATGGTCCTATAGCAACTATAGGCCACCTCCTCCTCACTCCCGCTTCAGCAATGAAAAAACTCCCTTCTCCGTATCTCTCCATCCTGAAGAGTTTCAATCAAATAAACCTGGCACAAGTGCTCCTGAAGGGAGGATGCTCTGTCAGCCAAAATCTGTGCCTGTTCCATTTTCTTCTGATTTAATTTTCCAGAGATTGAGATCCTGTTCATCTTCACTCTCAGAACTTGGCTGCCTTCGTTTTGTTTGTTGGTTTTACTCTAGTGGGTTTTTCCTTTCTGTCGGTGGCTTTGTTTTGAAAATCCTGAAGGCCTGAGGGTATTGATTCCCAGGATGCAGCGGGCTGTGAAATCGATAGGGAGCTGTGCCTCCCAGCCCCTGGCACCATCTTGCCTGCACTTGCCCTCTGCTTCTGAAATGTGGCTTCTTTTCTTCCTCCGAATGGCTTTGGTATTGCTGCTGGAGAGCATTTCTCATGCAAACGCATTTTCTCATAGCAGGGTCTGTCTCCTGACTGCTGGCTTTGCTTGCTCTGCAGAAGGTTGTCTGTCTTTGCTGCCATCTTCGTTTTGGCAGCCATGTGTAAATGGCACTAAAAGTTTCACCCTCTTGTGCTAAAGCTGGGGTTAATTGTAGGGATTTGGGTGGTTGAATCATGGATCGCAGAATAGTTGAGACTGGCAGGGGCCTTGGGAGGTCCTCTGGTCCAACCCTCCTGCACAAGCAGGAGGTCACCCAGAGTGGGTCTCTTGGGACCACATCCATATGGCTTTTGACTATCTTCAAGAAGGGAGACCCCTCAGCCCCTCTGGGCAACCTGTTCCAGTACTTGGTCACCCTCAAGTGTTTCTTTATGGTTTGATGGACCCTCTTGTGTTTCATTTTGTGTCCATTGGTTCTTGCCCTGTCACTGGGCACCACTGAGAAGAGCCTGACTCTGTCTTCTTTACACCCTTCCCTCAGATATTTATAGACACTGATAAGATCCCCTCAGCCTTTCTTCTCCAGACTGAGCAGTCCCAGCACTCTCAGCCTTTCCTTGTATGTGAGATGCTTCAGTTCCTTAACCATCATAGCGGTCCTATTCTGGACTCTGTCCAGTAGTTCCATATCTCCCTCGCACTGGGAATCTCAGAACAGGACCCAGCACTCCAGATGTGGCCTCAGCAGTGCTGAGTGGAGCGACGTAGGATCACCTCGCTCAGTCTGCTGGCTCTTCCTAAGGCAGACCTGGGCACTGTTGGCTTTCTTTGCTGCAAGAACACATTGCTGCCTCATGGTCAACTTTGTGTTCATCAAGGTACGCACAACCTTTTCTGCAAAAGGAAAGGGGGAGGTGTAAGGGCCACAGCCTTGAAAGCCCATGTTTTAATGGCTGAAGTGCATTCCTGCCTCTCCCTGCTGAGTGTGCCAGCACTTGCTTGCACCCCATTCCCATTGACTTGGCAGACTGATGGGCTTCAGCATCTACAAAGTTTGAGGCTCTTGGTCTTCCACCTGGAATTCCCCCGGTCTCTCCAGGGTGTTTGATGCAGGGAAGACTGTGCCTTTGGGGGAGAACACCTGTGTTTGTGCTGAGAGAGGAGAAGCTCCCTAAAGCTGACCCCTATGGTGGCCTCTGAGGATTGCTGTTTGCGAGGAGCCTGCAACACCCAAATATTTCCAGTGCTCTTTACAGGCTGTGCAGATGTCTGGGGTCAGTGGTGACAAATTATGTGGATTCCTCCCCCTTCCCTCTATCCTTTCTCATTTCCATTATCTGCCTTTTATAGAGGCTGTAATTTATTGCATCTTGCAACCTTGTAATTTATGGCTTTTTTATAATTCTTTCCAAGCTTTCAGAAGTAACAGCTCCATGTACCCCAGTGCATTTCATTGTCACACTTGAGGCTTTCCCACCTCCTCCTGCACTTCCACTCTTTCTTGTAACTTGCCTGTTTACTTGCTAAATTATTATTGTGCACTCAATAAAAATTGCATTTAAAAAGTGATAACTGAAATGACATTTAACATGGAAAGCACTTAAGCATAATTACACTATATGCATTACATCATTTTGTGACAGTTAATAAAAAAAATCTGAACAGGGGTTTTTTGTTGTTGGGGGCTGTAGAGAGTGAATACTGGCATTTCATCACTTTTTCTAGAAATATATTTTTTATCTTCACTGGAGGGCTCTGTCCTGGGATTTTTCTGCCTCCTCCTCCCCTCCTGGTACTGCAGGTCTCCTGTATGTAGTGCAGCAGCATAGGGTGAAGAAGTCAACCCTGTCATTCCAAGGGGTTCAAGCTGGCATAATGTGCTCAGAGTTTGATATAATTTATTCTCAACTGGAAATTTTGAGAGGACTAGTTTATTTGGGCCAGTGACTTGAGCAGACTTGCTCCAGAGCTGTGCCATTGCTTGTGTCAGCACCAGAGTTGTGGGAAGGGGGAAGGGGAGGAGGTGACAGCCCCCTTAGCCATAGCATTACACGTTGTCTTGGTCTGATTGTGGAGACTGAGGTAACAGTGAGTGTCAGTGTAGCTTTGGCTCCTGGTTGTGCCCTACAGTGATGAAGGAAGCTGCTGCTGGCTGTAGCTGAGAGCTAAACGCTTGATGTCGTTGTTTTGTACTGTCCAATGACTTCTACAGAAGCAGGGGAAGTGTGCCAACCTCTCATGACCCTGTGGCTCATATCCTCACTGATATGACTACTTAATTATTAGATTACCTGAAAATCACAGCTCCTTGACCATCTGCTATGTGAAACTCCTCAGCTCAACCCCAACATCTGTCCAGCCCAGCCGTGCAGACTGTGCTGAATACCTGAGCAGAACAGCCCAGCTTCCCAGCTGTGGTTTCTTCTGCTGCACCTTGTCCTGTCCTTTTCCTGCCTACCTGCTGCAGAACTTCTGTGTACAAAATGCTTCAGAGGTGATGCTCTTTCCTTGCCCTTCTTTGCTTCTCCAGAAAGTGACATGAACCTGGTCAGTCACACCAGCTGCAAACCAGCTCTGTAAATCCAGTCCCTATCCCATGTGGGGAACTGCAACTGGAGATGCATCTTGGAGGTCCTGCATAACCAGGGTAGTCTCCCCAGTAGGTACTGTGGTCTTCTTCCTCCAGGAGTCCTGAGCCGCTTGGAAAAATCAGTGGTGTGTGCTGCTAGCTCTCTTCTTCCCCAGGCTAACACCAACATCCCCTCAGCATACCTTCATCTTTATTATTCTTCACCTGCTTGCTCTTCTCCCATCTTGAATCAGCCAAGGGGGAACACGCCACTGAGAGAGAGCTCAGCAAGCTGCACCCAACAAGAACTCTCTTCCCCAGGAACTCTCTTCAAACTGATCAGATCTTTGTTGCTTCTCTCAAACTGGTCAGTTCCTGGTTAATACAGCTCTAGCCTCGCCCACCACCCCAACCATGATCCCCTGGTGGAAGACAGGGCCTCACACAGGTGGGAGAGGTTCTGTCTCTGAAGCCTGAAACCACTGGAGGAACAAAACACACTGCTGGGTTGTGACTCATCCATAGGTCAACTCCAACTCAGGGTCCACAACCCAGGCCCCAGCACTTCATTCAGCCCCCTGACCTATGAATGATTCACAACCTCCATATTACCCCCAAGCACAAAGGCAGAGTTTTCCAATTACTACATACAAATTCTTTAAACAGCAAAGGAAAAACCTTTTACATGGCAGAGATACCATACATACGAATAGTAACAAGAAATTTCCTTTACGAACGGACTATACATACAAACAGCAACAAGAAATTTCACATTTTATACAGCCTTCACTTTTCTGTTACCACTTACATACACTTCAGAATTTAACACATTCTATCCACTTCTTCATCTGCTCACTTCTCCCCAAGGCTTGTCATTGCATGAAGTTCTTCAGCACTATCTCTTTACCATCCAGCAGAGCATCCATATCATTATCAAAGTCCACTTCATCTCTTTGTCAAAATTAGTTCTGCTCATCACTGTCCCCAACTCCTTTGTGGTTATATTCATTACCAGTCTTTTTCACACAAGTGCTTCTCATCACCTGTACAGTTTTCTCACACAAACATTTTCATGCATCATCAATTGCCCTACCATCATCCAAGCCAAGGATTTGGACCAGACCAGGCATTCAGGCCCAAGATCCAGAGATTGTTTCGGGCAATTTCTCATTAGTTGCCCTATCATATATCTTCAGCCAAACCAGGCTTTTGGAGAATTTTTTGGACATAACCACCCCACCAAAATCCAGGCTAGGGTCCTGAGAATTACCATCATCCAGACCCAGGATTTTTGAACTTTACAGGCAATAAATGTCCTACCACCATTCAGAGAACTACCATCATCCATATCCCTTTTTGGGCAATTCCTCACACACATCATTCATTGCCCTACCTTTTGGGTGATAAGTACCCTACCATCATCCGGGCCAAGGACATGGAAAACTTTATGGACAATAATTGCACCCTACTATCATCCAGGCCAAGGATTTGGAAAATATGGGCAGTATTACCCTACCAGCTCCTGGTCTTAGAGTCTGCACCAGAGACCCAGAGAACTACCATCATCCAGACCCAAGTTATGGGCATTGCCCCACCATTCAGGCCAGAGTCCAGACAACCTTACAGGCAATTCTTCACACAGGCACTTTCAGCCATCCTATTTCCGTAACTGTCTTCTTCACACAAGCACATTCAATTCACAATCTTTTATTACATGGAAAGTGGGGTTCTTCATCTTCTACACACAAACACTTTTGAAACTTTTCTGCTCATTTCTTTCTGCTCATTTTGTCTCTTTCTACTTACTTTCTACTCACAAAATTACTTTCTCAAAGTCCAAGGTTTCTACTCACTTTTTACTCAGAAACTCTCTTTACTACTTCAATCACTTCCATCCCTTTGTCTCTTTATCTCTGCTCACTGGTGCTTTCTTACTCTCAAATGCTTTCAACTTAAGCTAGTCCCACCTTGTCTCTTTCTGCTCAGCTTCATTTTCTCGCAACCTCAGCGACAGCACGCAGGATCTCCTTGAGGGGGTTTCTGGTCTCATTTAATCCAGTTTCACAGGATCTTCCTTCAGACTGAGCTGCCAACTACACGGATTTTGTGTTGCTAGCTCTCTTCTTCCTCAGGCCAACACCAAACTCAGCAACATTCCCTCAGCATAACTTCATTGTCTGTTTACTCTTCTCCATCTCAAATAAGAAACATCATCTTTTATTCTTCATTTGTTTGCTCTTTGCAATCTCAAATCAGCCAAGGGAGAACACACTACTGAGAGAGAGCTCAGCAAGCTGCCCCCAATAAGAAGCTCCTCCAACTGGCCCCAACAGGAACTCTCTTCAAACTGTTCAGCTTCTTGGTGTCTTCTGTTACTGCTTCTCTCTTCTGTTGCTTCTCTCCGACTGGTTCAGTTGCTGCTTCTTCTCAGACTGATTCAGTTCCTGATTAATGTATCTCTGTCCTTGCCCACCACCCCAACCATGGTCACCCAGGGGAAGGCAGGGCCTCACACAGGTGGGCCAGGTTCTATCTCTGGGGCCTAAAAGTACTGGGGGAACAAAACATTTTGCTGGGTTGGGACTCATCCATAGGTCAGTTCCACTCAGGGCCCACAGCCCCAGCCCCAGCACTTCAGTGGTGATGGACCTCTTTCTGCACTGTAAGCAGGGTGAAGAGACAAGAGGGTTTTTGAGTAGCAGGGCACAAGGAGATCTGAAAAAGCATTTGAAAGGTAGCAAACTGATGACAGAAGCCACAGTGCTTGACACTTCCAGGCTGCATGTCAGGGGTATTTGAAGCAAGTTGAGATAGAGAGCACATGTTTCCTGCACATCAAAGGAGTAATCTTTAGAAAGTAATGACTGGGTCAGGGTAGTGGGCTTCTGGGGAGGCGAAAGGAGTAGAGCAACACAGAAACATGCTTTTAGTTAAAAAAGGAGGGGAGGAAAAAAAAAAAGTAGTGAGAACATTAGTGTCCGTAAGCAAACTCCTCAGTGTGTCTAGAAATAGTGTGTTGCTTTTCTGTGGTGGTGTTGTGACTTGCCCTTCAAGTTAATAAACTGTTAATCACTTCATGGGTGATTTCATTCAGAATGTTCACCGAAGCATCCTGAGGTTGAGATAAAGGAGTTTTGTGGACTTGGGGCATTTTTTCCCCATTTTCTTCAAGTGCACACATAACTAGAAACCATGCAGAGGCAGTAATAACTAACATAGCTGGGAAAGGAATCTCCTGGAGAGATTACTCTGTGCTTGTTCAAGGAGGAAAAGGCATTTCTTGCTGCTTGTATCTTTTTTTATTATGATTTTTCTGAGTTGAACATAAAAAAGAGGGGAGGAAAAAAAATCTATTGATAAAATCCTCATCCACTTGATAATCAGTCTCATCTGGGAGCTACTTGGTGTTATCTTGGCTTAATTCATTAGTAAGAATAGAAAAGGCATTAAAAATGGACATCTCTATTGAGAGCACTTAATGCTTTACAGCAAGAGTCAATTGGTCCTATTGAGTAAGCCCCATGCAAAACCACTTGCTTGTGAAATTTCTCAGTCTGATAGAGGACCTGGAGAAATAAGACAGAAGCAGGGCAGAACCCTACGCTAGCAGTAGATGCAAGAAATACATTTTTTGCTATGGATTTGTCCATCGCATGAGGTAGGAGGCTGGGTTGCGGGCACTGGTGGCACACAGGTCTGTCATCTGCAGCATGGGTCTGTTGTGGGGAGAGAGAAGGGCAATTCTGTGAACTCAGCAAGTGTCTGGGGACACTCTTTAGCTCTCCTAATGGTTTTATGGCTGAAAGTCTGCTTCGTTTTTTTGTCTACCAATTCCTCTTGCACTTATTTCATACCAGCACCTCAGTTTCTAAGGTAATGGGGCTGAATGCTCCTGCAACACATAGCAGAGGATACTCTTATGCTGTGCATGCTCTGCTCTTGAAGAGGAGACTGCGCTGTTGTTTTGTTGGTTTGTTTTTGGTAGGGGATTGTATTGGGGGCGCTTTGAGATGACATGTTCACTACCTGTTTCTGCAGGTGCTCAGGATGAGCCCATCACCATGGAGTCTGGGTGCCTAGCTGGGGTGTGGAAATGTATGTGGTTTTGATATTGAGAGCTGCTGTCCGTGTGTGCAGACATTGTTTCAGTCCATGGGATGTCGTTGAGTTTCTCATTTCAGCAGGAATTAATTCCAGCAGCCCTGTCACCTGTGTTGTTCAGAAGATAAGGTACAGGTTCCTTCTGGCTGCGTAATGTGTAGCACTGGGTGTGCTGGAAACACAGCATTAATCACTCGGGCCAGAGGATTTTTCTGATGACTACAGTAGTTCTGATGACTACAGTAGTTCTGATAAGTTGGGTGTGGAGACTTATAAATGGTAGGAAAGGGGACAGCAGTAAAAGGAGAAGCAAACCGTAAAGCATGTTTCCTGCTACAATTTCTGTGGCTAAACTTTGGTGTTACTTTAAGATGTATATTGATCATCCAAACACATAGATACATGTGGTCTATATAATCATCTGAGCTTTATATATGACACAAAACTAAGTCAGCACCATTATTTATGAGTGTAATTGCAAACCTGCTTGTCTATTATGAGATCAACTAAACTCCAGTGCAAATCTGCCTTCAGGGTTGCCCAGCCTGGAATGCGGTGACGTGCTTCTGGACTGTAGGAGTGAGCAGAGTGCTGCTGCCATGCTGCAGGGCTTGATCTGTGATCCAGTGGGCTTGGGAGAATAAACTGCAGAATAAACCCCTAACACAAGGAAGAATCCTACAGCCCTGGGAAATGATAATTTTCTTTTTAGAACTCACTCCCTAACTTTAGGAGGAAAGTTACAAGGTGGCATTAAAAAGCACCTGCTGCACCACCATCAGATGTCTCACCATTTGAGTCTAAATGTCTCATATGAATGTATTGCCAGCCAGGTCTCCTTTAAAGCAATTGATGCTGCTTGAGTTTCAGGTTTTGCCACTGCTGTTTAGAGTAATGCTAATTAACATTCTGGGCAAAGGAGCAGAGAGTGGGGAAGTGAAACGCTTATGATTTGTAAATGCCACTTTGCTTTTCTGGCACTGTCCCTCTGGGGAGAGGAGTTCTTTCTTCTTGCTCTTGTTTTCCTGCGCCCCACCCGTCTTGGAGTAAAGCTGATAGTTGGGCGTATATTTTACCTTAAGTGTATGCATAGCTTCTCATTGTGTCTACCTGTGTATGGTGGGTGAATCTGTATGGATGTGAGGGTTCCTGCCTGCATGCAGAGCATGGACTTGTTGCTTTGAGTGTACGTGAACCCCTGGCTGGTGCGTGCGAGCCTTTACCAAAGGAGGAGGCATGTGGCAGGCTAGCCCATGCTGCAAGTTTCTCATTCCCTTGATGATAAGCTACAAGCAAATGGGGATGAAATCAGAAATTGGCAACATGCTGTCAGGAGGGATTAATTTCTGTCCCTGATTAACTTTATGCTGGAACAGCAGGAGACTAATACTTCACCATTCACGGTGCCTGATGCAACCTTTTCTTATACCAAATAGATCTAAATCCATCCCCAGTCCTGCTCTCTCCTTGTTATGTTATCTTAGATCTAAGTGGCAGGGCCATTGCTCTGGGTATGTAATGACAGGCCGTGTACATGTTGCCTAATTCTGGTGGAAAGTACTGATAAAAATCTGCCAGTGTGTTGAGGGTCTGGCTAGAGCTGTACAAGAGTTTTGTTTCTGCTTGTGGTAGCTCTAATGTGCTGGTCAGTCCCTGGAGGCTTCTGGTGGAATATTAATACTCTCTGTTCCTGTGCTACCTTTCCTCTAAGGCTTCCACAACTTCACGAGTATTAACGATAAATTCTTTCAAAGCGGGAGGTCAGTGAGACCATGCAGACACAGGCAGGTGATTTGCCAACAGTCACGCAGGCAGGTTGGTACTGTGCATGTGGCAAAAGGGGAATACAGCCCGAGTGACCTCTCTCAGCCATAAGTGCCAGACAATTGCTCCCTACCTCTGCCTAAAGCTTGATTAAGATCACATGCTGTCTTAGGGAGAAGGCAGGTGGGGAGCAGGAATAGCACTTTGTATTGACAGTCAAGTGCCCAGGCAAAGCTGTATGGGGAGCTGGTCCTGCAAGAAGAGATGGGTCTGGAGCTCGGCAATGTGTTTGTGAGCATGTACGTGTGTGCAGGGGAAAGGGCTGGGAGAGCAGGGACTACAGCCCTCAAATATTGGGAAAGAGCTGAAGAAGGAGAGGACAGGGCAAGTAGGGGTCTGAATGTGTGCGCAGATTTGTGTGGTGGTGTTTAGTAGATCAGAGTGAGTACTTGTGGCTGCTCTTGGGGTGCTGGGTCCCTCTGGCCCACCTCTGGCTTCCATACTGTGGATGCCACCCTGCTAATCCTGGAGGGTGATGGGGACCTGGGGACTGAGCTCTTTCTCTTCTCTGTATAGTGTCCCTTCTCTTAGCAGTGTATATAGGCAGAGTTTGTTGGCTGCTAGGAGTGATGCTAGGATTGCAGATCATCCATCCTGCTGTCTCCTCTATGGCCATATGAAGAACAGAAACTCACAGCATATGTACACCTGTTTCTGCAAAGCCTGTATGTCTGGCTCTGCCTGGGAAAGAAACAGGCTACCCTTCATTCTTGGTCCTAGGCCTGTAGTGCATGTCCTAGTGAGTGAGTCACATACACTAGTTGTATGGATCAGCTGTATCTAGCAAAGGGTGAGTGTTTGCCTTGGTCCTTCTCTCATTTTGAGGACCACCATTCCAAGAGCTGAAGCTGACCTGCTCTGGCTGATACCAGGGAGAGGATAGGAGATCCTGTGAGTCACTGCTGCACCATTCAGGGCTGATGAAAAAAAATTTAGCATTGTTAACCCCCAAATCCTGATCAAGCAAGTAATGGCTGGTTTGGGGGGAAGGGCACTCAGCGAGGTTGGCAGGAGGTGGTGTAGCAGGGAGCAGCTTCTGACAGCTGCCCCATGAGCAACAGACTATGCGTTGGAAGCCTTGTGGGTCCTGCACAGCGTGGATCCATGGGATGCTTACCCTCTGTTCCTCACCAAGGAGGAGTCTGTTTCTGGTCCTTCCGATGGTGGCAGTGGGCAGCCTTCTGCCTTGAACATTTGTCACAGCCACAGCTAAACAAGCAGCTGATTGAGAAGAAGGCTGGTGCTGGGGGTGAGGGTGATTCACTGTTCTGCCAAGAGGTCCCCACTGTATTCTGTCTTTAATGTGAAGGGCCTCTCAGCAGACTGTCAGGGCTGGGATGTGATGGCTGCACCTGCATGGAATTCGGAGGCTGCATGCTTGCAAATCCTTCATCGAAATAGCCTGGAGTGGGGGGCTGCAGCAGCAGGCTGGGCTTAGCAGGCACATCTGACTGATGACTGTGGTTTTTCATTGGCATAATCACATATTTTGGAGGCTGTGAAGAAGAGGAAGGTGCAGGAACAGGAAAGGGAGGGACACAGCACAGACGGGTGCCATCGAAGCCCCCCATTGCTGCAGTTTTGCCAATGCCCATTGCTTTACCTCCTGCGCTGTTTTTCCATGGCAGGCTGCAGCCACTCGTTGCCCTGCTGTCCTCAGCAATCAAATCAAGACCTGGGATCCCGGAATTCCTCAGATCTGCTCTTGCAGTTCCTGTCTGAGCACTTTTGTGCTGTCTCTCTGGCCTTGTTATGCTGTTATGCTCTGTTTCCCCCTGCCCACCTCACTCTTGAGCTGTATTTTCTTTTCCCCTAAAGTTCTGGTTTTGGGCATCAGATCAAAAGTGCCCAGCTTTGACAGATGCCTGGGTATTTTAGGGACTGTTTTGAATAGCATTGTAGTGAAGAATCTACAAACAGAATTTCCTAATTGTTGCCGTAACTGCAGTTTGAACCCAAGGTGCTTGGATATGAAAAGCAGTAATTTGTGGGGAAAGAACAAATGAATTTGAGTTTTTTACCTTATAAGAGTAGAAACTAAAGTAGGACAAATCTTCAGATGTGTAATGATGCACAGCAGCACGAGGCAGAATTGCCTGTTCATTAATTTTGAGTCTTTCCACCAAGAACACTGTTTTATATTGCAGTAAGTGATTTGCAATTTAGGCATCATAAAAAGTTTTCCAGTAGGGTCGTGAAGCACCAGAGCATTTTGTCTTGTGAGGTGCAGGAATGCCCATCACTGGTTGTCTTTAAGAACAGGTCAGATGAACATGTTAAGAATGAGATGACTGTGATGGTTAAATTAGAAATGACACAACCATGATACCACCTTCCATTGAGCAGGCTGAGACTACATGAGCTGATGGGATCCCTCCCAGCCTTGTTCTCTGTGATGCTGTAGAAGTTTCTGAATCTTTTACTGGTGTCTCTCCATTTGGATGTTGGATCTCTGGAGGTTACCTTCAGAAGAAACATCCCATAGGATCTCTGTGGATGCGTATCTGTTCTACCCCTGTGTCCCCTCCAAAACTGTGCTGAAAACTAAAACCTAGACTGGGTTTCTCAGCTGGAGGATTTGGAGCTGCTGCTTGAGTCTTGCTGGTAGGGCTTTGGAGGTCAGACTAAGTGAAAAGCCTCAGCTGATAGGACTTTGCAGAAGGTCACCTTTTTATTAAAATCTCTAGGTATGTTGTGTATTTTTATTGAAGTCTCAGTTTCTGGACGTCACTGGCTCAGGGAGCAGGAAGCACTAGCAGGAGAATGAATAAGTCTGGAAATGTGTGTAAGAAAGCTTTCTACAAATGTATTCTCCATATCCTGGGGAGACAAGGAGAAGATTTATGAGCCTATGCCACAACAGAGAGGACTTTGTTAGACATAGGTAATGATTTTCTAGCAGACTGAGTAGAAAGACAGGAGAGGACATCAGCCAGGGAAGCCTGGACTCTCCACCACCAGTGGGCAAGGGCAGGGCCCACAGGTTAGGTGGATCTTGCATGAGCCAGAGGGATGGGTTGGACAAGTGGGTCTCTTCCAGCCTTGCTTCCAGTGAACCTGTGCATTTACAGAAATGCTTCCAGTGCTTGACATTAGGAGAAGCTGGTAAACATGAATCCCTGAAGATCAGAGAAAGCCCCAAAACCTACATCAGAAGGTACATCAAGAGATTGCAAAGTTGCTATTTCTAAAAGTTCAATTTCTTTAAAATAGATCATTACTCTTCAGAAAACTGTAGAGGCAACTGTTGGCAGTGCTGACTTATGCTGGCCTAGATTTCAATTGCTCTAGCTCTAATAAGAGATTTAGTTTAATTCCATGTCAGTGGAGTTATCCCAAATTTGCATCACTGCAGCTGAGAGCTGAATTTGGCCAGTGGTAGTCATCAATAAGAATAAAAGGCAGTGCGAGGTAATTGTTACTCTTTTTCTTGTGTCGTTAGAAGGGAAGCCTGCAAAATATTTCTGGGAGCTTTAGTGTTAGAGGCGGCACAACACAGCCTTTTTGCACAGCCCTTCCCACAAGAAGCAGCAGCTTTTCTGGCACAGAAGATAAAGCTGCTTTGGGAAAGAGGCCTGGTTATTTATTTAAAGTCAAGCCTCTGAGGATCCAGGAGTCTTGCATCACTCCATGCAGAGTGAGCGTGGGAGCTGGGCGTGCTCGGGGTGCCCTTGTGGGGAATGGGGAGCAGCCTTTGCCTGGCTGCAGCAGCCCTGCCCCAGCCACCATGCTGTCGGTGTCCTTCGGCAAAAGAGGCTGTGTGAAGTGCTGGCCATCTTCTCTCACAGCAGTGATGGCCCTTTCCTCATCCTCCTTGCTGTCAGGGAAACTGGGCCTGGTGAGATCCCATTTTGGGTCTGTATTAGTTTTCTAATTTCAGTGTCCTAAGTCTTGGAAAAGCAGCAGCACAATAAAGGGAAAGAAAGTTTTAAAACATCCAGCAACTGTGAGAAAAGCAGAGCAGCAGCCACACAGGGATGATCTGAGAAGCAGAGGAGTTTCTTGCTCTATCTTTCCCTAACCATCTTTATCATCTTCTCCCATTCATCTCATTGACGTGCTCTCTGAAGCTATCACTTCCAACACAAACCCTCCCTCCTTACCTGGACTCCCTGCTCCACTCTGCCTCTCCTCCAAACCCTCCTTTGGTGTCCCCTTCCTGACCCCTGAGCTTGTCCTGGTGGGTCCAGTGTGGTGCTCCAGCAGGGTGTGTGCCTGTCTGCCCCAGAGAACATTGTAACCTTGTCCAGTTCAACTGGCGATCCACTCCAAAATAGATTTTAACCAGTTGAGGTCCCTAGGTACCTTTTAAAAAATATTGTGTTTTCCTTACTAAAACTTCTGTTATATCGCATATAACCAAGAGAGCAGCCAGAGTCAAGGATTAGGTTTGGGTTTTTCTGTTTTGTTTCTGTTTTATTGTATAAGTGTATATTTTTAGAGAACACGTGATCTCTGAATGCATTTGGGTATTTGTCCGAGGTGCTGTAGCTGTTCTCTCCCTCTCGTACATCAGCGTGGCAGGCTCTGGTGGGCTTGTGCCCTAACCTGGCAGCAGGACCCATGCCATTCAGTCAGTTGTGAGCATGCAGATGAGTGCATGGGCAGAGCTCCCACCGGGGCTGAGACCTTATGTTTTCAACTGTGCAGTGATTTATTTTTACAGCACTTTATCTGAAAGGAGAAGACTGAGTTTGAAGTTGTGTGGTACTGAATTACTTTGCAGAAGATTCACTCTCTGCACTCTCACAGGCACCCAGGCAGGTCTGTCACTCTGAGAGCTCCCTGCACAAGGGTTTGGGCTGCTGAAGGCTAAAAGCAGCTTTCCAGGCCGGGAGAGGTTTTCTATAATCCAGGCTAACTGTGCATAGCCCTTTATCCCTGTCTAGCTGCTAAATTATGCGTAGCGGTCTCAGATCTGCTTTCAGACTGGCAGACCTGAAGTCTCAGCTATAGAGGCTCGTGATCCTGAGTTGAGCAAGCAGAAGTCCAGCCGGTGCTACAGAGGATGGGAGAGATGGGTGCTGGTGCCAGATGGGGCAGGACGGGGAGCACTGGAGCAGCTGCCAGCCCATCCCTGGTGGAGCAGGCTGCCTTCCCTCTCATCCCCAGTGTCCTCTGTGGTACTGCTGTCTTTTAGCAGGCTCTTTAGCAAAGAAAGGAGACCTTAGTTCTATGGTTTGTTTGCTTCAATTATAGCTGTCCATCCCTTAGGAACTGCCCATTTCCCTGTCCTGCTTCTGCAGGAGAGCTGTGAAGAGCTGCTCGGAGGGTGCTTGCTTTTTATTAGGTAGGTGGAAGGAAGGCATGCAGCAGGTGAATGGCACTGTGAGAGGAGAGAAGGAGATGGGGTTAGTAAATGTCAAGCTGTTTGCCTCTTGCACATGCTTGAGCACGTCCGTAGGCTGCAGAAGCAGTGGCTTTCACTGAGGACAAGGCAGAGGTTGTAGCAAGGAGCAAGTCAGGCTCCACAGGAGCTGGCTGCCCACACTGGTCCCAATGGACAGCACGGCAGGCACCCGGGCTTGGGGCTGTGCCCACGGAGCTATGTCCTCGTGGCCCCATGGTACTGACTCTCAGAGTTGTCATGGGGTAGAATTGCAAAGCCCTCACTGGACGGCAGCACCACTGCTCTCCTGTGGCTGCTTCCCTTCATCTTCCCCTCTCCCGACTCCTTGATAGGGTAAACCAGGATCTAGCACCTTCCTGGCTGATGACTGCTTCACCAGAAGGCCATCCCTGTGCCCTGTGCTGGTCCCCATCCCCCTCAACCCTGCAGTGGTGTGTGATATGCTCAGTGCAAAGTGGTACAGGCAGCACCGACTGTCCTGACGGGCTGTCAGCGAGGCCAGTATCACTCTTATCACTGCCTGCTTGATTATCCCTGACGCTGCGCTGAGGCTGACATCCTCCTAATGTAATATAGACACCACGATGATTACCATCATTGCAAGAACTATAAGCACCAGACGATGAAATTTAGCAACAGTAGGTGCAGCCGGGATGAGGGATGAGATGGGAATTGTTCTGTCTCTGCTCTCTTGCCTGTGGCCCTGAACAGTCTCCATCTTCCAGCAGGATCTCTGGGGTTTTGCCCTTCTTTTTCTCCCTGTTACCCAGCCACAGTGTTCCTTGCTCAGCCTGGACTGTCTCATGGTGCTCTTGATGGTCATTTATGTTACTGGGCGGTTCTTCTCTAAGCTCCCTTTTCATCAGAGGGGTCTGGTTTCTGTGCCCAAGGCACAAACAGGTCTGCTTACAGGTTCCCCCTGATCCTCTTCAGTGATACCCTAGGACATGGGGAAATGATAGGACCCAACTATAGGTAAGATGAGACTCAAAGTGGGCCAGATCGTTGCTTGTCTGGTGAAGACCAGTAGATCCTGAAGCCTCAGGAAAAGCACTAGTCAGGCACCTGAGCAAGTGATGCCTCTAAGAGCAGGTATCCTGCTGCAGTATTTGTTGTACCAACTAATTCCCTTTGCAGAGACCATATCTGTATCACCATATGAAGCTGATCAGCCTGGGCTTGACTGTGGGAGCTTGAAGTATCCCCCTGAACAGAGGCCTTTGCAGCTCTGCATAATAATGCCAAGTGGGAAAAGCCTTTTATTTTCCTGGTGTATGGCCTTTGAAGGTCATGACATGGCACAGCGCCATCTCTGAGGCACAAGGGGATATCTCAGGTGTGCATGACTTGTGTCTGTAGAGGTGCAGTTTGGTCTTTGGCCTCCATCACCTGGAGCACCCCTACTTTGGGGTGTGATGCTCTGGGAGCAGGACAGCAGCCCACTCTGTTGCTGCATGTAGCACTTGCTCTTTTGCAAACATGCCAGCTTTGCCCTGTTATTAAACGCTGGTATTTCGACTGCAGCTGTCCAAACCAGGTGTATTAGATTCACACAGGGGAAAAAAAACCCAAATAATTTCTGGAAGATGCCTGTTGCCCAGACCAGACACCTTTGCAGCAGGAGCTGGAGCACCCCAGCCTCTACCAGCAGGGCTGCAGGGCTTGGCTCTGAGCAATCCCCAGTTCAGGTATGAGCTGTGGGTTCAGCCTGTATCATGACCCACTGGGGCTGAAAGCTGCTGGGATTACCAGCTGTCAGGTTAGGGTTCACCTTTTTGTTTGTCAGTGGTGGTTTTAAGTGGGGTGGAGGAAGAGTCTTGGCATGGAGGTGATGCTGTGCAAGCACAGCAGAGTGCTTGCCCTCCAATAGCTCCGTTTTGGGGAATGGCTTCTTCCTGGGGGATGTGAAGTGGAGCTTCAGGGAGAAGCAAGAAGTGGTCTAGTTTGGGTTGCATGTGTACCCCACTATCACAGCTTTCCTGTCTGTGTTACCCCTCTTGTTCTGGGCAAGGAGGCTGGAGACTGGCTCTGCTGCTGTGCAAGGGAGGTCAGTGCCCACCAGAAATGGCAAAGCTGGAGCTGATGAGACAATTCTTACTTTCCAGTGGTGTTCAAAAGCAACATGCTACAGGGAGCTCTCTCAGAGTTTGTTATTTTCCTTCATGTTTTATCATCAGATATCTTGACTCATGGGAAGGTGCTGGGTCCCCCGTGGCAGCTCATCGAGTCGTGATTTCTGCACTCGGGGGAATATTTCTGCATCTTTTTTGTTCCTTCCTGGACTGCCCAGTTTCTTGGTGCCAGGTGTACTCATGGGGAATTGGGGAGTGGCAAATGCTTTCTCTGAACCCTGACAGCTCCCTGCATGTATAGGCACAGACAGAATTAATAGCAGAGATGAACATCATTTGTTGTACATTAGGAGCAAGGCAAACAAGTGAATTTAGAGAATGGATGTTCTGAGGCAATACGAGATCTGCCTCTTCGGTTATACAGTTACTGCTGTGAAAGTGTGTTGGCAATTGGTTGTGTTACCAGCTCTGCTTTTGAGTAAGGCTACTTAGCAGTTCTGTACTGGTTTGGATCATCTTCTTAGCTGTTTATAATGGCACTAGGCTTAGAAGTATTTCAGATGAAATATTTCATGTTGCAGATTGTCCTGAGCTGTTTAATTTTCAGCCCCCACCTGCCACCACTATAATTATAGTTTGGGGGGTTTTTTTATTTCACCTCAGTACTTTGTGTTCTTTTGCCTGTGTTAATATTTCCCCCTCCCTCTTGCCAGTTACTAGTTGACTCTCAGCATCCAATGCCAGACTCTTCTTTCCACTGCCATGCCTGGATCTTCTGGCTACTACATCCAGCTTCAGCCCTTCCCAAACTTTATTGAGGCCTGCAGTTTATAATTTGGTCTCAGTCCCCATCTCCCGAGTACAATTTCCTCCTCTTTGCTGCCTGACAGCTAATACCTCTGCAGGTAGTTCAGGGGCTCTGCAGCCCCTCTTCTGTCCAACTACGATTTTGCCAACCACATTGAGCAGAGATGATTCTGAGGCACTACTTCTTGTTCCAGCATCGCTGGAAAATTGCAGGATTGGGCTTTGCTTTCATGTTCCTGCATTGCCACCCGCTTGCCCTGCCTGTCAGGGGGTACATCTAGACTGTGAGGGGATAGCATGTGTTCATGAAGGGATTGCAAAGTAAAGCCTAGTCTACCAAGAGCACACAACCTGCAACCCCTTCTCCTTGAGGGTGTCAATGTGGCTGGGTGTGAGTGTGTACCTACATGGAATCAGAAGCAGTGGTATCTTGACTCTGAGGTCACTGCTATTACAAATTTCAAACCCAGGTCCCAGAGCACTGGATCACAGGATAATTTCAATGAGAATGACTTTCTAATTGGGACAAAACTAAAGACATTTTGGCCAGAAAAATTCACCCTCCAGTTCAGTTCAAGGAAAAACCCAATATGGGAAATGTCACCTTAGATAAGTAAAACCTGGCCAAGTTCTGAACAACCCAAAGCAAAATGCTACAATGGAGAGTGCGAGGCTATCTTAATTGCCTGGAGCACTACCATTCATTCCCCTGCCTGTCGGGTGCATTCTTGTGCTCGTATGGTCACTGTTAATTCATGCTGGATTGTTCTAATTAACGTCAATGAACTGTTCAGCCAAGAAGACTGCTGAGCTCCACAGCTGCAGAGAGGGCTGAAGGAATATCTCCTGGTTTCTTTTTCTGTGTTCTTCTCCCCTGTGGACAGACACCGTTTTTGTCCATAACCAATAGGAGCCAACTTTCTGTTTCATAATAGGAAAATACTAATGTCAGGACGCCCTCCTTACCCAAAGCTTTCTCCTTGAAGATTGCTCCTCTTTGCTTTCTTAATTGCCACTGCTCAGCTGGAGGTAGTACATGTCTTCCAAACACATTGTTTTGTTATGCTGTTACTTACCAAAGGGGAAAAAAAAGAGTATGAGAGAATATTGCTTTGTATTGAGCTTTCCTCGCTTTAACTCTTTCTGTGCTGCTGTGGGGTGTTTTTCTCTAGTGTGAGATGTTTTGCTATTGGTGTTTCAGTCTAAAGCTTGAGGTGTGTTGGAGCTCTGATGTGAAGAACACCTAGAAATAATTTCGGCTGCAGTCTGAGGATGCCTCTGAAAAGCATCCTCTTTGGAGTCACCTACAATAAGATGGGAGTTGCATTGATATGAACTATGGATGGTTTAGCATCCAGAATGATTTGGGTGAAACCCTTGGAATCAGGTTGGCTGAAAACTTAATGCTCGTTAACCTTCCTTGAAGACTGGCAGGTCTGGAGCCTGCAAGAGCAGAGCCTCATGGAAGGCACTGGAGCCATGCTTTACATGTTACTTAGGGACTGAGGAGTCAGATGAGGATCGCAGATATTTGACTTGCTGCGTCCCTGCTCTTGACTCATGGGCCATGCTCTTTGCAGTTCAGGAACCAGGAAAATTCAGATAAATGCTATTTTTTCCAGAAGCTTCAAAAATGAGCAGGTCTGATTTGGTGTGCCACCCCATTAGTAGATGGGTTACCATCCTGACAGCCTGAATCCCTTGAGGCTTCTTTTTGGAAAAAAAACCCAACAGTTGCCTGGAATAGAGCTAGTTTGGGGTAATGGGGTCTATGGACAAAAGGCTGCCAGCAGAGGCGTGCTGTTGGAATTTCCTAGGTGGCATGGAAGAAAGGAGGAGCTCCAGCAGAGCAGGGACCCCAGGGAGAGCTGCAGAAAGCAAAGTTGAAGCCTGAAGGTTAACCCTGTAGGTCTTGAGGGACTGTGCAAAGCCAAAAGAGCAGCTATTTGCTTAGTCTCCGGGCATACTCCTGTGGCTTCAACCTCAGAAACTGCTTTGTTTAACCACAAAAGGAAAGGGGAGGCTGTGGGGGGGGATCTCTGCTCAGGTTCTTGAATTCATTGCCAGCTGCCTTTCAGCAAGCAGAGTTGTCTCCTGCTTCAACCCCAGCTCTAGCATCTGGGGAAAAAATAGGATGGAGTACAGTTCCCTGACATATCAGGAGGGTCTTATTCTGTTCTTGGACTGGGTGATCCACTGCTGTCCAGATCCTGGGCCCCTGCCTGTCCATACCTTTATTTTTGCTGACTCTACCAAGAGGAACAGTCATGGTGGCGTGAGCCTGGTGGATGTCTCTAGCCAAACTTTTCCTTAGTCCTGCTGTCATGCTGCCAGCATGAGGCAAAATGTAGGACTTTCTGAGGTACTCATTTGTCTTGTGGAAGCTGAATGTTCACTGTTAGTGTTTGGATGCTGCTCCGAGACCCAGGACAGAGGCAGACAGATGTTTCATGAGAAATGGTTTCTGCACCACCTGATCCTTTATCATAATGGTCAGGTTTGACAGAAACCGACAGTTACCTCTAATGAAGCACAAGGAAAAAGGGGTTTTTGTCCTGTGGGAAGCAATGATTCAGCTCTCGAGGTTCATGCAAGTTTGGATAGGTTGCAGACATGCTTAGCACAGGAATCACAGTTAACCATGGAGTCAAGTACCTCCTTGGGGAGGTCCAGCTCTCCTTGGAGGGTTTTCTGCTGCGAGATGTCTTCATGTCTGGAATTACAGGTATTTGCAAGTAGCCCGGGGATTCAGAGAGAAGCAGAATTCCATTTGCTGTGTGGTTTTCTTCATGTATCTTACCTAAAAAAAGATAAGGTGTGAGAATATTTATTTATTTATTTTCCCTAATCTCAGGTGGTTGTAAAAGGCTCTTCTCTCTTACCGCTTGTTGGTTGCACCTAAGTTTGCAGACAGGCCAAGCTAACAAATCAGAAAGTGATCTAAGGAGGTGACTGAGGGGCTGGTGGTGGCAAAGTCCAACCAGCCCTTCTTGTTGGGACAGTGCTGATGCCAACAGCACTTCCCTTGGGACTGTCATTGTCCTCTGCTGTTGTGTGATGTGGCTTGGAAGGGCAGGCCCACAGGTCACAGCTGCAGGCTTTGGGTGCAAACATTCAAATCCAGGTGATTACATCTGGCCTTCAGCATAATCCCAGTATAGATCTGTGCCACTCTGGTTGCAGAAATCCTGATTTCCTGAGGGTACCACATTACTACGGCTTGCTTAGAGATGAGGTTTTAACCTACTCCATCTGATCCCCTTGCTCCTGTTTCTGGTACCCACTGCTGCCTGTGCCCGGGGCTGCTGGGCTCCACACCTAACCAGCCCTGTGGGCAGGGTACAGGGGGCTGGGGGCAGGCAGGCAGTGGGGCATGCACTTGCAAAACCCAGCAAGTGGTCAGCTTAGGAGTGCATTTGGGCGAGGGATTGCCCAGGAGGACCAGCTGTGTTGCTGGTTTGGCTCAGCAGAGGTAGGGGTGGGCAATGTGGTGGGCAGCTAGGCTTTTGGGTGAAAGGAGGGATGCTCATAGCCTGCAAGCATGAAGGCAGGCAACTGTAAAGCCAGTGGTGTGGGCAGCAGGTTGAACGGATTTTTTTTTTTCTGGTTTCAAAACCTTTCTTTCCTTCTTCCCCTCATTTCCAAAACTGATACTGTTACCTAACCCATGTTGCTAAAATTTTTGTGTTAGAGGATCGGGTTTTCTGCGGGAAGACTGCTGTACTTCTCTCCAGTATTGACTGTCTTTCTTTCTCATTTCTCTTCTTAGATCTACAATGAGAATAGAAACCTGTTTGAAGTCAAGGAGAACGTGCCCAGGAAATTGGTGGAAAAGGTCGCAGGGGACATCGAGAGCCTCTTGGCCAAGAAAGTCCGTGCTTTAAAGGTAAGGTGCTGGGCCTGTGTGCTGGTCCTTTCTCCGATATGTTTACTTTAAAGAAGAGGGTTGATGCTGGTGTAGCGTGATGATCTTGGCTTCAGAGCAGTTTCGTTGGTTGTGTGACCTTTTCTGGGACCTATGTCCTCCAGTTTCACAGATTCATATGGAGTATGTCTGGGGTGTGAGGTAAGGATGTATCATGTGAGGATCTACCATAGCTATCTTCTTGCTTGTTATCCCCTCACACTGTCACGTGAACACCTGAAGGTGCTGCCACAAGAATACAAGTGACAGCAAAAGCCTGGCAGCGAATTTGACCCAGCCATTTAACTGGGACTCTGGTGAGCAGGAGTGAAGGTGCAGTGGTGTCTCTGCAATAACTCATGGAAGTGTTTCAGACAAGTGGGATTTTCCCTGTTTAGGAAAGGATGCACTGAAATGTTTGTGCTGGTGCCTGGTACTTGAATCCTGTGATTGACTGCGTGTGTGAGTTGCCCTCGTGAGTGCCTGCATGCATTTCCAATCTGTCGTCCTATTTTATAACGCTCCGTTTAAAATGAATTCATTTTATCTGTAGAGGAGCGAGGTGACCTGCTCGTGGTGCCAGCTTGGTAAAACCCAGCAGTGGCTGTAAGGAGGCAGCAGCGGGGCTGTCCTCTTCTACAGCATCCTCTGCTACTGGGGAAGAGACAAGTAATTGCCTTTCTGGAGAGATGGGAGATATCCTCTCTGCTGCAGAGGAGTATGGGAGCCTCGTAAGTGTTTCGTTTCCAGGGGCCATGGTGAGGGAAGGAGTGTTGAAGTAACTGGGGTGTATCTGAGGCAGTGAGAGTTCTGAAGTGATCTACCTCCAGGGCTATGTAAGAAGAGGTAGCTCAGAGAAGGTATGCAGAAGGAATTGTAAGACATCCATGTAGGCCAGAGGAGTCACAAGACCTGACAGTATCTGGGGCAAGGGTGGTCAAAGGCTGACCTGAGTGTTCAGGATGGTATGAGGTTGTCCATGGTGACTAACAAAGTTGGTAATTGTAGGGATTTGGGTGAAGAAGATTATTGTGTTTTCAGTTCTTGACTTTGAGAAGTAAATATTAGTCTTACTTGCGACTCACACCAAGTGTTTTAGCTTGAGTGGAAGGAACAGAAGTGGGACTAAATAGGTGGGTGTTGTCAGCACTACATTTGGGTTTGTGGAAGTGAAGACCAGGGAGACCAGTCCTTTTCTTAACACAAGCTTGCATCCATGTGTTTGTATAGTTTGTGTGCATACTTGAGCATACATCATGTATTAAACATTACAGAGTTGTGCACCACTTAGAGATGTTGGAGAAAAACACAAGTGACAGAAGTTAGTTCCAAACTCAATACACACATGGACAACATGTGGCTCCTCTGGGCTGGGCAGGGTAGTAACACTGAGAAGACTCTGATGGGTGGGTTCCACTATGCCATCTGAATTCCAGCCGATCAGTCGCTGTGTTTTTTCTTACTCTTTGCTCTGAGTCACATGGACTTATGGAGAGTTTGTGCATCTTCTGGTGTGAGGTCACAGGTAGGACTGTGCCTGTGGTACAAATAACCTTATTTGTCTTCCAATTTGACTTCCTTTTTGTTGGGTTTTTGGGCAGAACTGCTTGGTGCGCTGTTAAGGGCTCACCTGTTGCTGGACCTGATGCAAAAGAGTGATCCTGGCAGCTCTGGTTAGATAACAAACACTTGCAGCTGTTTTATTGTAGTGGAAACAATGATCTGTTGACCTGAATTGATCCCTTCAAGAGAACTCCTTCAGAGCGCAGTGGCTGGATAGAGTAGTTTCTTACATCCAGCTTGCATGTAAATTCTTGGCACCTTGGACTGGTGGTACTGACAACAAAATCTAGAAGTGGGGGAGTTGATGGGAGGAGGAGAAATTAGATCCTCTGAATTTCTTCCACATTGTTCCTTTGAAGCAGTGGAGCTCCCACAGCTTCTTCAACTCTCTAGCCTGTGTTTTCTTGTTTCAACTCTCCCCTTAGTTGAATCATCTCTCCTGGAGTCATTTCCTCCCCTTCTCTCATGACTCACAAGAATGATGATGACTTCTTTCAAATTTATTTTTCAGCATCTGAGTCAGGTGGGACTCCATGTATCGACGAGGGCAAGTAAGGAGGGAAAAATGGAGTTTCTCCTTGATGTACGAATTGCCTCGTCACTCGTGTGCTCCCTCTACTGAATAGATGCCTCCCAATCTCCTCTGCTGTAGGAGAGAGACGGGATATTGCCTGTGCTTCGGTGGGGCTTTGTTAGGAAGGTGCTAGCCAGCCTTTGGGCACACACGATAGGCACACGCTTCAAGAGTGCCATTCTGATTAGGTGGTGATTCAGTCCCTGCATCAAAGAGTCTGTTCTCCTCTGTTTCTAAGTGAAAATATTAATGTGTCTTTATTAAAGTTAAACTGTGTGCAGAGCATTTATTAATAATACATAATTTCTTGTCTTGTGTGTTGCATTTCTAAGAAGCAGAAATCAAGCACAAGGAAACCAAACTCGTCTGTCTGGCCCTGCCGGCCCTAGTGCTGCTCTGTGGCATGGTCTGGCATGAGCAGGACACTCTGATTTCCCATGTGCATTTCGGAGGAATGCCGGAGCCGGGGGTGTGTGGCAGAGAGGGTAATTGCTTCCTAAAATAACAGTCATCTACAAGGGGCTGGTTATTTGGATGCTGTCTCTCCCTTTTTGTTCCAGACCATCATATCTGATGACAGTCTCATCATGGGACAGAAAAATTCCTAGGAAGATCTTTTTTCATTCCCCACCTGTTCCAGATGGCACTAGAGAAGAGCATCTACAGCTGGGTCCTGGGGGACGTCTACCCCATGTCCCACACAGTGGCCTCTATTTGACATGGATTTGCATCAGCACTAACTGCCCTTCTCCCTAGCATCCTCCGATGTCCTTTCTCATTGCTTCAAGCCTGCCCTCAAAGTCTCCTTTGAGCTCTGTAGTTCCAGCAGCCCTTTATTCCCAAGGTTTGGCAGGTGGGAAGGTAGAGGAGATAGTCTTCAATACTAAAAGTACAACTACTGTCCTTGGAATGAAAGTAGAAGATACTGCTAAGGTGGAGTAACTCCTAAAGGAGATGACATTATATTTACCCAGTGTGTGACGGTTACGGGGAAGTTCCAGGGATCTCGCTGCAGGTGAGGTGTAAGGAAAGGGTAGGTGTGCTCCCAACTGGGTAAAATTTTAAGAGGCTACTCTTGTCCACATTCATAAGCTTGCCTTTGTTAGGGCTAAGACCTTCCTTCACGGTTGAAAAGGAGCAAGGCAGCTGGTTGCCAAATGGCTACAGATCCCCGTTGTGTTTTCCTTGTGCTGGGAACACAGCTGGCTGACTCATGGCTCAACTTCATCTGAGACTAGAATTCAACAGGTTGGTTGTTTGTCAGATAGATTCTTTGCCACTTTTTAAACTTAAATTTCCTATTTCTTCTTCAATCTCTCAGTGCGTTCAGCCCCCTCCTTGCCTTTGTATGTTCCCAGAAACACATCTACATGCTAGGGCTTCTTTGGTGAGCTTGTTTAGGAGGCCAGACATTCAAGTTTGCTGGTGGTGGAGCACTGAGTGAGCCAGGGCAAAACCATCACCTGGAGGTGGGCACAAGGCAGCTGCCAGCTCTGGATTCCCAAACCCAAGGCGCATTTTTGTCTCTTCTCTTTTCTTTTTTCTCTCTGTGTAGCCTTTCTAGGATTCCCCAATTCACCCGTAGTGAATTCTCTTCTTCTAAAGCCTCACTGGCTGTGTTTGGTGTGGTTGATGAAGATGAGCCAGTCCTCCATAAAGGAGAGGAAGCAGCAAAGATAAAAGGTGCTGGGAGGAGCCATCAAATTCAGCCCCTTGCCTTCTCCATGTGCTCAGACCACAAGGGCATCTCCCCTTCCCTGCGCTGTTCACTGTCCCCGCTTCATGCTCTGCTTGCAGACCTGGGCTGCTCCTTCCCACTGCGCCACATCCCTGGATGTCCCGGCTCAATCTGCTGCTAATGGCCACCTAGGAGATCTCGGCAGCCCAGTCCTGCTTCCTCACCTGTACTGGCAATGGCAAACAACATGGATCAAAGTGAGAGGGCAGCAAGAGGGCTGCTGAGGTGATGAAAGACGTTGTAAAGCGTTGATGCAAGTGGCTTGAGGGGTTTGCTGCATTATTTCTGCTGTGCAAGCCCAGCACCTCAGGAAATTCTTCTGGTGCTACAAAAGCATCTCTGCAGTGAAAATGTGGTGGGGGAGCAAGAGGAGGTCAGTGCTTGTCGTGCAGGATCTAGGAAGATGCTTTGCCCTTTCTGTCAGGTCTACAGACACACCAGATCTAATTATTTTATAATACTAGGTGAAGTGCATGAGCAAGTGCCTCCGAGTCTATCCTTTCCTGAAGCTCCTCAGACTGGGGGATTTATTGGAGGAGGAGACAGAGATGGAAATTTTAGATCCTAGGGTATGTTTTAAGCTTGTTTCTACTTTTTATACAGTTCTTGCGAAGGCTGCTTTTGGATGCTGACTGCTTCATCCTTCACATATTTATCCACAGACAATTTGCTTTGCCTCCTGCGAGCAGCACATCCCACAGTTTACTGAGTGGGTTATGCCCCGAAGTGAGCTATTTATACACCGTGACCAGCCTAAAGGCTGCTGTCTGTGCTGGCAGTCTTCCCCGATCTCTAAAGAGGGCCTCCTGATCCATAAAACACAATACAAATGTCCGCGGGCTCTGGCGTTGCCCCCATGGGATGCCAGTGACATGATTGGGCTGGTGTTTTTTCCAAAGAACTGTTTTAGTTTTGCATATTGTACATTGCTGGGAAAATCTTTTGACTTAAGGTGAAGTTTGTTGTATTTCCAGTGGACCTCAGCTGTGTGCAGTATCAAGTATGATCCACTGAGCAGAAGTGCAGCAAAGTGTCATTTCATGTCTCAGAGAATTTATAGTGTGTATTATATATGTGTATGTGTATTTTACAAAATGTATGTCTACGTAGTAGGTTTAGTGCACCTTACGTGACTCTGGTGATGAGAGAACCAACAGCTCTTACCGGTAGTTAAGAGAAAAGTTTGTGGGGTTTGTTTATTCTCTTGTTGTAGAATTTAACTACATATTTTTGTTGCTATGTATTTAGTTCCAGTATAGAATGAACATTTGGGGGAAAGAAGGACTTTGGTAAGAGGGTTCAAGGCTCCTGATAAGCTAACGTGGAGGAGCTGACAATATATTTCACTGAAGACTTTCAGGTTTTCCTGTAAGGAAAGTAGGAAAACCTACACTTGGCATTAGATGTTTTATTTTGACAGAAAAATTACTACAAAGGACAAGACTCTGGGGGTTTTGCGTTTTGAAGGCATACTGCAAGGACATTTCCCTGTCTTTTCTGTGACTACGAAGCCTGAGTGAACATGGCTGTAGGAGTTTGTGGTGTTGCCATCTTCCTTTAAGTTGGGTCCTAAGGGAAGGTGGCTGGAAGAGTTGGGCTTTGGTGCACAGTGAAGATGGTTGATCTGGAGATGAGCAAGGCTTGGGTTTTTGCACTGCCTTTACCAAATTTCTCAGTTTTGTCTCTGATTTCCACCCATTGTCCTTGGTTTTGGGTTTTCCCACTTCCTGGCATTATTTCCTTGCATATTCCTTCTGATGGGATTGTACAGTTAGTACTTGGCTATGCTTTAGGATCCTCTGATGGAGGGTGAGGTGGAAGCTTGGTGCATTACCACAAAGTACTTATCAGGCTGGCTTCTTGGGGATGAGAGTTGATCAGCAGGGACATCGCGGGAGATAGGAGCTCAGGCCAGTTGTGCTTTTAGTCCTGGTTGAATGCTCAGTGCATTACTGTTCAGCTGGGACTAGTTCCAAGCTCCATTTACGTCTGGCACAAGCATATATCAAGAGTGCAGAGGGGATTTAATTGGACAGGTTTATCCCTTTAACAATTCTGATAGCCCTGAGATTTCCCTTGCAGGTATGTGGTGAACAGAGTCTTTATCAGCTCTTCTGCTTCCTGATAGGGACAATAAAAGGTTTCACGTCTAAAGAGCTGCAAAAATTGTCATGCAGCAAAGCATCTCTCAGCCCAGTTCAGAGCATCTCCCCACTCCCTTCTCTCTCGACAGCGGAGGCGCTGACCTCTGTCACAGCGTGGGCTGGTAGGGAATAGGCAGTGCCAGCATGGTGGCTTTCTCTTCCCTCCTTCACTGCTCGGGGTCTTCCTGTCCCCTCATCTTGGTGGCATGTGGTCTTCAGGGCAGGCAGCGAAGGAGGCCAGCATTCAGCAGGAGCAGCCTCGGGATTGTACTGGATTTCTGCCCCACTGCTGCTAGCTCAGGGTCCTGTTGCCATCTTGCTGCTCTGCTGAGCTGACTGAAGCAAGTTCTTCTAGGCACAGGTTGGCCAAGTTGGTGTGTTTTACTGGAGAGGTCCCAGAACAGGAGAGAGACTCTGCTGACCTGCAGTGCATTAGGGGTTTGAGTTGGTCTGCAGCATATAGTGCTGCTCGCGTGGCCCTAGTAGGCTTTCCTGCTGCAATGCAATACAGCCCTGGATTTTATCTGGTGTAGATTTCTGGGCATGCTGGAAGGCCACCAGTGGTCACACCCTGGCCTGCTGGATCCCAGACCAGTGTCCAAGCTAAGGAACATGTTACCTGTCTCGCCTAGGCAGCAAAATGGGAGAGGAAAGAGGGAATAGTTAAGGTGAGCTCAGATGCAGCCTGTGATTCTGGTGGGATATGGGGTTTCATTGCCTCATGGAAACCCACTGCACAGCCATGGATGGGAGCTCTTGCATTTGTGGAGGAAGGACCACAACCAATATCAACCTTGCATAGATCTAAGTACCAAACATTTAAAGGTGCTTTGTTAATTCATAGTGACATGTCCATCCCTCTTCCTGCTTCTTTGCTAATTGCTGGTTGGTGGCTTTTGGTTTTAATTCTATTTTTAATTTGCTCCTAATCAAATCCTGGCTGACTGTCTCCATGTATTTATTTATTTATATATACATTCATTCTTATGTGTGTGTGTGTGTCTTCTCCTGCCTCGTGATTGTTCTTGGGCTGGACCTGATCCAGTAATCCAATTTGAATCCAATCTCCCAGGTCTGGAATTCTAATTTACAGGTTACAGAGGGGAGCCAAACAATGCCTGCACACCAGGATGGGGGTTTATTGTCTGATCTAATCAGGGACAATCAGATGTTTGTTACAAGTCTATCAAAACTGTATTGGGCCAGTTTGCTGAGCAATGTAACCAGCTTTCCTAATAGCATTAACACGATTTAGGGCTTCCTGCACTTTCATGCAGATTATGTTGAACATTTCCCTTTCTTCTCCCATGAACACTTGGCAGCAGCCCAGCCCGATGGGCTTTACAACTTTGTAAGCTTCTTGGTGCACTCTGCAGCTGCGGAGGTTTGCAGGAACACAGGAGCTCCAGCTGCTGCCTCCCCAGCACCGCACCAGTGCATGCAGGAGGTTGGAGGGATCCTGGGACAATCTTGTTCAGGGGCATCCCTGCAAGGTATGGACTCAGTATCACAAATGCACCTGTAGTCATGGATGGAGGAGTGAAATGTGTTGGCCCTGACCTGATAAAATATTCAGTAAGTCTCCAAGCAGGTCACTAGCCCTGTACACATGCTGTCAGCCTTCAGGCACCGTGGGCTTGCCTGACTGTTGGCAAAGAGCAAATGAAGAAACCTTTGTCCTCTCTTGCCCTTGACAGCTTAAGGCTGGTATTTGCTTTAAGAAGTTTGGATGGTTGCAGCTCAGAGAAGAGACCTCTTTGTGGGCTTCTTGGGATTACCTGGTGCAAAAGAGGCAGCAAAGCCAGTTCTGCAAACGAGCTGATGTCTCTTAGTACAGGTCTCCAACCCAGAGTGGAGTTTTCTTATTTTTCCTGTGCAAATAACCAGTTTCCTGACTTTCCCCTTCCCAAAAACTGAAACATCCCTCTGGTCCCTTACCCTGACTGCCAGCTGTCAGCCAGGAGGTGAACTTACACTGGTTCTCACACTCCAGGTCTGCACCACTTAGCTCTGTACCTGATGCCTTTGCCCAGGGATTTATTTTAAGCTAATGGATTCCCCCCTGCCTCAAAGCATCTTCCCTTTGGCAGGCACTATGTGCTGCAGTCATCCCCAAGGCAGCACATTGAGGGAGCTGCAGTGGACTGCTGGTGCCTGCCTTGTGTCCATAGCTGAGGTTTGTGGTCTCGGGTCACGCAGCAGCTCTGGGAGCTTTCAGTGGGCTTTTAGCCTGGGCAAAGCTGGCCCTCGTGTCTGCTCTCTGAGCACTGCCGAGCTGGTTTGCACGCAAAGGGAGAAAGGCTATGAACTGCCTGTAACGGGAACTAACCTTTCTTGGAGGGTTTAATCGCTGTGCATGCCTTGTCTGTCTGCACTCTGTACCCTACAGTGTGAGGAACCCAGAGACATCTGAGACCAAGTGAAGAGAAGGATGAAATTGTCCTTAAAGAGTTCTTTACTTCCCTTCCAAAAACTCTGTTGTGTATTTGACGGTAGTTTGCATGTTGTGTTCCAGTTTTTCCTGGTTTCTCCGGTGCAGAAGCAGTGCTCTTAGCATAGGTGGAGGTAGCTAGAGCCATTAGCGTTGTCAAGGGATTTGCAGCAGTTGTAGTTCTTGGCTGTCTCAAAGCCCAGATCCATCAGCTTGGTCCTTACTCTCTCAAGCCCCTGAGGCCCGGTGGAGCTGCCTTATTCCGTGCACTAAGGGGATGGATTTGGGGGTGGTTGAAAGGATAAAAGAATACAAGTAAGTTTTACTGGTTTCTCTGTATAGACATATATAGGTATCTCTGTATAGATGTATATAGATATAAAAATGGTGAGTGATGCAATGAGGAGGGAGTCTCTGAGGGAATTGGTGCTAGGGAAAAGAATTGCCATTTAATTCTCTGTAAAACAACCTTGAAACATGGTTGGGAGGAAATGTTTGCAATGATAGCAAAATAGTAGTAATAAAAAAACATGTCACTGAAAAAGGGATTTATTTTAATTTCCTTGGTTAGTTTTGGCATGAGAAAATGCATTTCCATGGCAGTTTGGTAACTAGAGTCACTCTGCACCCTGCCCTATGGCTCTGTAACCAGTATGTGATGGGAGAGGACAAGGGGGGAGGTTCTTTGTTTCCCCAGGATTGTCTAGTTTTGCTGGGAATGTGTACCTCTGCACTCATGGATCAGCTCTCAGTCCCTGAGAGTTTGGCCCCTGCCCTCTGTGCTGCTGCACATCCTTGAAGAGCTCTTTGAAGCCCAAGATCTTGGGAAAAAAAGGGCTCCCAACAATTTATTCTCTTGTTTCATGTTTTTCCCCTTGAATGTTTGAAATGCATCCTCTGGGGTGGAAGGCCCTTTCATTGAATGGGAATAATTGACCTGGGAAGAAAAACTGAGTCATTTTTAGTTCAGTTCAGGTAGAATGAGGGTTATTTTTTTTAAGAGTTTCATCCTCTAGTTGAACTATAAATCAATTATTTGTATAACTGTTTACAGACAGATAGTGAAGTTAAAAACTGTGATGCTTGAGGGGTGGAAGCTTGGTCCTGGAGATTAATGGACTTGTATGAAGCTTTTTTGTCTCAAAAGCTCTCTTCAAATCCCATGTCCTTTTCCAAAAGAAAGTGGATTTGACGAGTCTCATTCCTGCAGCCCACAAAAGTCAAATCAGCTTTGGCACAGTTTATCACAGTAGGTCTCTGTACGAGAGTCTTGTGACTTGAATAGCAGGGCTAGCTGCAGGTGAAGAGCAGGAGGCAGTCAGGAAGGTGGTTGCATAATAAGCATTTAGCTTGGCTCTGGGCAAATGATGCTGTGCTGTTAGGCACGAGCTGGCACCGAGCGTGTTCACTCTCCTGCGGCACGCTGTCTAGCGGGGACCCTGCTTTCTGTTCTGTTCCACGTAGCTTTGCTTTACATCTGCTGAAGCTCTAATGGGGTGAGCCTGAAACCCATCAGCATCCAGCCCTACCCCATAGAAAGGAGCTATTATATATTCCCAGAGCAGCTGATGTACATTAAGTGTTTGAGTGACACTAAACAATGTGTAAAATATCTGTGATAAGGATCTGGCAAATCTTAATAAAAAAAAAGAGTGACAGGAATGTAAATTGCACATACAATTGTGATAAAGAGCCAGAGATAACATTAAAGAGATTGTATCAATTTAATGCAAGTTTAGTGTCAAAGCCTGTGATCTGCTTTTTAAAGAGGAGCTGTTGGAAGCTTAGCAGACAGTGCTCAAATCGTCCAGTCCTCTGGACCAGCCGTGCCCATAGCCAGCATGCTGCATGGAATCTGTCAGCTTGCTGGGGATTAATGAAAACCTTTCCTTCCTCTAGAATAAATATAATGTTCTTTGGAAAAAATAAAGTGCCCTTCTGCCTACTGACCTTTGGGTCCCTCAAAATGCAATTAAAAAGCAGATTAATACAGCCTGGTGATGAGAAATCTGTCAGCGTTCACAGGCGTGCTCTGAAGTGAAAGCAAGATGAAACAGATGCAAGAAAAAAATACTTAACTGTGCGCCTGCCTGCCTGGTCATGCTTGTGGAGCTGCCAGCTGAACTGGGAAGTGCAGGTCTGGAACTGGGTTAGCTGGGGGAGCTGTCAGTGGGAGCAGCTCCACAAGCATGGAGCTGGGCTGTAGCAACACCTGCGAGGACACAGGAGCTCATCAGTCACCCAGCTTCTGCTTGCCTGTGTTAGCCAGAGATGCCTGTTCTCTAGGCTGGTGTTTCTGCCTTACATTCTTGCTTTCTGTCCCTCCTCTGCCATTTCAGATATGCTATGTCCCTGAAAGTGGCTGAGGAGCGTGGTGGGAGACGCTGTTGGAAGTATCCTTACAAGTTTGAGGGAAGCAGCAATTCCAGTTTCCTCAGCGCAGTGCAGGGCTGCCAGCCAGAGGGTGGTATTTGCACCTGCCAAAATGTTTTCCCAAAACTTTATGGATAATGATGGGAATTAAAGCTGGTTTTAAATGGTGAGGGTTGTTGTCGTTGTTTTGTTTTGTTAGGGTTTTTTTTGTTCTACATTCATGAAAATAAAATAAAAATTCCTTTAGGTAAAGCTGGTAATTTCTTAGCAAATGAGGGATTATAAAGGCTGGGACTGATCCACCCTTCCTGGATGGGCCTCCAGCACAGGGCTCCCACGCCTCTGACACTGCTGCCTCTCTGTGCCCCACCGCCTGGCTTCAGCACTGAAAAATAAACCATCGTCTTTGCTCGTCCTGTGTTTGCCATTTCTGTGCTGCTGCTTGTAAGAGGTGTGAGTTCAAATCCTACCTCAGGTCTACGCAAAGAGCTGCTGTAGCAACAACAACATTACTGGAGTTGTGCTGGGAGCAGTGTTTTGTGTTGCACGCCAGTAGATGGCACAGCTTTTATATCAGCTAATTATATAGGGAGAGAATGCTGCTCTGTGCCGCTCCCGTTGCTGATCTTAGCCATGCCCCGCTCTCCACTTGCACAAATGAAGATGTTTCTGCTGATCTGCTTGTAACTAAGGAAGTCGGATGACAGGAGATGATGTTGAGCTTTGCAGCATTGGGGGGCAGCGGGAAACTATGATGGGGAAGAGGAGGTAAGCAACCGTGCTCTTGGGTGAGTGTGGAAGCAGATAAACAAACTTCATAGTGGTGCTAGTTTGGCTTCCCAAGCGAGTTTCAATGAGTGCTGAATTCCCTTAGGATAGATGTGTTTGACAGCTCCAGCTTTACATATGGGGAAACTGAGGCCTGGAGAGCTCATATGTTGTTTTTGATACACCTGGGAACACAAGTTGTGCTTCCTAGTTAAGTTCTGGGACTTCAGCTACAAGGTGTCCTTCATGCGTTGTTACTATAATAATATCTCCCTGGAGCTCAAAGCTACTTCTTTCTGCTCTGCTTGGAACTATTGTTCCCTGGGCCTGTTCAGACTTTGAATTTGAAATTTTTTTAGCAGAAAATTTGAAATGCACGCTTCTGAAGGACTGCTAGTTGTATGCATCATTAAATCTTCTCCATGATGCTGCCCAGCTGTTTTGCACCTTTCCAAAGCTATAGCAGCATGCTGGCCCTTTCAGGCTGGGCACATGGAGCTAGTCGAATGGTGGCCATTGGAGGATTGGTCAAGTGCAGCAAGACAGACAAGAAGTGGAGAGGGAGGCCACTTGTCTCTCCACACCTCTGTCCTGGGAGATGTGCAGAGAACCCAACATTAGAAGCAGTCTTTCTTCCTACCTTCTGCCTGCTGCAGAACTTCTTTTCACGGCTGAAACTCATTCTTGCAAGTGGATGGAAAGGATATATCCCAATCTTGTGGGCCTGGAGAGCATGTGGAATATAAAACAGAGTGTAGGTATGCACTGCTGTAAATAGAGTTGTCACTCTAAAAGAAACAGGGTTTCTAGTGCTTGTCAGATCACTTTAAAACCATTTTTATTACTAGATTACATTCTAAGATAAAGTTTATTGTAGCAAAAAAGAGGGAAGGAGTAGGATTTGGCTGCAGATTTAGAAACACACTAAAAAATTATGAAGAGTCTTTGAGCCTTAGCTGAGGGCAGACTGCTTGTCTCAGGGCTTTCCTCTGGGACAGCTCCTGCCCAGCTGGGTTGAAGGGTCATTTCCTGATTTTGGTGCAAACTCTTCCCCAGCACGTCACCTTTTATAAGCAATCAATGATGTGCCATGTGGACATTGACACAGAAGCTCCAGCTTGTGAGTCTGTGACCTAACCCTTCCAGTTACAACTGCCCTAAGGATTTCTTGTCAAAACTGAGGATCCATCCTGACACGTTGACTTCCTTCCTTCCCTGTCTCCTCCACATGAGCATTGTTGCTCTATTTGTATCCTTTGTCTATGCTCTTAGTTTTAGTGCTAAGCCTACAAGCAAAAGAAAACACTGGGTAGGTACCAACTCTTTTATAGCTGTTCCTTTCAGATATCGGCAACATCCCTTTTTCTAACCCAGCTCCTTCTGTCTTTTCCTCCTAGTTTTACCTAGTGATATTTGTCTACTTTTGATATATATCAGTGAAAAAGTTGTTCTCATTGCCTCAGCTGTTCATTTGATGTAGCATGCCAGAGAAAACAGCAGTCTCCTCCTCCCACCAGACTTGGACTTCAGAGTTGTGTTGTTTCACATCTATCTGCTCCGTCTACCATTCTTGTTTAGATAACCACAAAGCACATCACAGACCAGATGCTGGAAGAAGTAGTTGCTTTGCAAGTGCCATCTGAACACAGTGGCCCCCTGCACTGCGCAGAGCGAGTGTGGTATGGATATGCAAACAGAAGAGCAATCTGCGACTGAGGAGGGATGTTTGGTTGCAGCAAACCTCCTGCTTTCAAATCAGCTTGTGGGTTTGGTCAGAACATGGCTTTTTTGAATGTTACACAGATATTTGAAGGAAGGAAGGATTCCTCAGAAGGAAGTCAGCTGGATTTAAACCTTAGACTTGTGCAGAGGCATGTTTACCATAATCTCTGGCCTCCCAAGAACCAGATTTATTTAGCATACAGACTAATGCAGATAGTCTCCGCTGCCTTGATATTAGTGTTTTTCTGTCTCTCTCACCTCTAGCCCTTACTCAACCCCAGAACCTTTGCAAGGTCCCATTCTGAGTAGCCGCTTTTCTCCCTCTGTGCTGAGCATCCCTAAAACCTGAGCTGTAATAGCATTCCTGCTAATTATATCACTGCAGATTTATTTCATGGTGACATTATTGCTGGCCTCAGGCATCACCACTATCATTGGGAAACATCGAATGATCACAGCTCCTTAGCTGCCTCCATTAAACCTGAGAGAAGTGTCTGGGCCTGTTTATAAGTTTGTCTTTTGATGAGAGCCAGGGATTGATGAGCTGGTGGATGCGAGGTTTGCAGAACATGCCCTGGAGGGAAGCTTGCCTCGTCTCAGCAGCCATAAGGTGCAGATGGCAGGATCACTAGCTGAATGCATATGCAGCCTGGGAAGCAGGGAGCAAGGGGAGAGCATCACCTTTATCTCTTCAGGACAGCCCTTGCCCTCTCCCTCGCAGCAGCATCCAGCGCCAAGGGCTGCGCAGCGCTCCGTGCCAGACACCTCTCACTCTGGATCAGCCGTGCTGGAGGCTTGGTTGGAGCTGCTCCTGGGGAAGGGGGTGGTTCAAGTAAGCCAGATGTCTTATGATGCTTTCTGCTGAAAGTCTTGGAGGTAGGGCAGAAGAAGAGCCAAAGAGATCAGTGCTGGTTTTCAACAAAAAATTGAGAAAAATAATTAAAGAGTTTTCTCTGTTTTCCTTGCTAGAAATAAAATTTTGCGGCTGCTGTGCTGGGTACCAAGGCCTTCCACTATGTGTGTGGCTGTAGGTCAGTGCTGTATGCCCAGGGCTATTCTATTCCTAGGACCCAAGATTATAGCTAGGTCCAAGCCCAAGCTGCTGCAGGCTGTATTCCTTAAGGAGCACAGCAGTAGGATAGCAGTAGGTCTGTAGGGTGAAGCACTTGGTACTGAACACTTGATATCCATGCTCTGTTTTTTGGAGGATATATTAAAATATTTCAGCATACATCCCAGTACTGCACAGGTTTGTTGTGAGGGTGTTTTTGTTTGCACCTGAAGCCTGGTTTGACTTGCAGGAATGGGGTGACCATTACTGCTAGCCAGTGTGCTGGTCTTCCCCATGGATGCCTGTGATCCCCAGACATCCACTTCAGGGAACAGAAGAAGATTATTACAGATTTGAGATTTATTTGAAGAATGTGAGGAGGTAATTTACCAAGATCCCTTTCAAGATCTATAGAAGTAGATTATTTGTTATTGATTTTACTGTGTCTGGCCATAAAGTCCTTTTTGGTTATGGTGTGAAGTGCTTCAGCACAGCGATGAGTGGACCAAAAATTTGACTGAAATGGGGTCAACAAATTATGTGCAGACAAAAGGCTCTTACACTCAGACTGCATCAAGTCTCCTGGTAATTTCAGCAAAACAGTCAGAGCAGAAATATGCTGATAATTATTTAAATTAGTCTCCAAGCATTGAATTATTTTTTTTCTTCAAGTAACAGCACTTCAGCACTTGTCCAGATGAGTGCTAATTTACCCAAATGGAAAGGTTTATTAAACATGCCAGCCAGTGCTTTAGTAATATTTAGGACAGCAATTTTGCTTTATTATATCTCTTAACAAAGAGGACACAGGCTTCTTGATCCAGCACCAGCGCAGCCGGGGGATGTTGGGCAAGATCCATGTGAACTCGGCCTGATCTTCTATTAAGGTGCATAATTTTTACTTCAATTCTGCCTTTTTGCCAAGAGCAAACTTGGGACCAAATTTGTAAAATCTTCACTGACTTGACAAGACTGAGGGACACTCAAAATCTGGATGTATTCTAGGTGAAGGAGTCACAGCTATGATTTGGAAACTTTGAAGGATGAAATTGAGTTTGCTCCAGTGAAATGGGCCCTGAGCCACGTGCTGAGGAAGATGAGCCTCAGCTCCTCCTGCTCCCCCTTGCTCACTCTAGGACGCCTTTGATAACTGTGTCATTTTGTGGAGGAATTTAGGTGCACAAAGATGATCTCAGCCCATCATTTGCCATCCCTCACTGATCTGTCTCATACAGCTTCCTGGTCTCTGTTGTTACTGTGTGTGTTGTCATACAGATGTGCTGCAAAATGATAGATACAGTTGAACCTGAGCTGGAAGCTCTCCAATGTGTTTATCTTTGTCAAGGCTGTCTTCAGACTAATCACATTGTGGTATGCTGGCTTTGCTGTTTCCCTCAGGGCTCTAAATTTCTTTGTTTTGTATATTTGAGAAGATACTTCACGAAGCCCAGTGGATTGAGTTTCTACTAAAAGGTCCAGTAGAAGTCTTCTACCGCCTTTGTCTATGGTTGCAGATGTTTGGTTCTGTGGCTTCTCCCAGGACTCTGATGGGGAATTAGGACTCCTTGCATAGATTAGAGATAACATAGAAGTGTCTGAGTCTGAGAATCTCCTTGCAAAGAGGATGGTTGTATGGTGTGGATGCTTCTTGGAGATCCATCCAGTGAAAAATTTCTTTTGACTTTGAAACTCCTCTGGGTCCTCCAGAATAAAGACCATCACCTCCTTTATGTGTGCATGCTCACCAAGGACATAGAAATACTTAGTAATGTACCGAAATCTATGCTGTGCTGTTCCTGTCTTTAAGACTGACCAAGACAGAGACAGAATTTTGAGAAGGACTTCAGTTTGCTGCCATTAAAGCTTTATTAGGAGTTGAGGGAACAGGCTATGGGCAGAAGTTGACTACCTTTCAGCTGTAGGACAGTGTAGTTTGCATATCACGTTCACTCATAACGGTATTTCTCCATCCTCTGATTATTGGTGGGAACTATCATCTTTGTCATTACATAGTAGATGTCTTTTTTTACTGCTCCTTCCATAAATATCTTCTCCCTCCTTCTCACTCTTTCTTTCCTCTTTCCCCCCACCAAGATTGCTATGCTAAGCTATCATACTATAAATCTTGAGAGTGTCTGGAACTCTGGCTGTTTGCAGAAGATTGAAGAATTTGGCTTGATTCCAGGCACTTGGTCTTGTCTTCGATACTGTCAAGTGAGCAAGTGGTGTCAGAGCAATGAGTGGAAAGGCTGTGGCTGCTCCCCTATGCAAGTGTGGATGTTGCATGTCCCAGAGGAGAAACAGAGAAGTGGCTCTTCTCTAGAGTTTACAATAGAGGCCATGTCTTCTAGGGACCATTGTTGGTTCCCAAACTTCTTGTGCTTCAGAAAGGGCAGATCACTGTGCTGTCACAGCTCCTGAGAGGTGGGCAGTGTGTGTCTGAGGGAGGGACCTGGTGCATGGTGATAGCTTGGTATGGAGATGGACATCTTGTTACTTGCATGTGCTTGGTCACCAGTTCAGCCTTGGGCTTTTTGCTTTTCTTTGTGCAGAAAATTATGCCCCCCCAGTACATCTGATGACACCTTGTCATGAATATTTCTAGGAGGCCCTCAAGCCTTTAAAGCAGCAAAGCTTGTTGTAGGGACAACAGTGCTGCCTTACCCAAATGTGTTTGGTGAGACCCTGCTCTGCTCAGCTGCCAGCAGCCCCATCCCACCAGGCAGCTCTCCTCTTCTGGTAAAGCCCACTTTCACCAAGGTTTGCAAAATATGTCTGCTGCAGCGTGTTTCAGGGCAGCAACCAAGGTAAAACCCAGCCATGACTATTGATGTCCCATGATGCAGTACTGTTGTTATTTACAGTCCTGCATTTGGCTGGTAGGAACATAAAATTTTCAGAATGGGGACTATAAATGGAAATAATTAGAAAGGAAACTTTTGTTCCACATTCTTGACAATATGTGTTTTTTAGCATTTGACATCCCATAGGGAAGTGTGCTGTGACACCACTTTTATGGTAGAGTCCCAGTGGTGCTGTGGACCACTAGCTGGTCTCATCCATCCATAGTATTGGGGATGTGGGGAAGCGACTTAGAGGAGTCCTCCTGGCTTATCCACCTTTAAAAAGTGTAGAGAGACAGGCAGTCTGGGATTCAGTTTTACTGTTCTAGCGTCTTTCTCACCACCCTGATTGGAAGTGCTTAACCTCCTCTTCATTAATCAGTTTGAATTTTATCTAAAATTCATCCTCAATGAAGGTAAATCAGGTAAAGTCTCCTGCTTCAATCTTGGACTGAAAATGATGGCATTGCATGCAGGGGTTAGCAGGTAAGTGCATTGCAGCTTGGATCAGTGACACTGTATTTTTGGTGGCTCTGCACCGACAGGGCTGGCGAAGTTGGTTGTGTCCTCTGTGCTCAGTTGCCAACAGGCGCTGCAGGTAGGACAGGCACCTGACATTGTACTAGTGAATCACAGGCAGCATGTGGTTGGGTTGCCACAACTCAGAGCAGCAACAAAAGTTAATCACGTCATTGAGGTTGGCAGGGACCTCCAGTGATCATTGAGTTGAACCCTTGCTCAAAGCAGAGTGACCTGGGGCAAGCTGTCCAGGAAATCAGTTGTTCTTAGGGAGGTTGCTGTCATTGTCCTCATTTTACAGATGGGGAGAGTAAACCCTGGGTAGTGACTTGGCTGTGGTGTCTGGAAGGTGAGTACAGGTGGTTGGAGTGATGTGCCTGGCACAATGGAGGGAAGGTGAAGAAGGCCCTGAGGCTGCAAGGTATGTATGTGTGTGCTTACTAGTGATTTCATGAGCTCCTGGTTGCAGTGGTACTGTCTTTCCATTAAGGAAATTTTTTTCAGGAATCAAAGCTACTAAGATCTGTAAGACTTGAAGAATTTTAAGATCAGTATATACATGTTTTGGGCAGGTTTGTCTTCTCTGAACAGCTCCTTTACTGTTGGGTATTTTTGTACAGGGGTGAATAGAAAACAAGGAATAAGGAGGATAAGAGGCAGCAAACTGTTTGTAGAGTCTGCCTTCTGGTTACCAGACAAAGTCACCTTTCTACTGAGATCCTCTGTAACAAGGGCTTTTGGGAAGTGATCTTTCTCTAAGATCTGATGAAGTTCAGCCTAGTTCAGCACAGTCCCTGATGAGTGCATGGCCTCTGGTCCATCCTGCCTTGCCCACAGAGCAGTCTTACCACTCCTGCCACAGAGTTTCCTGGAAAAACTAAGTAAATAGCCAGGCACCCTCTTAGAGCCTGGCCAAGCCATGTTCTCCTGCCCAGATGTGGAACAAGCATCCCACTGGAGTAGCTCTGTCTCAGCCAGCCAGAGAGCATCTTAAATGTCTGATGAGTCTTTTGAGGCATGATTTCAGCCATACCCTTTCCTTGGGAAGAGGTAATGACTGCAAGGTGCTTGCTTTTGAACTCTTCCTTCTATCCAAAACCTGTGGGCCTTCTCCAGGATGAGACTTCCTCCTGATGGCTGCGACGAGGCGAGGAGCTGGGACTGATTGGCTGTGGTATTGCAGAAAGCTGCCGACTACCTAATCCGTGGAGCAGAAGTGCCAGCTCTCATCACACCGCAGCTGCAGTTTCCATTGGGAGGGAAAGGGGGGAGGGCGCCCCTGAGAGAGACACAAGATCTTTCACTGCATGGATCGCTGGTCTCTACTCCTACTTGGGGTGCAAAAGAAGTGGTAATCTCACGTTCTGCTTTATTTTCTGTTTATTTCTTCTCTCTTTTCCTGGTTAGGGCAGATAGTGTAAGAATTAACCTCAGTGGACATCAGTGACTTCCTAGAAAGAAAATACATCATTTACAGGGTCCTAAGATAATGAATTTCACTGGCAGGAACTACACCTAGAGGACACTCTCTCTGTTAGGATACAGACATTTTTGTGAAGAGTCCTGAGTCCTCAGTGTATCATCTTCACTATGGTCCTGGAAAGCTTTTACAGGACAAATCCAACTCCTTGCAAAGCACCTTGCTGTGCTTCTTGTGGGGTTCAGGACCTGGCATGTGAATCTGTTCATTACATGGAGTTGCTCAGTTGATCCGTGGCAGGTTAACAGCTTCTCCTGCATCTCATGGAAAAGGGGAACACAGTGAAAACCAGAACAACCCAAATTTGCTGCACTGCATGAAACAGCTTGTGAGCTGGGAGTTTGTCCCTGCAGCCTTTTCCTCATGCCTTCTGCTTTCTGCTGTGACTGATGATTGGGGTGAGACCAACTCTGTGTCATGGAGGAGCTCCACAGGCAAAGCCTTCTGGCAGTCTGGACCTGAACCTCCTTTTCATTGCTGCTGCTGTGATCTAGCTGTTGAGCTAATACTTTGATGCTTGTGGGTTGCCTCATTAGGAGGAGGAACTAATGATGGAGCTAGTGATATACTCCTTGCTTCCAAGATTGCACACAATGGCTGGTTTGCTGACACAACATCTTTGATCTCAGTTGCATGGAATTCTTGCTAGAATAGTGCTTGGAAAGCTGTTCTTAATATCCTGGGCAATATAGCAGGATTTTGATCTAACTCTCTTTACAAAGCAGGGATGGCTAGATGTGTTGCTTAGTCTTGTCTGTTGGGTTTTGAAGATCTCCTAGCAGTTGAAACCCCTGAGAGTACCAAAGCTTATCTGTTCTGTCTAGAGACTTTCCCTTGAGTGATCTCTTCCTTGGTGCCTCTTTCTTTGTTCTTTGGCTCCTTTACCCCATTAAACACATGGTTTTGAATCAACAGCCAGCATAACCCTCTGCGCACGTGCTTCCATTTCTAGTATGCCCTGCATACAGAGCTTGTGTTCTAGGTGGTGCCCCATCTTATTTCAGTGCTCTTGCTCTGATGAGATGATTTCTCAGCTTCCTTTCATTCAGAAAAAAGTGTTATGCAAATAATTTCAAGCCCAGTCTTTTGGCCCTGGATTGCCACAGAGCACTGGATGTCACCATGGCCTTGGGCCAGGCGAACAGAGGGCACTCCTTCCTGATGCTGTTGCTTGGAGGGACCCTCCTGCCTGCTCTAGTGCTCACTTGTCACCAGGTGAGATGGTGTGACTATGCTTGACCACTCCTTGCCCAGAGTTGGGTGGTTGAACAGTGAAATGGGTTGCCCAGGTGAGTAGTGGAGTCTCCATCCTTGCGGGTATTCAGAACTCAGCTGGACACAGTCCAGTGCCAGTACTTGATGGCTCCATCTGAACAGGGACTAGGACTTGGACATATGATGGTCTTTTTGTCTGAGAGAACCTAAGTGGCTTTCACACTCTGGACTGAGGAAGGAGGGGTGGTGGTGATACGGGAGTGGTAGAAGACAAGCTGTGTGCACTATGTAGGACACCCGCTCCTGACTTTCAGGCAATCTGAGCTGGAGTAGGGAGTCTTGCAGATTATTTTGTTGAAGTCATCAGGGGAACAGCACGTCTCCAACTTGCTTTATAGGTCTTGTGCAGATTTCATGTGCCAGAACTAATATAATACATGATTTGTTAAACTGGCTTTTTTCACTGTTGTAGGAAATGGCCTGACCATTCAGCTAGAGCAGCAGAGAGCACCCATTAACATTGGCAGGGTGGGCTGTGCTGACTGCTGTCAAGTGGTGTTTCTGAGGAGGCTGGTGGAGACAAGGGAGTCAGAGTGGTAAACTACACCATGCTGGACCTCACTGGACAGAGCAGCCAAAACGGGGTGCTGGGAAACTAAGCGGGAGCACAAGGACTGACAAACTGATGGCAGTAACGTGTGTAGGGCAGCCTGTTAGAGAAGTGAAAGAATCTATCTGGCTGATGTTTACAGTGAATCCAACAGATGCCTCCAGGACATAGGAATCACACCAGTGTGGGGCTCACCTGGCCTTTCAGGTGGGGCATCCAATGGACTCAGAGTATGTTCCCCACTGGTCTCTGGTAGATGTCTGCTCTTAAGGCATGGAGGTTAATTGAAGATTTCCTTTGCTGCTTTGCTGAATCCAGAGCTTCTACTGTAGTGAAGGAGGACATTAAAAAAAAATATTATAAAATTGAATTGTGCAGAATCTGGAATATACCAGGAGCAGCCACACCTGATGCATGGTGAAGAGGAATTTTTCTGTCCCCTGACAGGCTTCCTCTGCACGTTCAGTCTGCAGCTGAAGTGGGCTTTTTGTTATCTTTCCTTATTGTAGTCTCCTAATTGGTTTGCTACATTCACTCCTCGGTCACTGTAAGAATTAAAGTGCCATGAGTCACTTTAGGTAGCCATTTTCCATCTAAATTACCTACTTAAGCAAATGTAAAATTCAAATTTTCTGTGTTTTTTTCTACAACTTCAACCTTTCTGATCTGCCAAGCAGCTTGTGTATTAGAAATGCTAGTCTCATAGGTGGTGGGTTCCCCACCTCACTCTCTTCCTGATCAAGTTATGGAAAAGTGATAGCTCATCACAGGAGACCGCATTCACTGCATCTCACTCTGATTTGGTCCCTTGGATGCATTTTTGTGTTGTGGTTTTGTTGTTATAATGGAAGGATGAATGATTCATTGCTGCCTCACAGCAGAGGGGTCAGAGGGTCGCCCACAGCCATATCTTATTATTATCTGGAACTTAGTCTACTGAGGGATTGCTAACCATCTGTAACACATACCACTCATTTCCGTGGTGTGCTTATAACCTCTGCTAATTATTTATAAAGGATTAATTAATAGGATTCTGCTCTAAAGAGTGACCCAGTGTTCTTTGTTTCTGGCCCTTCAGCTAAAGCAACAGCACTCCTACTGAAAACAACAGTAATTTATTCTTGAGAACAAGGTTTTGAGGTGCTGTATCAAAGCTCCATGAAAAACTGAACGTGGCGTCTACTTCTTTCCTCTGATCACTGATTTTGTAATTTTATAAAAGAAAGCAATCAGGTTTGTCTCATTATATTGGTGCTCATTGTTCAATTCCATTATCCTTTTAGCATTTCTCTTAATGTTTGTTCCACTGTTTCAGTAAGGCTTGAAATTAGACTAATTCCCCAGATCATTCTTCTTCCAGTTTTAAAACGTAGATGTAACAGATTAAGATTATTGAGTTCTGAAAATCAAAGAGGCAATAAGGTAGAACCATTAATGTGCTGAAAGAGACTGTTTACCTGGTCTCGTTAGCCCCTATTCCAACAGCAAAAGCAGAGGGCACCTGGTATAATTAAAAGGCAACAGGTCTACTGCATGTTAAACAGAATGCTTTTTAATACAGCTTGTAGCTAACTGGTAGAACTTGTTGCTTGAAGATGCTGTCAGAGCAAGAAATTTAGCAAGATGCAAAAAAGAGGGTGAGCTTGTTATGAATAAGAACAGTAGTTCTTATTCTGGTTCTGCAGTTGTTGTGATAACCCTTGCTTGTGTAGTGTTATCACTGTGACAGGGGGTTTACGTGAGTGATGGAGGCTTTCAAGATCAATGTGAATATCTGTAAATTGAACTGAGGAAAAGATAAATGACCGAGGCTGTTCTGTTTCTTGCTTTGGGAAGATTTAAGGCAATAATTAGAGAAGCCAGGAAAATTATTTTCCTTCTTGCAGACAGATCTTGTGAGATATGTAGTTGCAGCCTTTCAGGCTGAGAAGGGGAGGTCTTGTTGGGTCTTCCTCTACACTGTCTTCAGGGTGCAAAAGCTGGTGGGACTCCAGGCCACTTCCACTACAGCAGTCTCTCTGCTTTTCCTGAAAGATGCACTTTTCCATTCATGTTTTACAAGCACACTACAGACTGAGACCTCCAGGCAGTAACTCTCTCTAGAGAGCTTCCAAAGCAGACATCTCCTACTTTACTGAGCTCTAAACCGCTTTGTATCTCTGACGTACAATGGGTAGGGAGGACGAGTATCTTTTATTATACCTGCCTTAGTGGCTGAGCCACATAGCTACTCTGCCTTTTCAACTCTATCAATTATCTGGATATAAAATACATATATTTGAATTACTAATGGGAAGATGAACAGGAGAGATGAGAATAAGCCCACTGCTCTTAGTGGGAATTTTAGGCATAAGTTGTGCACGTGCATCTTCAGTGCTCATTCTCTCCCTCCACTTCATTATTGCTTTCTAAGCCTTCTCCTTTAAAGATGAAACAGTTTCTTAAACAGGCAGTAGTTTTTAATGCATTTTGCCCATTCTGTCTATTAAAGGATCTTGATCCCTTCATTTCCATCTTTTGGGATAAAAGTAGTAAGTTGTGCCAATTTGAAAGTCAGTGTGTGGAAATCAGTGTGTCTATGAAATGCATAGTCTCTTTGATTGCCTGCATTTAAGTCTGATTATGTTCAAATCACCCAAACATCACAAAGTTCTATGTGAAGTATAATAATCTGTCATCAGAAACAGAGAGAAGAGGAAACAGCTTTTTAGGTTTTGGTAGAATCTGGAGAGTTTCACGCATCAGCTTTTCAAATGCCAGCTTGTTGGGAATGTCATAGAGCCAAGAGCCCTGGTGCTCTTTTGCAAGCACTGAAACTCAGAGATCTCTGAAAGGGGTGAGGCTTTAATGCCAAGAATATATTTTGCATCAGTAAATCCACCCCAAAAGTTGCACCATTTGCTTGCATGCTACCAGATTCCACCAGTCTTCACCAATTTTGACAATCTGACATTCCTGTTGGATGTAGTGGATTTGAAAACAGGTCTTTTGCCAGCCTCCAAAGAAGATGGAGTGATCTGCCAGCCTAACGCCTGCATTGCTGCTGAGCAGTGTGTCCGAGACCTCGCACTTGGACTTTGCCAGGGCAGGCTTCATGATCCATTTCCACTCCCATAAGAGCATGCAGCGTGCTATGATCATACTCAGGCATGGTAAAAAACCACTCCTGCTGCCTTGGACTGTCTCAGGGGCAATGTCTACGCTTCTCTGCATCCTTCCACCTGTTTTTTTCAATGTGGTGCTCCTCACCTGGGAGGCAATTTATACACTCCTAAAATGATTGCCTCAGCTCCTAGCACAGCAGCCCATGGCCACAAAATTGAGATGCCTTTATTTATTTTAGGTTATGGCACTGTCAGCCTGACAATGCTTGGCACCCATCAGGAGGGAGATGAGGGTACCCTGTTATCCCCTTGCCTGCAATCCCGCTGTGGTGCAGGGGTGTCCTGTGTGATCACTGCATGCTCTACTGCCTGTGGCATGGATGGAACCTCTTGCTTCACTGGGTGGCCAGCCTGGCACTTCATCAGAGCTGTGTTCAATCAGAAAAGTTTCAGTGTGGGAATGGCTTTTAAATCACTAACTTACATTTACAGAAGCAGGGAGAGGGTTTGTCATTTCTCTTCCATAGTGCTGAGACTATTGTATGTAGAGTTCTGCCTTGATCTGGGGTCCCCTGATGTGCAGGCGCTGTGAGAGAAGGAAGGGATGGAGTGGGAGCTGTGAGTCTTTGTCTTCCCTCTGCCTCTGTGTGGCTGCTGGTGATTTAAATTGTCAGCTTAATGCATTCAGCCATTTAACTTGAAAGTAGGTTTGAAAAGAGGTGGAAGGTTAAGGGCAGACCCTTTACCTGAAGTGGGATATTTGCCTTGCAGAATTCTAGCTTTACTGTTCCCCAATTAAGGCCCAGTAATGTCTCCAGTGGGTGGGAATCACAGACTTTCCTTTGTCTGGTAAGGTTAGAAGATGTCTGGGTTGGGAACTTTCTCCTACAGACATGTATGTGTGTGTATTTGGATGTGCAGGGACAGTGCCTGGCACAGCAGTGGTCTCTGGGGTGGAGAGCTCTGGGGATCGTCGCAGCACAAAACCACTGCAGCTTTAGTGCAGTGGGCAAGCAAAATGGAAGCTGTTTACTTGTCTCCAGGAGCTGCACCCAGAGGTTTCCTTGTCTTCTAAGAAGGCATTGTTGTTGCAGTTTTAGGGCTGTGCTCTCAATCTCTTAAGTAAATTATCGAGAAAAATGGTTAGTGCTATTTTTTTCTCCTTGTGCTCCGCTAGTTCTGTTTAGGGCTGTTGTGCTGGATTTTCTTCCTTTTATCCCCTTGTTTTTCAACATGTCTGCCTTTTTCTTTTCTGTTTGCATAGAGATTTGTCCTTTATTTTATAGAAATCTGTGTCTGAAGAAAAAGTGAGACTGGAGAATAGTTTGTTTCTAATTGAGATTTGAAAAATATCCCTCAATAATGCTTTCAGCTATTATGCGTGGGAATATTTTGATTACACTTGTTATGGCAAGCTCACATTCTGCCATTGCAGAGGACAAATGAGAGCAGGATTTCCACCAAGAGGTGTCTATCCTGAAGAGCAGATGGCTCGGGGTGGAAGCTGTATTACATGTGCATATACATCACAGTGTAGTGTGCGAGTGCAGTGTGAAGAGGCACATGGTGATGTAAAAGTCTGTCAGGTTTGCTTGCCCATACTGGGATTTTCTTTCTTTGTGATTCTGTAACCTTTAGCACTACCGAGCTCCAGCCCTTTGGGGATTCCCTGAGCACCAGGCAAACATCCCTGGTGCCTTTGCACCATTTGCAGTGTGTGCACTGGAAGGTGGGTGGAGAGTTTTCAGCTTGGGTGTGAGAGTCTACAAAAGACAACTGAGACAAGCCAGCCTTGTATTATTAAGCTTAAACTCCCTACCTGGAACATACAGCTCAGCTGGAAAACCAGTAGGTGTCTTAAGTGAAAAAGCTGGAAAATGCTGCTGCAGTGCAGAGTGTCCAGCGTGGGCAGGCAGGAGGGGAGAATTGTCAGCAGGAGTATTCTGAGAGTATTCATGGAGTTAAACATGCTTTGTAATGTCAAAATACAGATGGGTATGGAAAGGCTTATCACCTAATGGCTAGCTCAATAGTCCTAGGTCTGCAGTTGAGCTATAAACAGGCAAAGCCCAGCATCCATCAGCAGCTTGACTTGGGAGTGCCTGGCGTCTGCGCATGGCTGAGCTCGGCAGTTAGCGGCACCGTACAGCTGGCTCGGGGAGTGAGGAGTTGCTTGGTGACAGACAGTTAATGGGGAGGCAGCTCTGCCATTTGGGAAGGGTTCAGATGGACACCAACCCATGAAAAGAGCTAAATTCGGAGAGGAAAAAGAGCATCTGGATGCTTAAAACCATCAGGTGCTCTGTGAAGGACAGGCAGGAATAGAAACTGGTGAGGAGAAGTTAGTCTGCTTAGAATCACAGAATCACAG